>VXAV01005645.1:95219-140830 GCA_013399715.1 Alectura lathami | reverse complement strand
AAAAAATAATAGCAAAATAAATCAGGTGAGTTGCTGAAGCCTTCTCACTTGAAGGTATGGTGTACCACTGCTGGCTTCCTGCGTAGAAGAAATACATCTGCCAGTTACAGAGCCATCCTAGAGGAGAGGTCTTTAACCTATCGGCATGTGTTTATCTAGATCAATACAAAATCATCTGGGTAAGACTGAGCAACAAGTGTTGTCAAGTGTCTTCTGTCAAAGTGCCAGAGGGAAGGGCGGGAAATCTTGTTTACAGATAGCTAGGCTCAGGCATGAGAGTCAACGCATGGAAGGAAAAGAGCTGTCCCCCAAGATCAGTATCAATCCACCTGGAATGATGTGCTGATGAAGTCAGCAAACAAATCCTCACACGTCCAACAGCATGAAGAGTTTGGTCTCCTTGCTGACATCCAACATCCTGCTACACATGAAAATGCAGGTGGCTACACTTCACAACTCAAATTTTACTTGCAAGAGGCTTTTAAGTGTTTAGTGGGGATTAACAGATGTTAGGAGAACCACTACATCATGTGAAAGGTTGTTTATGAACACATTTGCAGAAGGAATTTCTCCAGGCTTACAAGCTACCTCCAGGTATTCTGGCAAGTAATCCGTGAATTCTGCAAATTTATTCAAAAAAAAAAAAAGTGAGATAAAACTTAATGTTAGATGCAAATGATGAAGTATTAGATCAATAAAATGCAATCCTTCACTTCACATGTCAGTACAAAGAATAAGGCTGTGGGACAGCCCATCAGATCTGCTATTTTCTGCTCTTGTTCTCTTCTCCTATGTTTCTTGAACTTTTTTCCTTCACATTTAATTATCTTATATTTAATTTTCTTCCTTTTAATTCTCTACCCCACCATCTCTTTTAGTGTTTTTACTTCATTTTTATTATTTGTTCTCATTTATTTCTCATTCTTTCATTTCCCCTATTTCCAGCTTCCATGAATTTTTCCTTCCCACTCTCACACTGATTTTTAGGGCTCCCTACTTCTCCCTTCTTACTATCAGCTTTATTCCCAAGCTTTTTCTAATGTCTACAGCTGCAATGCTATGTCTGTGGTATGTCTAAATGTCTGTGGTAAATACTGCAGCTAGAGTGATTCAGCCACTACTGCTGCAATTTTCTCATCTTGATGCAGCACTGCCAAGTACAAAGAGGAGTTCAGCAATTCAAAGCAAATTTATGCCTCAAAGTCCCTCAAAAGTGCTCAAAGGTTCAAAATCCAACACCTCCTGCTTTCATTATCCAGTACTTTGCAACATCTGGAAATACACATGTACCTAAATGTGGGACAACGATGCCCTACCACTCCAGCTCGTCTAAAGGTGCTAATGCCTTGGCTCAGGTGAACACCAACATGCTCCTCTTGTGCCCAAAGCCAGCCTATGATTTAATAACCAGGTGTTACACACACACATCTCCTGATAAGGAGCACCCAGCGATCAGAAGAGATACAGCATGGCGAAACCAGGCACTGCTGAGCGCACCCAGAAGCCAGAGGCGTTTCTTATTTCATGGCACTACTTATGGCATTGTTGTTCAACTGGAGAAGGGCAGAGCTGGATCAAGCACTGCACGGATGGACCAAAAATGTAAAACTTAATGCATGAGAGTATACTGAAACAAATTTGAAAACAATAGACCACTACAATTAACCTTCATTGAGAAATAAAATGGCTGTTCTGTGTCTATTTTTAAATGTTAAAAAGTAGATTTCAATTTCTTTGTGAGTTAGTAGTTCCAAACACCTTAAGTACTCATCACATAATACCTTGCTAGACATTTCAGTCATTTTCTGAATAACAGTTGTCAACACACAGGTTACAGACACAAATGTACTTTGTGATGACTGTTTTGTCAGGTATGTTCCTTGAGCAAGAAAGCAATAACAAAGAAAACTTCTTAAATGTATGATATAATTTAACATTTAAAACTTCATTAACACTGCTTAAAAACATACTAACACTTTAGCACACATAAGTGTAGTATAAGGCAATGGCTTCTTTATAAAACCTACACATTTTAAATTACATGCATTTCATTAGACAATTCAAGTCTGAAACAAATGTTGGGGTGTTTAGTCATGAATTAGAGGGGAAAAA
Organism: Alectura lathami; assembly: GCA_013399715.1. Classification (NCBI taxonomy): domain Eukaryota; kingdom Metazoa; phylum Chordata; class Aves; order Galliformes; family Megapodiidae; genus Alectura; species Alectura lathami. The sequence continues at coordinate 138,718 of VXAV01005645.1, read as the reverse complement.
AATGAACAGATTGCAGTCTTGTAAAAATTGTTTCAAGATCATAAATAGGAGCTTAAAATAAACATCTGAAATTAACTTGAATCACATTTACAAAGAATTCAGATGAAGAATTTAGTGTACAATATCTTGTGCAGTGTGTTCTGGAGACAAGAGTAGTCATTGGTTACATATTTTCTCCTAACCTTGAGCTAAGAAGCCCTGATGCAGCTGATTCATGGGTGAAATTGCACCATACATTATATAAAATTGCAATATTAGTGATGCTTATGATGATGTAAAGATAATTAATATTTATGCTACACTGCAACAAGTTTCCATTAGTTTCCAAACTGAAAACATTTTGAATCAATATTAGCTGACAGTTCACTCCATGTCTAATAAGCTTGAGCATTGAAATCCCACTTCCAGGTAAAAAGAAAGTGTGGCTAGGACGTGCCTCAGAAAGGCAAGAGATTCTTTCAGAAGACCTCACATCCACACTGAACAAGTCATGGTCTCTTCTCTTGAGTGCAAAAGCTGCTGCACTGAACCCAGAAACACCTAATAACACTTCAAAATATCTTTGGATTCAGCATTGAATGTAAGAACTTGTTCACAAAACAGCTTGTCAGCTCTATTCACATGTTCTTCCACAAATACTTCCCATATTTGCATTGACCACAACACTCACATCTGCAGTACCCAAGCACTTCACAGCCTTCCTAGGGAGTGGTCTAATTATTTATATTTTCTTAGGAAATGAACTAAATAATGACTAATATCCACAAATTTTGAATTTGATGATTTTAAGAAACAGCTCAATCACGTCCCTAGTTTAGTAACTTTGAGATTGCCACTCATGAATCTTCCTGCCAGTGTCTAATTTCTTAGAGCACTTTGCAGCGTGTTGAGACATTTTCTCAACTCATCCCTTCGACTGGCATTCTGTGGGAGAGTGGAAATGCCAGACTTCCTTTCTTTGGACATCTCAGCCATTTGGCTTATGTTTTCAGCATCTGACAGGAAGCACATGTTCTGAAAAATATAAAAAATATTCAGCTGGGAACAGAAGGATGAAATACTAGGTTTTATTTTACTGCAATTTATTTATAAAATTCCTGAAGATAATCCTGGTTTTGTTCTGACCACATCATATCCTGATGTAGCTATTGGGTGCGATTCCTAAGCAGAATCATCATTTGAGAATAGAGAAACAGCCTGTAATCCTGTTGTTGACATTTGTGTCATAACAGTTCTGGATAAAGCAAAGGGAAAATTAAATTCACTCAGATAATCCTGATTTCCAAACCCTAAAGTGTATTTTTTTTTTCAGCACTAGATTCTTAGAAGCTATAAATACAGGAGCTCCTAAAAACCCCAGGCACTCCATCACATGATGCAGCACTGGGTCACCACAAGCCGTTCGCTAAGTTGGCAGCCTTGCCCCCCTCAGCCCTGACTCCTGCTCCTTGGAAGCAGGGGAAGAACTGTAGGTTAACTTGGTTACAGCTATAATTATCATTGCAGTCCTTCATCACATAGACTTAGGAGTCTTTCTGTCCCAGATAAGGCACGATAAAATAACCTACTCTAACCTACTCCTAACAAATAACAAAAAAAAAAAAAAAAAAACCAAACCTACCTTTCTTGTTAAACTTAACTGCTCCTCTCCCAGCAAATAAACCACTGACAGTTTCTGGAGAATTCTTTTAAAGCGTGCAAATGTCAGTGTCAGATTACCTAATAGATTGTAAATAACGTAACTAGAATGAGAAGTGCTCTATTGTCAATCAAGATCAGTTTCACATTACTGAAAGCTCTACCTGTTAAAGAAGAGAGGAAAATTATGTTCTTTGCTCTGCTGGGACTTTAAACATAAATACTTGCAGTTTGCTATTCTTGTCTCAGAGTGAAAGAGAACACAGTTTTGGCTCGGGAGTTTTGGTAAGAATTACCATCTCTTTGCTAGATTATCATTTAGTGATGGTTTTTCATCTAAATGCATTTCAAGATGCACTTACTAAAGAAATATTACATGACAACAGCGACATTTAAGTAGCAGTAAAATCGTGATAAATGTGCTGTCAGTAACTTTTTTATGAGATATATGAAACCACTATGAAAATAATTTTACATCTGTTGAAGAAGGAAACAAACTTTGTTATCTCTTTTCAAAAGCTTTCATTGTAAGTGGCTCAAGTGAATCCAATTGATTTATTTCACATCATTTAAGAATGCAGCATTTTGAAATCCCTATCATTTTTCCCTCATTTGATTTCCAAATTTTCATCATGATCAAGTTAGAAAATAGGAAATAGCAAAGACAGAACGCTCATGATTCAATTTCTGCCTTGTGGAGACAAACTGATTTTTGGGTTTCTGCAAATATGTCAGGTCTGGAGCACAAGTACATTCATTTGTGTACAATTCAAGATATGAAAATCTTCATCCTATTGTTTTATACTTTTCAGAATCCTCAACAAGCTAAAAGCTGTTGAGCAAAATAAGTTTTCCATCTAAATTCAACAAATCTGCTTTTGTCTCTTTTCCTCAAATGCGGGTCTTCATTAGTTGAATATATATTTAATTAATCCTTTTAAGTCTACTAGGTAGGGATGAATGTAGTAAAAACGCCGTCAGAAAATATTGTATGTACGGCGTGTCACCAACAGTCTTTTGGAAAACCTACTGGTTAACAATATAGTATTTAATGCAGAAAGGTTTTCCATGTGACCATGACATCATGGGAATAAACATCTTAAAACCACGTAGCTAGATCAGATGCCAGGATGATCACCGCTCAAACAAAAGATGTGGGTTTTACTACTGGACAAGCTATCTCATGCGAATAACAATAAATAAGTAGATTAAAACCAGCAATAATTAGATATGAACAAGAACTTCTTGAGAAAACAGAACTACCATAGAAAGCCTACTACTTCCAAACAGAGGACAGAGGCTAGCCTACAGATTTAGCTGTGCAGTATGGCGTGTTTTTCCACGGCATTTGCAGGGCTGAGTTACAAGAACCCTCTTGCCTTGACACACCAAAACACGCTCCCTGGTCTCTCTCCATGTGGACTAGTGCAGTATTTGACCTTCAGAAAGGCAGGGAAGACTGCAGAATGCTTACTACAGTATTTAGGATGCAATGCATCATTGAACCTTCTCTTTGCAACCACAGTGGTGAGACCATTGATATGTTTTAAAATGAAACCTCAGAGTCTCATATATTAAGTGATTGTAGGACTTGTAATACAACAACATACACCTGTGTTACAGGATCACAGCTCTAAGAGCAGCCCTACTATGTGTGGTCTCTGGAAAGCCGGCCTAGCAATGCTAGTGTTGATAAAATCACCCAAGGAGAACGATGATGCTTGTTCCATATCTGTTCACCTGGCTTTAATGCTTAGATCAACTGATAACGACTTAATGGTCCCATAATGCCAAAAATATTATCTCAAGTGGACTTTAATTCAGATGACCACAAAAACATTACAGCATTCCTGTGATTTCCGGTAGCCCAAGAAAAACGTCTAATCATGGTGTATCCTACAGCGTGAACTAAGAAAGGAAGGACTCCCAGACATTGCTCCATTTATCTTGTTAGGAAGCAGTTACTTTGATAAATCATCAGGGAAAGGAGAAAAAAAAAATCTCTACTGCCTTCCTTGGGGAAATTTTTGATAAAATGCCCTGATAAAGTTATTTCATTCCCTTTTTGGAAAAATGGCTATGAAGCCATTGCAACANATTTTCCTTTGAAATAACACTTTCTGGACACAGTACTTAAGGTGTTTAGACTCAATGTTTAAAGTACACTAAGGAAACTTATTTTGAGAAGCAGTCACTAATTAACATCAATTTAATGCTGTAGCCAGGGAGGACAATATGAGTAAAACGTTCAGAAATATCATGTAATTAATAACTGGTACAAAGAAAACATAGAAACACGTTATTGCTGGCTGCCCAAAAGTCAGGCTCTTTTAAGGTCCACCTTCTTTCTCCCTTTCTCGTGGCTCACTTGTTCCCTATTATTCTGTTCATTGTCAAGTAGCTATATTTCTAAGAATCCATATCAAAGTCAAAGTAACAGGTTTAATACCACTGTCATAATACTGAGTGCTTACAGAATGTAAAGTGAATTGAAAGCAGTGACTTTTATTTTTTCAGAAACTAAACTTTTTTTCTCTCAAGCTATACATTGGTACAATTCAGGCAAGAACAAAACCAAACCTACCAGAGGCCAATCTTTCAATGTAACTGAATACAAGAGAGATCCAGTGCCCAGAAACATTTCTCAGAACTCTTTTAACACATCAGTGAGGCTGCGCCTCGGTGCTGATACTCCTCTCTTTGCTGCCTCCCCGAAAATGCAGTCATTTGAACTGCCCTGCATGACTTGGCTGCAGCAGCTGATGCAGCTGTTACAGGGGCTCATATTTTCCTCATTTAAAGTTAAATTATGCAACTGTTGCTTGTTCCTGTAAAGCCTCTTTCACCATCACACTGGAGATCTTGCAGGAATCTGCTCCCTCCCCTTTTGAATCCCTACATGAGATTGCATGGTAATATTTCATAGAACCTCCAGCCAAAAATGCACTGGTGACACCTCTCCGAGATAGCTTTTTCCATTGATACAGCCAAAGCCCACCTCACGCATTCTAGCAATGCCTCTGCACGACTGACTTTAGATTGAGGAAAAGGTAGTGTAAACTGAAGTGAGGCGAGAGCTGAGTGTTAGGGATCAGAACAGAGGCCGGACCAGCATTCTGTGCTGTGTTCTTGCTTTGGTCCTGCTTAATGTCACATCAACAGTGATAAAAATATGCTGCTACTTGCTGCTGCTCCAGGTTTAGTCCTTCCTCCGTGGTGATCTCTTGCTGGAGCACTCCATGCCTCTGCAGCAATACCTCATCTCTAGACAAACAAGAGGAAACGCTGATGCTCTAGCTGCGGTGCTGTCTCAGCCACCTCATTATACCTACAGACCGAGAGGAGACTGCCTCCATGTTAGGATCTGGTCAGTCTTTTCCTGCAAACTGCTGCAAAGCCTCAGTCCTGCTCTTCAAAGCTCAAGGATATTTGAAAGTGTCTCTTACAACCATCCCTTTTAGTAGAGGCTGCTGTTATTTGGGACAAGGTAGCACAAACTTCTGTATGACAGCTCACCCTGATGAACTTGGCTGCACGGCAGAAGCTGCAAGAGGAGGTCACAAACAACCTCTAGAGCATGCCGTTCCTGTCTGCCTCCATCTGGTCCTCCCTCCTCCTGCTCTTCAGCCAGCACTTCCCATCATATGGGATGAGAGCTTCTTGCTCTCACCTGGTTTACCTCTAGTTAAATCAAACGCTGAACCTGCAAGCAGAGTCAGTCATCACCATATTCTAACCCTATCCCCCATCCCATTTGGGCTCCTTTAGGTTGCAGACCTCAGGAAATGGGCTGTCCTCTCAGAGGAGTCTGCACCACAACACTTCCCAGAGAGAGGACCCAATCTTGACAGAGATCAGATACTTCTGTAGTCACCAACGCACAAACATCTATTGTTGTTTCCTGTGGGTGGGTTTGATCCAAACTGCCTCAGTTCTGCATGAGCTGCCTCTATTTAGAAAAGCAAATGATATTAAGTCCTGAATTAAGTCTTTCAGCCCTTTCTTACAGAGCACATCCTGTCATCCCAAAACTTGTCTTAATGCAATTTCAAGCATTGGTCTCAAGCATTTCTATGGTTTAATTTATTACCTCTACATGATTGTTCTCTTCTTTATCAATATTTAACACAAACCAAAGACTGAATGTTCCGTTACCATACCAATACAAAAATTATTTTAAATGCAATACTTCACGTGTTGCATTTTCACAGGTAGAGCTGAGATCAAATAGGAAACAGACAAGTGTTAAATATAATTAAAATCTTTTCAAATAACAGATGCAATATGCATTAAATGGAGGAGGACTTCAGAATGTAAACAGACTATTTTGAGCTAAGCTGTCAATTCAATAGGGAAATGCTGGAACTGTTCTGATCCTTCAAGCTTTTTCTAAAAGCAAAACTATAAAAAGGAAAATTCAGTTCATCTGCCAAGTCCAATCTATTTGACAGTGAGTCATTCCATTTTCCCATCACAAAATGGGACCTCCATTATCTTCCATTTCCACAGCCAGCTGAACACAAAGACTCTCTTCAGGATTACGGCTGCTAGGGAATCTTCCTCTAGGAAGTAAGGAGAAAATCTCTTGAACAATAAATTTCACAAATATTAAGTGAAATAGCCTGAAGTGGTAGAGAATTTTATATTATTTTTCTCCTCCACAGAAAGTAGTGAATCTAAAGGTACAATACTACCTAATAAAACTGTCTGTAAGGTTGTCCTACACAGAGGTAATGTCTTAAGTACAAACTGGTACCTATTTAATGTAAACTCTGCAATCAGATTATTTTCAGGATGATACAGACTAGGTTTTAGTCTGTACAGATTAGGTCTTTGATTTTTTTTTTTTTTTTTTTTTTAAACAAGTAGAAATATTTGCAACAAAGTATACAAAGCCAAAGTTTGTGTTATGCACAGACATAGGTCACAGAACTACGGCACTGCAGAAATAACAAGGATGTGGCGGGATGGCTCAACATGGCTGTAGTGCTGTGATGGCCGGATAGATCTTCAGAAAGACAGCCAGGGAAGATAAGGAGAGGATCCTTCCATGTGAAGCAGCAGCTCAGATGTAGGAAGCTCATGCATGGCTGGACAACAGTACTGGGCAAGAGCTTGTGGGTCAGGATCAGAGGTCAGTGAAGGAAAGCTTTTTCCCCCTTAGGACAGCTCAGCAGTGGAGCAGGTTGCCCAAGGATGTTGTGCCATCTCTACCCTTGGGGATTTTCAACATCCTGCTGGATAAAGCCCTGAGAAACCTGGCCTGACTCCACAGTCACTTTAAGCAGGAGGCTGGGCTAGAGACTTCCTGAAGCCCCTTCACACCTGAGTTACCCTATGTTCCTACAACATGTAAAATATATATATATACACAACTATCGTTCGGTTACACGTACATAAAGTATCGCCAAGTTTATAGTATATAAGAAGGAAAACAAACACTTTGTGGTGCCTATAATATTAAATACTTAAAGTATCTGTTATGTTGAAGTTAAACAAATGAACAGATAACAACACATGCACAAATAGTATCTGTATCACAGACTGACACCGCTCCCATGCTGCGTCTGGATATTGAACCGACTTGCACGTAACAGAGAGAAAAGGGCAGAATCAATAAACGCCCAGGAGGTGCAAAACCAGGAGAACACTGGGACAAAGTGAAATCCATTTGGCAAACTGCACCAAAATGGTAAGACTAAACAGGCAAAGAGAACAGGCAAACAGAGCAGATAGGAGGTGGGAGGGGAGGATGGGGCTGGCCTGGAAGGAGACTGAGGCGTGGGAGGATGGGCGCCGAGCCAGGGCATTCCTCTGCTGCCAGCACAGAGCCGTGACAGCCGCCAGGACAGGATGGGATGGGGCAGGATGGGGCCTCCTCGCCCCTTGCCTGTGAGGCTGTGACCTGCTGCTGCTCGCAGGGACTCCCCGGAGCTCCCTGCCTTCAGCTTTGAAGCAAGCAGCTGGCCCCGCAGGTGTTAGCGCAGCTCCCTTCAATGGAGTTCCTGTTTGCTCCAGCCTGCCATTCTCAGAATTAGTAAATGATACACACAGAGTCACCAGAAGAGTTGCCTGCTTGATTCTTTGTGCAATCAGGATGCAGCCTGCAGTTAGGTAATATTGTTATCTAATTACATTGCTATGCATCTTCCCCACACATGAGGTAGAACAAAACTTTTAAGGCTTCCTTTGAAAGTTTTCCTGAAGATTTTGTGAGTTTATAATTGCTTTTACTTATGAAGAACATTCTTTATATTTTATATATCAATCAATATATATATATATATAAAAATAAGGTCTTTGTCAAAAGTGTGAACTTACCGATGAGAAAACAAACAGGTAAAACATTAGATAACATTCATACTATGAATTCATGTTGAAGTTTCAGCAGTGCTCTTTCAGATACTACTTAAAAAAGAAAAGGTACTCTAAGGCCAAGTCCTTATTTTGTTTCAGCACTTCCTGGATCTCCTACCCAATGCACCTTATTTAGAACTATTGGCTAATGCACAAGCTTCCAAAGTCTCACTTGAATGAGGCTAGTAGAGGCAAACTCTGCAATTAAACAAAAGCAAATGCCAGCCTACCACAAACCCAGACCAATGGACACCACCACTGTGTGCACCACTGTGTAAGGTGCTAAAATATTCAGTGCTAATTTGTTTCTTAACAAGAACGATAGCCACCTTTCTTCACAGCTGTGCCAAGTCAGTAGTAAACTGCCCTTCTCATGATACCAAGAAAATAACCTTGTTTATGCAAGGCACATTATAAACTATGTTTCAAGCCTACACAAACTACCAACAAGCTGTGTTTTGACTGTTTTCACTTTCTCCTAATTTATTTTGGTCATATTTCTTTTCAGTAAACTCCAGAGGCGGGTAAATAACTTCCTCTGCCATTTATTGACTTAAAGTTATGAAAAGTAATGTGCAAAGACATGAAATAGTTCCTCAAAACAATACAACAAAAAACACAGACTAACACTGTTGAACTAGATCGCAATTTTTGCACTGCACATGCACTTCACAAAATGCACTACCAAGTTTCCCTAATTTTCACAGAAATGTGTAATCATAACTAATTTAACATACCCAAATTGAGTTTTGATCTTCAAGGTCACTTGCTAAAGGAAGAAGGGAAATATTTCTATATGCATCAGATAGTTGATTTGCCTTTCCTTCTTACTATTAAATAATAATAATAATAATAAAAAGATGACAATGAACATTTCTTGACATATCTTACCATTTGCTTTTCCTCTAAGGCTTCTTTTTCTGAGACTTTTCTTTCATGTTTTCCCAACTCCATTTCCCAGGGGAAAAAAAAAAAAAAAATCAACCCTAATATCGAGAGCAGAAGTTATTTAGACTGGCTACATGTTAGATGTCACTGCACTTTTGAAGTCAGGAGAGAGGAGTCTCAGGCAGCACTGGTGGTGATTTCTGGTCAGCGTGTGTTTCCATTTATAGCCGTCAAAAGTTCACAAATAGAACTGTGAAGAGAGGGCAGGCAGCTGCCTCTGATAACAATAAGTGTGGTTTTGGCACTGCAGCAATTTGTTCAGGAGGGATTTTGGTTACTGGCCCCACTCGCTCCCTGCTTACCCTCTCCCCCCTGCAAAAAACTCATACTTAAAAAGCCCATGAAATGAAATGAAATGAAATGAAAGGAAATGAGTAGCTGAAGAATAGCTATGTCTCAGTAGCACTGGCTTGTGCTCACAGATTATTAAGCAAGTAATATGATAGCTGTATCCGCATGTTATGTAGAGACAGAAAGCGTACAGAATGATATTTAAAAACAGTGCTTATTGATCTTTCTTATTGAGCTTTTGGAACTGAGCTGCCCTAATATATGTTCATGCAGAGCATACGCTCCTCTAATACCAGGATGTGATACTTTGGATTTTGGAAACACAGGTGGGGTTGCAACAAGTTCAGCACTGACACAAGAACTGACCAGCGAGCATCCGAATGGTGCTAGTGTCCATCGCGCACGAGATGGACACAGACTGGCCCTGGCTGATGGCTGAGGAGGAGCCTGGCCCTGGCTCAGGCAGCTGAAACCAGGAGGCTGATATTAGGGGCAGGGGCTGGAGGGGAGCATTTCCTTCAGAAAGCTGGCAGTTTAAGCATCTCACTAAATCTATAGTAAAAGTCCCTTCTCTTCCATTCAGCACGCTGGTAAAAGATTCTTCTTCTAACAATAAATAAATATAAACTTTTTCCATCCATTGTTTTCCAGTTGCCTGTGTGGAAATGACAGCCAGAGCCAGGCACGCTCCTTTCCACCCTGCTTGTTTCCTGATGAGTGCTGTACTCACGTGGCCTTTGGAGCATCCAGTAGGAAGAAGAGAGCTGAGGAAGTCAACTTGCAACCGTCCATACCATTTACACATGAAAAGATGACAAAACAAAGAAAAAGGCAACTTACAGCACTCTTGCCCTGAAACTCTGTTCAGAACAAAGAAAAAGTTACTCTGGTGACAATTATTTTTCTTTTTTTTCTCTCTTTTACCTTTGTTTTCAGAAGTGTAAGGCAGCCAGCAGCAGAGTGAGTGCAGGGAGGCAAAACAAAGAGCCAGTCAAACCTACAAAGGCTGCAGTAAGCAGAGGGAATAAACATGTGCTTGATGTCACAGGAGTGAAAATACACCCCTGGAAAATACAGTTCTGGAAATGATGGGATAAAAGCAACAAGAAGTGACACAACATGCAGAGGAAAGCTATTGTGCTTGTTTGCTTTTCAGCAGAAACACAAACTATCATGAAGTTCATATTTCCAAAATCTTCTCTGTGCAGCTGAAACTTACTTCTGTGGTGAGGGACCTGCATGCTGCTTTTGCACCACTTAATGTCTTCGAAACCTCTTACATTTTCTGCTGCAAAGAGGAGAATCTCTGCCCAAGGCATTAAATGAACCTCTCCGGGGAGCAGCACTACAAGCAAACGTAAGCACTAAGGTGGTCCCTGTTCTCCCCCAGGTCTTTCCCTAACCAGAAACTTTGCAGCCAAGTGGATGAGAGATCTCTATCATCCAGTGTCTGACAATTCCCTATGGCACACAAAAAAAATCTGCAGTGCCTCCACTGTTGTTAATTTGTCTGTTTGTAACAGTTTTCCATCACCAACAAGGACCGGAGCATTTCAGATGGAAGTGTTCAGCCAGGTGTACTCAGTCAGCTCTTGCACCCGTGTTACAGGTGCCTGGAGTCCCTCTACATCCATCCGGTTTCAAAGCAGCACCTTTCAAGGGAACCAGCACTAGCAGATTTTATCTGAAGTTTATGCTACGGTAGCACTCATACTAAATGCACTAAAATTTGATCTTTAATCACTTTCATACTCCCTACATCCACAGTCTTCCACTGTTTTCATTTATCAGCTCACCTGTGTGAATGTTAAAGGCAACCACAACAAAACAAACCAAGAAAGTGGCTCTGAAGTGACCTTTACTTGTAGTAATTCCAACATGAGATCTCCTGATGAGAGTAGTCAGTCTTACAAGTGTTTTTTTTTATATATATATATATATATAATCACTGTTGTAATGGGTTTCTAACTACAGTAAAAATAAAAAAGATTAATGTCTTCTCCTTTCACTGTCTATACTACAACCTGAACACNAAAAAAAAAAAAAAAAAAAAAAAAAGTGAAAATTAAAATACTGGGATAGAGAAGGACATAATTGCTTCATTTCTAGTGATTGGTATGCCCTGTTCTGTATGCATCATGCTGTAGATGGTCCAAACATTCGTGAGCTGGAGCAGATTGCACTGGTGATAGAAATGGGAGCAAAAAGCTGAGCACACAACAGAACACAACACCAAGCTTCATACTGTCACTTTGAAAACACAGAGCACAAAAAGCACTGGATCAGGGCTGCTCCACAGCCTGGGTGCTGCTACACAAGGACCTTGGAGACAGCATAGAAAGTCTGATACCACCCTGTTATCTATCACAACCAACTTACCGTGAGACTTCAACATTAAGTCTGGGAAAAGACCATGGTCCCAGGCACGTGAGAAATAATTTAAAATAATTATGGGAGTACATCTCTTATTCCTACAACGAAGTAATGGTTATTTTACTCTGAGGACTTTCTAAGACATTTATATTTCCTGTTTTACTCCCCAATAGAAAACATAATAAACAGGTGCTAAGTAAAACGCATGGTATAGACATTGCCTGAATTTCCGTGCTATTTTCAATTACTTCCTTGTACTACAGTCGCGGTTCTCTGACACCTGCTCTTCTGCTCAGAGTAGGACCAAACAGGAGGCCAAGAGATTAAGTTGATGGGGGAGGCATGTGGTTTGTTTGGTAGGAAGAAACCGCTGAAAATCCAAAATAGTAGTATTGTGTAAATAAATAATTTAAGCTGATGTGTTTTCTGTGGGCACTTAATCTGCTGTTCTTGGAAAAGGAAGAAGGTGACTGTCCTAATGTCTGTGTGTCACTCTGCGCTCTGTTTTCACTCACACAGCTGCTGTGGGTTTGTTTTTTTGTTGGTTTTTGTTTTGTTTTGTTTTGTTTTTCAGTTTGCACATTTTCATTTCCAGCCTGACATTGCTGCTGCTCAGGACTGCCTGCCAGTGCATCCCACGTGACAGGCCCACACCGCTGCTTCCTGAAATTAGCAGCTTTCATTTGCGTGGCATCAGGCACACCATCAGCATTCAGCTGTTAGAAGCACAAATTCTGCCCCTGACGTGCTCAATCCTGTTATACACAGTTCAAAGCCACCTCCATCAGTTACACGTATCAGCTAAAAATAACCTAACACAGAAATTACCTCTGCAGTAACTTTTTAGAGGTCTGATTTGGACAGACAGCTCCTGTCACATATGAAAAACTACAAACCAAAAGTTAAAAGGAAAATTAAAAATAAAAACAAACTCTAGGCAGGCTCCCCCTGCCTTGCCACTACCGGTCGGGCAGAACTGACGCGAGCAGCTTTCCATCCCCCCTCAGGTGCCCACCCTGCTCCTCAGCAGGGACCTCAGCGACCATCTTGTCCAGCCCCTGCCATGGGCAGGGACACCTCGCACCAGACCAGAAAGCCCCAAAGCCCCCTTGCACACACGTCCCCGGAAGCACCAGGCCCTCGGCAGCTCGCCCAGCTCATGGTTTGCTGGCGGAGCTGTCGCGGCCACACACGAAGGCACCTACCTGGCGGGTGCCGAGGGCGGGAGCCAGTCCTGGCGGCAGCCGGCCTGCATTCCTGCTGTGGCACCCGCAGCTGCTGCCGTCGCTCCTGGCCCTCCCCGCTCGCTCTGTAAATATTCACGGAGCAGGATAGCGGGCGTGGAAAGAGGGAAATGTTACACGCACAGCAGGGCTCTGCCTTACCTGTGAGGAGGCAGCTATGGAGAAACTTACGGTATCACATACAGAGAGCTGGGGGCTCCTGGACAAATTTTCTTCAAGAGGGCAAGCTTAAATATGTTTGAGGATAAAAACTATGAATGTTTTTGTCTGTTTGTTTTTTAATATTATAACAAACCAAGTCTGAGAGGTCTGAGCCTGCTCTGACACCACAGCTCATGGGAGCTTTGGAACTTTCTCCTCTTCGTGGCTCTCTTATGTCAGTTGCTGTGCCGGCAAGCCCTACGCCTGCTGCCCTCCTGTAGCACATGCAGCCATGAGACAGCTGAACTCTCTTCTGCTGAACATCCATCATTTAAACTACCCACATGCAATGTCCCAAAGTGTTGCTGCTACATCCCAGCAATCCAAATGACTCCATGTTGTAAGACATGCTTCAATAGATGCATCACCAAAAAATCTTCCCTCCCCACATTCAATGGTACTGCTCACCTTGCCATACTGCACAGCCAGAAATTCATGGCATTGATGACACATGGCAAACGAAACACATTAGGAAATCCCTACGTGCTGACTTAGCTGGGAATGAGGAGAAGCCCCCGAGGAAAGCCAGCACTTGCACTGTAGGCAGCAATGAGGCCAGGTGCCTCTGTGCCAGCACCAGGAGGCTGGGAGCAGGATATGAGCTGTCCTTAACAAACCAACTCCCACTGCACCTTGCTTTCACCATCTGCCTCTGCCCACTCTTATCAAACAAAAAGCCTCAAAAGAGACATTACTCAGCGCCGATAAGGATGCCAGAATCTCACCCCAGTGCATGTCCCTCCCCTCCTTTGTAGGACAAAAGGGAAACGTCATCACCTGCCCCAGCACTTCCCATGGCATGGAGCACAACATTTTGCTTCAGCAAAACCTGAAGAAACGCAGAGCCAAGGCTTTGGCTGAGATGTTTGGTGGGGTGGCACATCCACCTCTGAAACTATTCGATCAAAATAAGCCATTGGCTTACCTGAGTACTCCTGTATTCTCTAGGGTTCATTTGTCAGCTTGCGTCGTTATGTTTTCCCCACACAGAATGTTACCACCATAAATTCATACCCACAGCAAAATCCTCCACACTGCAATATAAAATCTCTCTTTAAAAACAAATTTGGTCAAACAGACCAGATAAAGACACAAGTGTACAAAGTTATCTTAATACTGACAGCATTTGGTTAAGAGCACCTAAATTTCAATAGCAAAGCTTCTGATTTCCACAGCCACAAGTGGAGTCCAAAAAACAACACACACAGTCTTGCCATTCTGCCAAACATTCACTAAAAGCACAACAACTAAACTCAAAAGCCATGTTAAAACAAGATCCAGCACATGCAGGATGCGCTAACACAGCCCCTCTGACTCTCCTAGCATTTTGGAAAGTAACTTACCACCTAGTGAAGAATCTAAAGCACATACTTACGCATTTGGAGGAAAAACAATGAAATTCTAGAGTCCTCAGCAGAACTCCTACTTTAGTTCACTCACTCCCAGCTACAATTTATTCTGCAACCCAGGGAGCTGGTTTATATCAGTAGAATGAGCTTGCTTTTTCTGTAATCAGGTAAGACATAGTTAATCAGCAATGAACTATAATATATAACTAGCTGGACTGCCAAAGCATATATGGGTTCTGAGCTTGATATTTTTGCAATAGGCATTGATCAAACATAATATCATGATCATAGAATCATAGATTGGCTTGGGTTGGAAGGGACCTCAGAGATCATCTAGTTCCAACCCCCCTGCCATGGACAGGGCTGCCAGCCACTAGCTCACTAGATCAAACTGCCCAGGAACCCATCCAGCCTGGCCTTGAACACAGCCAGGGATGGGGCAGCCACAACTTCTCTGGGCAGCCTGTGCCAGCGCCTCACCACTCTCTCAGGGAAAAATTTACTTGTTTTGGAGGTAGAAAAGGGGTGGGAAACAATTTTTCTAAAAAAATATATAATTTCTGTTGTGACATCACCTAAGCTAATCAAACTGGAATGTTTATGCACATAATATAGTCTTTATTATTATAGCAATAGCAGATTCTAATGCAATGTTTGTTTTGCACATGAATGAAAACCAGTTTAATGCTCCTACTGCTGACAAATTATCTTCAATTAAAATGTTGTTGCACAGAATAATGAAAAAGCTGTAGTGGATGAGTTAAGAGTCAAGAAAAATCTTGATGTACTGCTATTGCAAATGTATTTTTTCAAAACAGAATATCCATTTTCTCAGTAGGAAATATTTACCTAACTACACGATAGCCATAGTCTCCTGGGAACTTCCTAATTACTGTAAAGCCAGGTACCCACACTCAATTCAAGCCACAGATGAACAATCATCTCCAACATCATCCAGAATAAAATATGAGGATCTACTAGGTCATTGAGTTCTGTTATATTGTCTTATATTTACAGGAGAAGAAACTGTACACACATGGTAAACACCATCAAAGCAAACTTTATACACATTAAAAGAAGTCATTACAATCCAACCTAGCACGACAAGACCCCACCTCTGAGTTAAGGCAGCAATGTAGAGCCCCAAAGAAAGATCAGTTCCCAAAGGTTATTCGTAGGTACCGTAGAATAAGCCAGAAATCTGAGTACTGGTGAAAAGAATTAAAGGATTCGATAGTGTTGTACATGAACATTTACTCTTAAATGTCTATCTCCTATACATATTTACACATGAAATTCTAGCATATTGCAGTAAGGCAAATTTAAGGTGTTCTGCTTATATGCAAGTCAGGAGGAAAAATTAGGAAGTCTACAAAAATACACCGGGGTAGGAAATTGCTTCTCAGTTCACTCTCAGATGCACAGCTGTGTTAGATGATTTCTTCATTTAAATCCAATAAAAAGTAACTTGCAGGCCCTATTCATATCTGATATACATTTGTGTTAGCAATGTACTTTGAGAAACTATTCACACTAGAATGAAATAGAGAATTCCAACATAAACAATATTTCTCTGTGGGGAAAAAAACAGCACTATTTATAAGACAGAAAAGGATGTTTTATTCTTACAGAAAACAATATTAAAAGGGACAATTCAAAAGAACTTGCAGGTAGACAAAAGGGTAAGTTATACAGACACAAAATGGACACAAGATTTTAAAAATCCCTGTATATACAAATAATCATTTTCACTGTGCTCCCAAACGAGTAGAAAATCATCTGTTCTCTCCATCATTGCATTTAGTTGCTGAAGAACACACTTACAGGAGGGTACTGCAGCATGTGGGGACATTCACACGGCCTCACCCAGAGCATGCTGCTTCAAGCACACATTTTCTGGCCAAAGGAGAGTCCAAGGCAACCAGACAGAAACACGGGCTGTGCTCCCCTCACCCCAGTTCAAAGCCGTCCTTTGTGTAATGGTTTTACCTACAGATAAGGCATAGTGGTTCAAGTACTACATTAAATGTCTTTGAACAACTGGAAAAAAATATTAGTAATCATGAACTCTTTCCAAAAAATTACTTTATTAGGGAGGATAAAAAGCGCTGTTCAGACAGTCCGAGTAGGAACGACGTTCTGTGCCATCAGGCTCCTCCATCTCAAAGTCATCCGGATCGGGGGGCAGCTGGTCCGTGTCTTCATCGGAGGTCGAAGGGCGTGTGAGGATTATTCGAGGTATCTTCAGGAAGATGCAAAAGATTGCAGAGAAAAGGAATAAGATCAAGAAGGTGTTTAAAAGTGGCATTATAAAGGTACAGGGGAAACAGGCGAGGAGTAAAAGCCTACAAGAAACATAACATCGCAAGGCTTTCTGAGGGGTGAACTGTTCTGTGCCAAAAACTGCAGTGACAGTTAAAGCAAAATAGCATTTTTCTTTCATTACCTAATTTTTAAAAAGCTTCTATAGAAAAATTATATAAAAGATTGTCTTAAAATAGACAAACATGAAAATATGAAGAATATACATATAACTTCATGAAGTCTATGCACTTGAAAGCACTTAAAATTCATCAGGGACCACAAAACATACCGATCACCAAGCTTTAAAAGTTTTCACATTTTAGCATTGTTACTGACCAAATGCATGTAGGGGAAACATTAAGACAAAATACCAGTGTGTCAATGTGTTTGTTAATAAGTGTGCACATATGGATTGGATTCATAATATCCATTTCTTGAATGAGAACTTTGTGTTGTAGTATTTGCAAATTTCTTTAAACACAATATTTGAGAAAAGAGAAGAATGTCAGGTTCATTATATATAGCCAAATAATGCATCAGTAAAGATTTTTTTTTTTTAAATCAATGAATGTATTTTACAAATTTAACTCTGATATATAAGAAGTCCAATGTTTTACTAATATACCAAAACCAGCACATAATAAAAACAAATATAACAGTGAGTTGATATATCCAACAAATAAATAATAGTGTACAATAAACTGTCCACTTTACCAGTAGCCTCAAAATTTTCAGGAGAGGCAGCGATTCTTATGCATCAGTTGTTTTGTTGTATTTCTTCAGACCTTATAAGAATGCTTAATGTTAACACAACACAATTCAGTCATTGGTGCATTATTTCCTTGCAGTACATTACTTGATTTGGGAAACGACACATGTGCAGGGATCCGACTAGATGGGGTCTGGCACCCAGCTCACAGGCGGCCACACCACATGTGAGCACCAAAACATGGTGTCAGAGCTGGATTCTCACCCACCATAACTGTAAACTGATCTGAAAACCAGACATTCTTTTTAGTTATGTTCCCAAGTCTACCCCATTGTTCCTNATATTACTAGAAGCTTTAAATAACCTATGAAGATCAGAAGTACTGGTTCAGCTAATAATGCCTGGGAAAGTTTGCTTCTGCCATGCACACCTGACAGCAATTACAAGCTCTCCACCCACTGGATGTTTCTCTTGACTGCATTCCTTACTAAAAGAGGTTTCCTCCTTAGTGACAGCCAGCTGCTTTGTGCTACAGCAAATGCACACCCTGTACATACATGTGGGTGTCCTGGGTCATGCTGCAAGTTTCCACTACCTCAAAAACTAGAGCTGAGACCTACGCCTTATCTGAAGTTACTTACAAAGGTATCCAGCACCAGGTTTCATATTTCTTTAATAGAGCTTTTCTTTAGACATTTCATAACTTCTCGAGCCTGCTTTTTGCATACTATCTTTTAAATGCCACCATAGGACAAAGTCTTACAATCACAATGTGAATTCGATTTACCTAATTTAATGAAGAAAACTGAAAAACAAAGAAACAAACAAAGAAACAAACAACA
Source organism: Alectura lathami (assembly GCA_013399715.1). NCBI lineage: Eukaryota > Metazoa > Chordata > Aves > Galliformes > Megapodiidae > Alectura > Alectura lathami. Next base: position 120,462 of record VXAV01005645.1, on the reverse strand, counting down.
ACAACAAACCACCACTGTAGGTGAGGCATAACTCTAAAAACTTAAAACTAGTAATACGATGTTCTTGTGGGTTATTCCACTCAATCACGTCCATCAAACACATATGCAGAGTTTTGATTTGACCCCAAGGTCCTTTGGAGACTGTTTTTTAAAGCTCTCTCTTCATTTTAGACATACTGACATACTCCTCATTTAGAAATCATCATTCATTTGAATTATCGCAAAAAAATTGTTGGGATTTTTTGTTTGTTTGTTTAAATTACCTAGATCTGAAAGAAATATAAACCTGAGACTGTAATGATATTGCTAGTGGAGCAACGAATCCCACAGGATATTCAAGTTCTGGCATGAATCGTCTTTCGCATCTCTCTGTATGTTTGTTCAGTGCACTGCAGGCTGTATTTAGGCTTTCACAACTTTCCTGAAAACTTACCTCATTTCCTAATGACACACTCCTTCCCTTACGCCCACAGTGGAAACGTGTGGTCTTTCAGACTGCACACCTGTAGAGCCTGAGCTAAAGTTGAGCCCTTGGAGAACATCCCGTCCCCACCAAGAGTGCGATGGGACATGATTGAGGGGGCACAGTGGTGTTGGGCTGATGGTTGGAATAGATGACCTTAGATGTCTTTTTCAACCTTAATGATTCTGTGATTCCATGGTCTACGATCTCCTGTTAGACATCCACCTGGCCACCGGTTCATACTTGTACAATACTGCTGTGGAACCTGCAGCGACTGCATTCATGAAATCAGTGGTGTTGGGGGAAGCCTTTCATCTAATCTTTCATCCTGCTGTACATGAAGAGGAACCGGCACCACATGACTGATCAACTTTCTGATTGATGGAGGCTGAAGAGTTTCTCAGCTCAAAAGGGCTGCAAGGGATGAAAATCTGTGCTCCCAAGAGGAGAGAAGAGGCTCAGCTCTAACCATAGGCCATCCCCAAACCCAGGCTATTCTCTCTTCTGTGGCTAATAGTCCTGATGTGATTTGGAGGAGCCCAGATTTCCTCACAGCTCAACCATAGGCACCAATGACGAAATAGCTCTTGGCTGCGGGTGGTGCCACCTATGCAATTACAAACTGAGAAAAAACACAGTTAAGAAATAGTTTGTTTGTTTTTTTCCAATACCTGTTTGAATCTCCCATGAAAGGAAAAAACAAACCAAACCAAAAAAAAAAAAAAAAACAACCAAACAGATGTAAGGAACCTGTGTGACCTTTCCATCTTTATCCATCTATCCCTAGGAACCTAGAACTCTCCATCCCTGCCTTCATATTCACCCTGCGTGAAGCAAAATCATGATTTAAGATTTACCTACTTCCTTTCCAATTCTAGTTTTGGTTTGTTTGTTTAAAAACAAACCAAACAAACAAACAAACAAAAACAGAGTAGGAAAGCACAACTAAATTTGCATTGTACTTCTTTGTCTTCTGTTCAATCCTTCTCTCATACAGAAAAATTTCACACAGCACTTCTCTTTCCAGAATCCCTGTGGGATTCTCTCTTATGCCCTTATGCTTTCAGGTTTCCACATTTATCTTCACTAATCACAGCTTCATCCTATTTAACTGGTAAGCTTTGCTTTTAGAGCTTTTTTTAGACAGAAGAGCACATTTCACATACAAAAAAAGGTCACAGTAAAGATGAAGCAGACTGTTTCCAGTGCCCATTACAGACAGGACAAGACACAGATTTAGAATGGAAACAGGGAAAACCTTTCCAGTATGGGCAGCTGAGCTCTAGAGCTGGTTTCCTAAAGAAGGTGTGGAATTGCCATCTTCTACCCGTAACTCTTCGGCAAATGCTAATCTTGGTGTAGGAGGACAGGCAGGATGTTTAGGCAGGATTCTGCAGCGTTTCATTGTTTTACTCCACTAGTTTTACTGAATAGTGCCTGAACTTGTTCAAAATATTTCTGTTGCAATTGCAAAGTCCTCCTACTCACTTTCCATCATCATGAACTCATTTTTAAGCACTGGTCAATCCAAAACCATCAAAATACTTTTTTTTTTTTTCAGAAAAAGTTAAAAAAAAAATAATTAGTGACTTCCTTTTTTTCCTTAAAATACATTTTCAGTGCCTAAAAAGTAAATTTAAAAAGGGACACATCCTGCACCAAACCCAATGTATTCACTATGGGAATTTTTTTATTGCCCTGCTTGCATTTTTCTGACCATACCTAACACTAACAACATGAACACCAGGATTTAAAACACTAAAAAGGGGAACATTTTTGTTTAGTTTATAATCAGTCATAGCTAAAAATCAAATGATTTCAGGCTCTCATTTTAGGAGTTATCATCCTCCACTGAAACTTGGAGTGCTACAACTGAAACACAGTCCACTGGAGTTAGCATTGAAACAAACTGGTCTAAATAACATGGGACAACCAATCTGCAGTGTTGGTTGCAAAAATTCATTCAAACTGACACAAGAGTGGGATAAACATGCAGCTGTAAGACTTGCCTTTTCCCTGACTTTCCCCTCACTGATCTCAGTGGGAGGGAAAAGCTCTCAAGTTGGGAGTCATGGCTAAAGCATAGGCTTCCCAGGACAGATGCAAACAGCAACCATCGGGCAAAGAAAGGCTGGGAGCAAGGGCAGCCACTGGGGAAAACCACAGGACACAAGGAAGACCCCCAAGGTTGAAAGGATAAGGATGGGAAAACCTTCTGGATTGGTCTTTTGGAAGAAAATCAGACTTGCTTTTACTCGTAGTTCAAGCAGATTGCTTTTGAAAGAAAATATTCCCTAACTAGAAAACACCTTTAATAGTTATGCAGGCCTAATTCAGCCCCCTGTATCTAAGTAGTACATATATTAAAAATTTGATTTAACAGCTGATCTCCATTGACACCAGTGCTAAGACTATTATTTGTACACTTCATCTAGTGAAACATGAGGAAAAAAATCTACCTTGTTGAGAGCATTTATAGGGGCTTACATAGACATCATGAATCATGTTGTAATTTCATACCTCCTTTTACTTTTTTGTCACCACTGATGATGGCAATAGTATTTTAGACCTCAACAAAAGGAAATTCAGGCTTCTCACTAGACAATGAAAACACTTCCTCACTAGATGCAAAAGGCTGATATTTGAAAATGACTGTATTCATAAAAGGAACTGTCTAAATCAAATTGCCTTCCTTAACCCGAGTGAAGGAGGCATTCAGTCATGCCTAAAAACTGTTATTTAAAAGCCCAGCTGCATGTAACAGTTTTAAAAAGATGTCAAAGTATATCCAACAAGAACAGGAGAGAACGGACTGATCAGCTTCTTCATGGTTCAGACAAACTGGTATCTGCTGTTTTTTTTTAATGAAAGCTTTGTCCACGAAGACAGAGATAATGCAAAAAAGCACCCTTCTCCACAAAAGAAAGCAGAGAAAATACAAGTTAGAGATGAAGAAAAATCTAATTATTTTGTTGTGAATTTATTATCTAGAAGTAATTTTCCTTTCCAGGAGGAGGCAGGAAAGGCAGCAGGTATGGATGAGAACCCAAAACACCATTCGACCTTGCCCCTGAGCAGCCACAGTGCTTGTGAGCACAACCAGAGCCTTGGGTGGGAACTCTAGAGCTGTAGTTTTTAAGGCACTGTCTGAGTCCTGAACGCAGTAGGGCGGTGGGAGCCCTGAGCAGGGGCTGCCCAGGAGCTAATCCCTCTTCCCTGAGCTGGTTGTTCTTTCCATGCTCTCCTTGATGATTTGATCCAAAAATCTGTTTCAGCTCAACATGACTTCCTGCAGGTTTGATGTACCAGACAAGTGCTTACTCCAGGTGCTGTCCCACAAAGCATACTCTGTGGGATTGATATCTTTTAGAGGCTGTGATTAAAATCAGGTATTTTCTTGACTTGTTATTGAGATCAAAAATTGAAAGCATTCTCTTGCTATTATTATACATAATACTCCCAATAAGTATTATGTATACTATTTAGGCATGCCACATTTAGAGCAAAACTCCGTTCTTTTTGTCTGGCAGCTTTGTGCCTACCATGGGAAGGGCATCAAGCAAGGAAGGTGGAGTTCAGTCAAATACACTATTGCATTTAGGAGCGGACACAGAATCACAGCATACCCCTAGTTGGAAGGGACCCACAAAGAACAGAGTCCTCCTTCTGGCTCCACACAGCACCACCCCAAACCCAAGCCCTGTGTCTGAGAGCAGTGTCCAAACGCTCCTTGAGCTCTGGCAGCTCAGGGCCATGCCCACTGCCCTGGGGAGCCTGTTCCATGTCCACCCCCCTCTGGTGCAGAACCTTTTCCTAACCCCCAGCCTGACCCTCCCCTGACACAGCTCCATGCCGTTCCCTCGGGTCCTGTCGCTGTCCCCAGAGAGCAGAGCTCAGCGCCTGCCCCTCCGCTCCCCTGGGAGGGAGCTGTAGGCCGCCATGAGGCCTCCCCTCAAGGTGATGTCCATCATGTCAGATCTGCAATTCCCTTAGACACAAAAGGCTTCCATATTATCCAAGCTGCTCCATTTCTTCTATCTTCTAGGATACCACTGGATACTAACTTCCCTGACACTTGAACCTGACACACAGATTTTCAAAGTGCTTTCCATATAATCAACTATCATAGAATCACAGAATTGTCTGAGCTGGAAGGGACCTTTAAAGACCATCTAGTCCAACTCCCCTGCAGTGAACAGGGACACCTACAGCTGGATCAGGTTGCTCAGAGCCCTGTCCTGTCTGACCTTGAAGGTCTCCAGGGATGGGGCATCCACCACCTCTCTGGACAGCCTGTTCCAGTTCTTCACCACCCTTATCGTAAAAAGCTTTTTCCTTATATCCAGTCTAAATCTCCCCTCTCTGAATTTGAAATCATTTCCCCTAGTCCTATAAGTAATTATGGCCTGCTGTTATAAAAACACTGAGGAAAATGCATAGATTGATCACATTAGGAGACCAAATGACTTACTAAGTACTACCCCCACAATCAGGGATATCCACAGCCCAAGCTAGCAGTTCTTTGAAGAAAGCTCATCACCACTGTGAAATGCAGAGGTTATACCTGAACCCCTGCAGGGATTCAGCAGCAGCCTCTTCCCCAGCTGAATTTCTACAGGCCCTGTGAGGGCAAAAGCTCTGCCCTTCACAAGGGGAGACATTCTGATCACTTTTGTCAATGGCAGTCTTGAAATATTTATCCTCTTTCATTTTCACAGTCATATCCTACAGCATGATCCTTGGTGTCCTGCTGGAGTCTATTGTCTCTTATATTTTCACTTACAGTGTCTGCAGTTATCATATTGTCTACTGTATGATGGATTTACCTTGTGGATATTTTTTCTTTAACTTTGAGGTACTTGAATATGTACCTTGAAAAGATCAATTAATACCATTTCTTTTAAATGTGTGTTGTTTTTTTTCCCCTATTTAGCATTGTTGATTACAAGCTCTGCAAAATCCAAGAATATAAGTTTCAAGTGAGTCATTTCTAAATGAGCCCTGTGAGGAAACTACTTAAAATGAAGTGAGGAAAGAAGATGCCCTGTACAAAGGGAAGCACTTGTCTGGAGGAGGGACTTAATCCCAAATTCACAAAGCAAGTTCCCCTAAAGACTTTGCTACAGAGGTCAATATAATGCCTATATCACACATCTTTTATCCTTCCCTCTGAATCAAAAATACTCAGTTCCTTAGGTGAATCTAAACAGCAGATGAGATGGAAAGAGAGGTCCCAAGGCAGGTGGGCACTTACTCTGCACTGAAGCTCACACAGGGTAGCAAAGCCAACAAAACTGGCTGTACACAGGCTGTTTTGCAAGAGTGCACAAGAGTGCACAATGCCTGCACAAGATGCAAAAAGCAGTGAGACCCTGATTTCAAGAACAGCCTTACTAAGTCAGAACAACAAACAAGTAAGAAAACCTTACCTGATAAGATTAAGAGCCATGAAAAAGTTTTGGGAAAGAGATAAGGCAACTCTTCATAGAAAACCTGAAGAGTGAAAATACTAGGTCATATGACCTACATCATGGGAACAGGTCAGTCAAAGCACTGTCTGTGAGCAATGCCTTCATTGTTTGAAATGAGTTCAGGAAGAAATCTGTATTTGATGATGACAGGGACATTCTGAATCCCACTTCAGCTGTCTTGGCTCACACTGCTTCTCCAAGCTGGGTTTTCTACTATTGTTGCTTTTATATTTGAAAAAGGTAAGAAAACAACTGAAGAAAAATAAAGTTTTACTATATTTAAGTTGTATGATTACAGTTGTCTGATATGGCTCAGATGAAAAAAGAAAGGTTTTGATGCTCAGATTTCAGAAGATTTTTAAGTGCATCAAATCTTTTTTTCCTGAAAACCTATATTAACTGGAAACGAAGAAGATAGATACGTTGCGATTCTCATCCATGGAAGGTTTCTCTTGATCTGCACTGAAAATGCAGGAGAAGGGCAGAAAAATATCTATGTGCTCTGGAAGCACAGTTTATTCATTTTCTGCAGACAGCAGAGCACTTCACTTTGTCATTACACATTCTAGCTCACTTAAGTATTTTACCCGTTTTCTCACCATATTTAGGAACATTTGGAACGTCTGCATTTTAACAGGGCATCCAAAGCGTTTGGCTTTATAGCTTGAAGAATTCTTTGGATTTTTCCATTACTGTACTTTTACACAATTACTTTTCATCGACAACTCTTACTTCGAGATATAAATGCCACTTGTGCACATGGCGAAAAAATTAAGTGAATTCATGGGTCAAGGCATGCGATTAAAAAAAATGACACAATAGTAAGAATTAAACTGAACTACCAGCTTAAAGGTTTTAAAGGATTTAATATTACTACAAAGTATCTAATATCCTTACAATGTCTACAGCCCCAAAAATGGATCAGAGAAGAGGACATGATGATGCATATCATGAGGTGAGAAAATATGCTGAAAACTGTCAACGCTCTCCATTCAGCGTTGGACAAATTCCATTGGGAACTTCAGCCAGGGCTCGAATGAAAATATTTTGATGGAGGAAAACTGTACAGAGTTTGAGAGGAGAAGCAGGAAATAAATAGCAATGGGCAAAAGACAGAAAAATAGAGAACTGAAAATAAAGACTTCAGAACCCACGCAATATTCCTTCTCTTACAGTGAGCATGGGGTACTACTGGCAGTGTTTGGTGGTCCATATCACAGTTTTTTTCTTTCCTGCAGTCAGACATGCAATATTTTTGCTCACAGGCTGCATGTAGATAGCCATATCAGTTGTGGTTCTAATCTGCTATATTTTGATGCACGTCTTTATAGAGATGCATGTATTTTAAGGTTACCATTTTAAAACCCAAAGACTGAGTTTTAAGCTCAGTTAAAATATTTTTATTTTAATATACACATACTAAACAAAGTAAAATAAACAGATTCTATATTTTTGAGGTGTGGTTAACATAACTGAAACAAGTCTATAAAACATGGAATGTAAAAAAGAAAGTACCTAATTGTAATTAAAGTTGTAGGGCCTCTACATTTCAGTAAAATAATCATAACTTAAACCAACGGCAATTCTAATTTTTCCTTTGCAAAACAATGACTCAGAATTAAATAACTTCTCCTTGCCTCTCCAATAAATTACTGATCATTCACACAGTCATGAAATTTTGACCTTCACACAAACGACTTGAATTTGGCTGGGCTAATTAACAGTCATATGAGCCTTTTAGAAGGCCGTAAAGCAACCAAACCCATGAAGAACAGAAGGGAAACCTTAATCTGTCAGAGGCATCGCCCTTTGTAATGTCAGAGAGGAAGGCTTGGAGATAGGATGGAAAATGGCAAAAGATGGCTAGAGGGCCATGGCTGGCAAATGAGAGACAACAATATTACCACAGATAACATATGCAAAGAGGACGTTTATTAAAATTCAACAAAAATAAATAGATGAAGACACTCCCTGCTGGAGGGCTGGAAGCAGCGACAACATGGAAGAGTGGGAGAAGGAAGATGGGCACGGCAGCAGCTCATCCAGCACATAACTCAGCTGTTGCAGGAAGAATAACAGAAGCCTTTGGCTTCTTTGCCACCATGTTTTCTTCCTGCCTTCCTTTGGAGCAGATGCACTCATTTCCTCTTGAAATCTAGTTGGAAATTCAAGGGAAACAAACTTTCCCTGATTCCTAGCACAACAGAACCTTCTCCTTTGCTTTAAGAACTTACTGCCATTTGCTTATCTGAATGTGCAAAGCACGTCTTCCCTAAGAAGCCAGTGCTGTAAACATTTTTCACATAACAGCTACTGAGGAAGAAGATGAACTTCACTAGAGTAAAGCCACAGGGAGACCAGATGAGACACTGACCAGTTCCTGAGTCAGTAGGATGCTCCTGAAAAGCCCATAACCCGTAAGACTGGCAAATGCTGCTCTAGGCTAAAAGGCAGTAATACGCAGTTTGCTACAGCACAAAGATATTGNAACAGAAATAGATATATTATAGATATAATATAGATATATAGATAATATAGATATAATAGATGCTGCAGGCTTAGTACAAGTGGAAAGCTTTTTGATCTTAATTCAAATATCTCAATTTTATTGTTTCTTCCCAGAAAAGCTAGAATTTCAGGTGTGCAGGCTGATGACTATGAGTGGGGTAGGTCTTCAGACAGTTCAACTTTTTACTGATGCACATAGAAGTAGATCAGAATTCTAAAAAACCCTTTGCAGGCCCCACCATTTCCTTTTGTGACATTTATGATAAATGTTGTCTGACATCAGCCACCTAAAATCCTTTATTGCTCCCAAACCAGAGTGCTTCATATGACCTGCTCTGCTACACTGGTGCTTGACCAGGAGCTGAGCACACCAGAAGGTGCGTCCTGGCTGCACTGACGGCCACCATAAACGCATGGTGGGGTCACTGATCATTGGTACCCACACCAAACTGTGTGAGAGGCTGAGTAAAAGGAGACCTGATCTTTACTAGCATTAAACATGAAGTATTTAGCTAAGCAGGATTTGTTACTTGCTGTGGCCGTCTTACTTACTGTTATGACATGGTTTAACGTCTGGAAGGGGCTGCCTTTAGATGAAGCTTCAGCTGGACCGGCATCATACGTATTGTGCTCTGAAAGGTGGGATCCCTTTAAAAACAAAGCAGCAGAAATGTATCTTTTTATTCTGAATATTCTTCAAGAGCAGCAATCCCCTCCCCCTTGGGTAGATGTATGAACACCTAGCCCTTTCGTTATATATCGTTGCACAACAAAAGCAAATAAAGTTGCAGTGCTTGCTGTTCCCTACCTGCTGAAGGCACTGTGTATTTGAGCAGTTTAAATTGTCAGTTCAAGAATAAGAATTTCTGACACAAAATATCAAGACAAAATGCTTGTTATTTGCACACAGATTAGTCCTGTGGTCAAAATATCAGAGGTCTATAGCACACCTGAATGCATTAATTCCTTCTCTTCTCCCATACATACAAAATCAGGTTTATTTCTACATTCTTTAAATATATGAATGATTCTGCCATCTTGTGGAAGACAGAGAAAACAACTATTTGTAGGGTAACAATGTGGCTAAACAGCATGAACAGAGATTTCTTCCTTCTTAACTTACCTCGCTATTCATTAAATTAACAGCAATTAGTAGCTAGTATATTTCAAATAGCTTCAAAAATAATTATGAATTATAGCCTCACAGATGAACCTGAGTAAATCAATCGATTTTTAAGATACTTTTCCAGAAACCTCTCAGTAGTTTAAGGTTCAACAACTAAATATCTTGACCTTTTTTCCTGAAGATCTGGTGATGTGAAATATGTAAAAAATAAATTTAATTTCTCTGTCATATTATTTGAAATAATAATAATAATAGATTTGAATTAAAGTTTACAACAAGAGAACACACTCTACATTGACATCTACCTCTGCCGCTCTGTCTCCTGCTTGCACCCCAGCCACATCTGCTGGACCATCTTTCGGGAGCCGTGCAATCACAATTCCCTGGTAGCACAAAACACATGTTTCAAACATAACACAGTTTCTTTTACTCTTCCCAGTTGTAAAAAGCAGATGGGAAGTATTTAATTTTCAAGAGTTGTTGTTCTGCTGCCTCTATTAAAATAGAAACTAAAGTGTCTTAGCATGTTAGCAAGCAGAAAGGCTTTCATGGCTGACTATACACACAACAATGAATAAAAGTCATCGTTTACACTGTGCCATGGGGGACAGACTGGGAAACAAGGATTTATTTAAATGATAATTGAGAAGATGCAAGAAATATCTCTCAAATCAAGTTAGCTCCTGGGAATGAGCAAATGGGATGGGAAAGGCATGTGGACTGCAAACAGAGTGACTAAATAGATGTAGAAAGTGGAAATTAGCCATGTTCCAGCCATGTGGCTGTCTTTGGAAAACCTTTCTTTTTTTTTTTTTTTTTTTTTTTTTTTTTTTGAAAATCAGGTTCTCTCTTCAAAAATCTTTCCTCCAGGAGCTTTCTCATCAAAATCAACTGTCGGCTTCTACTTCAGGAAGTAAGTTACCCCCATGTTTCCCCTCATCAGCTGTATTACTAAGACAGTGATGTTACACTGAGGACAGCCTCAGAAAGCAAACAACAAAACAGAATATCTGCAAAGAACGGCTTATCAGTCTCTCTTTCTAATGATACTAGATAAATGTTGAGTAATGAAATGCACCTCATCATTGTCTTTATATGGAGATGAGCCCTTTCCACCAGCAATGCTAATACCAAGACTCCCCATTTGACTGCACACAGTAATGGTTATCTGGAAAAGAATTATAATTGATAAGTGGCCTGATTAATAAAAACATTGCCTATTAATTACACAAGCAATGAAAATCTAGCTATCATTAGAACATCAACAGATTTCCCCTTTTGCAGCCTAGCCTAGAGAGAAAATTGTGCTATTCTTCAACACCAGCACATGCAAAGCTAGTCTTTACTTTTCAGTAACAACAAGAATGCATTATTTCTGACATCCAGGTTTTCAGAGTCATGCCAAAACCTTCTAAGGCTGTTTATTAAATGCACTTTATTTGCCCATAGATTCTTCATCCTGAAAATGCTTTACCCTCTGGAGAACTGCTGACCAACCCAGTTACTTCATAAAACCCACCAATTTGCTGAGCATTCAAGATAGCAACAACACTAGCACACATTAGCAGTGAAAAGCAAACATTTTGGGGTATATTTCTGAAAAACTTTTGCTTTGGATCCTCATCGACACTGTAATTTACTTCACTCTTTTGAGAGCAAGTAATTGAATTTGAGCACTATGACCGTAGGTTCTTTAAACAGGCTTTCTGTGTGTATGCATTGCTCTGTTAAATGATTCAGCAGTAACCATTGACTTAAAAGTAAAAATATCAGTATTTAAATACTTTTTAAAGCAGCATAAATTACCCTGCAAAAATTCAGTACAACTGCTCAGTGTCTTAGATGAATTTAAGAATTTGCATAATTTACAGCAAATTCTGAATAAAAGCAGTTTCATACTCTAAAGACAGATTACATTTAAGACCTTTTCCCCAGAAGCTAATTTTTTTCTTTAAATAACAAGAATATTATATGGTAATAACTTGAAAATTGCTAAAGGCAACAATCAGGCTAAATTTAAGGAACACTGCTGTAGTATACTGAACCTGAATGCAAATCACATTTCACCTCATCACATAAGCAAAATGCTCTTACTTTCATTTATTTGCTTCATCTCTCTAAGACAATTCAGGCTTGAATAATTTCTTATATTTTATAGTTAAGAATATTTCAACACAGCTGTGTTTTGAAAACTGACAAATGTGCAGTTACTCTTGCATATATAACATACTCATTTGAAATTCCTGATTTTAAAAAGGCATGAAAATATCCTGTCAGTCAAACAAAAAACACTATACCAAATTTAGCTCCGATTTAGCGTTACCCACACGCCCAAGAATTCACAAGTTATTGGCAGGGATGCCTTGGTGACATGGGTGCCCCACCAGGCGAGCTGTCTCTTCTGGTGCTGCATCCCCAGGGCCTACAGGCATGTTTTGTCCTCATGTCCTCTAACACATGCTCAGATGTGAGCAAACCCATTGAATTCAGAGTTTTCTCCACAGATCTCAGCCCAAATCTTGCAGTTCCCACTGGCAGGCCTCTGCCACTCTCATGAGATGGAGGCTTCCTCACACTGTGAGGGTAAGACATTTACAGGTGAAGGTGTAGCTGAACGCCCACCAGCACACAACTTTGGGTTGACTTTAGAGTGGATCAGTGCTGGGTGTACAACACAAGACAGTACTGAATGGCTCCAGAGGGCAGTTTATTACCTTCAGTGGGGGCTGTGTCCCGTCCGCAGCTCTGGGGTCCTCCAGAAACCTGCCACCGTCTCCGGGCAAGCTGCCTGGCAGGACAGGGGCCTGCGCCTTGCTGTTAGTCCCTGGAGGAGTTTTCCCCTTCGTTGCTGATTTGTGCTTCTCTTGAAGAGCTGTTCTGGTATTTCTTTGATCTCTTACGTTAACATTGGTATCAAAAAGGCTGCCAGAAAACTTGGAAATAGGTTCCTAGGGGTTAAAGATCAACCAGGTAAACAAAGCAACAGCACAGAGAAGAGCTATGTGACACCCAGGTGCTATATGCTGTGAATTGGATTTGCTCCTCTCTTAGCACCTGCTAACCTCACATTAGCACCTGCTTCACTGAAAACAAAACTGCAACTTTCAAGCAAATGCGCAGAAGCATCTTTTCACACAGTTATTTAGCTGGCCATGGTTTCCCCTCAAATGTGGGGTGGAGATTACAGTGCCAGGATTCACGCAGCATTCCTCTGGTTCCCTGACGCTCATGGGCACGTACACCCGGCACTGCTCCACACCCACACCCAGCAATGCCCTGTGACAAGGAGGCAGCGTGGAAATGAGTCCTTTTGGGGCCATCTCTGGCAGCTCAGCAGCACCAAGTCCACCTCACAGGGCAAGGAGCCACACACGTACAGCAAAGGAAAAGGCTTCCATGCAGAAAATACATTTCTCACAGCTCCTCAAGGCTCATCATTTACAATTGGGAGCACAGCTGTGAGAGGGAAGGTGAGCCCCAGCTTTGTATCTCTCTCTAAGATTTTGTTTCAATGTTTTAGTGAGAAAAGCAATTGAGTTGACTTCATTGAGCTGCAAATGGCAGTGGTTGGAGAACTGCGGGCTTGGTGACAACCCAGTGGTATGGGGGTCCAGTAGGACGCCCTCCATAGCGGAGGATTCCCAAAGGCAGTCTTGAAGACTGGCTGTAGGATGTAGCTGTGCTGAGATGCAGAGAGGAATGGACAATGTCACCTTATGCTTAGCTAAACCACAAGGGCTTGAGAAGAGAAACACACAATTAAAGCACTTCCACCAATCATTAAAGCTGCAGACAAGTCTGATGGCAAAACAGAATGACATTTTCCAGTTACTAGTTTTCTCAGCAAGGTGGTTAAAAGAGATCCAGCCATAAGCCCCCAACTTTGTCCACATTTTATGGGTGCTTTTATTTAGCTGATTTTTTTCTTCCTAATTTTGATGGGTAAGTTTGAATCAGACTTTCATATTACCATAATCCTTACATCTTCTATTGGCAGTAAAATGATGCAGCAAACAAAGGTCAACATCTTTGAAAATAAACCCATAAATACCCTTCTAAGCTTGGCAGTTTAAAACTGGAATTACAAAGGCAGTGAGTGGCATTGCAATGAGCAGCTGTGCAGAAACCCCACTGGACGCTTTATCTTTAAATCTGCGTTGTGGGAGAGCTCCAATGTCATTTTGGTTGGGATGAAAAGAAGCATCACCAGCTCCTGGGAGAGCAACCAAGGCACAATTGCTTCCTAGTTCCACTTAAAATTAAAAGGGAATTTGTTTATCTTTAATTCACATTAGAAAGAAAAAACATTATTTCTATTCTCTAGATGGGGTGATTCTTCTTCGGCAGCCCTGGGCTGCATAACGCTGATCCACCTGCAGTGTAGCCATGCCCTGGGTGCACGGACACGAAGGTATGCACCAGAGCTTCAGGGAGGTGGCGAATGCAGCCTCCCACTCACCCAAAGCACCCAGCTGGAAGCACAGCATTTCAAATAGCTTGTAGCTTCTTGGCAGACAGAAAACATTCTCTCTCCTGACATAAAGGAAACCACCTACATCTTCATCAGGATCCTCCAGCTCCTCCGCTTCTTGCTCAGGGCTGATCCTTCCTTCCCTCCACTTCCCATTGGCAGAGCTGAGTTTGTACAGGTTGCCACTGTGAAAACTGTCCTTTCCTTTTAACGAGGCCCAGCGAGAGCCCTGGGAGCTCCAGTTATGGCCACCATACAGCTTAGGAGACTTGGGAAGCCACTTAACAGAGTCCTGAGAGGAAGAGGACAAAAAAAAAAAAAAAAAAAAAAAAAAGGCAATGAATAGATTTTAAGAAAGTCACTGAAGTATGTACACGCAGGAATTGTCCAGACAGTTCTGCAAGGTCTTTAAGTATCTTGTTCTTACTGAGTTTCCCCCCGCTTTTTTTTTTTCTCACCTTGGGATGCATCTTTAGTCCCAGAGAGACACTTTGCCAGTTACTGGGCAATACTGGTGATACAAAGAGCAAGCGAAGGCTGCTGATGCTAGTGGAAGCCTTCAGTGACTTACAAAGCACAGAGCCAAGCCTACCTTCAGCACCATAAGGAAGACATGATCAACAACAGTCTTCAATAACGCTATAACCTGTACTACTAAGACAATAAAAAAAAGAGTATTTTGACCTTTAGTGACTTCCATGTCATGTCTTGGAGTTTAAAAACAAAATACGGCACAGCAAACTAATTGCAAAATGTTCACAGAAACACAGATTTCTGTGATCAACACCACAGAATCCTCAGGAATGGGAGGCACTAAAGTGTCATGATTGATTGTGCTGCTCTTGCATTCAGTTCTCTGATTAAATAAATCTGCAGTCAGCTTGAGTGTCCTGAGCTGTGTGGTTCAGAATAACCACAAATCCTGCCTGTTTATCAGAGAACAGTGGTATTGTCGAGTGTCAGTGTAGTTCAAAATGTGATTTAACAGCAAATTTCTTACAGAGGCTGATCCCTTGTTCCATGTAGATGCAAATAATCCTTTGTTTGGGCTATGATCTTTTCAAAATTCACAGAAGAATCTGTAATTGTTTACAAAGAGACACTGGTATATTGTGCTTGTCCATTTCTTAGTCTTTTTAGCCATACTAAACCCAAAAGCGACAGAAGAATCCCAAGGGGAGCTCCTTCGGCATCTGCAGATGGATCAGCCTTGTCCTGTCTCCCTCCCCTTCTCATCCTCTGATCTAATATCGGCCTCAGCATTTGTTCTGTTACATGGAGATACATTTTTCATCACCCTTCCTTAGTAATGACCCTATCTTACTGGTAAACAGATGCTTTTCCTGCAATATCTAACCAGCAAGCCAGGTGGGCTCCCTTTTTACCTCCTTCCAATCTGTTTTTCATGTTTTCAAAGGCGGTCTCTTCAGAACATAAATATTCCTCTGTATCATACCCCTGTAGGTTAAGAGGACAAATTGTTCTCATAAAGTACAAGGTGTCTACTCTGATAAGATCTCGCTAATAAATCCTCTACAGAATGAGCTTCCTTCAGGCAACAAAGGTTTGCAAATGCTGTGCATCACCTTAAATCATTCTGGCAAATGAAAAAGAATCCAAAACACCCTAACATTAAAAGACAAGAAATGAAAACCACCCACATTTCTGAAGTGCCATGCTGAAGCCTACAGTGACAAGAAAACACCATGCTTACAGCAATAACCTGGTGACCACCTGCAAGTAGAACGCAACCTAAAACTGTTTGAGCTACCAGTAATCTGGAATATTTTGACAGTAATACACCTGGGGTTTCAACTGAAAACCTCATAAACCTTGTGCACAAACACCTTAAGTCATTAGTAAAAATGGGAAAGAAAATGTCTTTAAAGATGTATTTCTTACAACATAAGCACTGCTTTCCTTTTTAAGTACAACTATACATAATGTTCAGTATCCTACTAATTGAGAAATATTTCAGACTCACTCCCTTTTCAAAGCACAAAGAGCTAAAAGAGCTTTGTGTGATTCAGATGAAGGAAGGATGAAAGCCAACCAAAATGCTGCAGAAACAAAGGCGTACTTGAATATGCTTTCACTGCAGAAGAGGAAAAACAAAAAAAAAAAAAGCTGCCTGAACAGATTATTGAAGCAAGTCTTCTACAGGGAAACTTTGCTAGCAATAAATACATAACTTCAAGTATTAATTAGCCAGAATCTATTTTTCTATTTCCTAAAGATATCATTAAAAAATAAAATGTTGTAGGTTATGCTGAAAGCATCTGCTATGCAAATGCCCATTAGCCTTGTAGATTCGTCCCCTTTTGAATAGTAACAGATCATCAGTAACATTCAAATAATCACTCTTGTTGGTTCAGATTTTGTTTTGATTTTCTGTTGCTTGGTGAACTACATGATGTCATCAATGAAATAGACATGCAAAGAAATACGCTCATGTCTACAATCTTGTAGTGCCTTGTTTAATATTCCAGAAATCTAGGACAATCATATCTGCTATAAGCAATTTCAAAATGATTTAATGCAGGTCATTAAATTGCGTTTGGGTAAAACTGGCAAATCGCTGGAAGAGGTCAGAGAGAAACTATTTGCATCATAGCACAGTTCCATAACTTGCTCAAGAACCAAAAGAAGGTAGCTTTAGTCTGACATAACACTGACTTTGAAGTGTTAAGTCCTAGCCCTGCCTCTTTCTGAGGATACTTACAAAATGAAATTCAAGCTGATGACAATTTGGTGATATTTATGAGCTGTGTGTGCATCCATGGATTTTGAGGAAAGTTACCACAGTCATTTACTGTGGTGAGTGCTGGCTTTGATTATGGTTGTTACCATGCCTTCAGCTCCAAACCCAGTGACTTGAGTCACACAACACTCTCCAACAACAGATGAGCACTAAAAGAGGAAGTGTCAAAGGTTACTGAACATCAGTTGTCAACTTCCTGGTATTTACAACCAGGGAAATTTGCTAAATCCCTTCTCTGAAGCATCAGTAAGGACAGTACCAATGGTATGCTTTTCAGGAGAAGACCCCTTGTGCATAAAGATAAGTGACTTGTTAAGATTTCAGTGTTAACACTACTGTCACTACTCCATTAATAGGCAGACAAGTTACAAATTTGAAACCAGACTGCTATGAACCCTTCCTCCTCAAGTTAGGCACAGTACAGTCCAGCCATGCACACTGAACTCCCCAAAGCTCTCTGCTGTTCCAGAGCCCAAGACTGGCCATCCTGTTGGCACAAGAACCATATGAAAAGTGATAAAATGCATAGTGTCTCCAACATCTACCGGGAGAGCAGATAAGATGGCTCCTGCAAAGCAGCCTCAAACCAGGTGTCTGCTTTTCCACTCAAAATCTCACATTTTTCATTAAACTGGTTCAAAGCTGAACATAGGCCTGAGCTTAGAACGAAAGAGGAAGGCAATATCCCTCTGAAAACGTCACCAATGGATCAGGAGGAAAGGAGCACCCAAAACATTGATTATTGATAGCCAAGACCAATTTACTTTTCTCATCTTCTTTGACAGCAGCCTAAGCACAGAAACAGACCTGTGCTTGACAGAAACTGAGGGTGGGAAACATTCTCATCAAGCCACCTGAAAAACTAAAGTGTTGTTATTTTCTGGAAACAAGGCAAAGAAAGGCAGTGAATTCTCCCCTAAGAAAAGGTCTAGAGAGTTCTGATCATAGTGCACACCAGTCTCAGCCGGAGGTACAGCTATTTCATATTCGGGTGATATCAACCAACATTCTAAATACGCTTTACAAAAATTAAGATCTTGTGCCATTCCTCTCCTCTCAAAAGCTGAAGTTGTGAGCAGCAAGTAGCGAAATGCGTTAAGTACCTACTCAGTCAAAAATGGTTCACCCAATACTGGTACAGCACTCCCCATTAAACAAGGAACAGTCCAATCAGCTTGTCCTGGACACAAGTCATTTCCTGGAAAAAACATCGGTACGCCAGTTTCCAGTACCCACTTCACAACAATACACTGATTATCAAAAACATGGAATGCAAGACAGAAAAATAATCTTGACATATAAATTACATGGAAACTGTGGAAAACGCCCGGAGCAAGGCAAAGGGGATGGAAAAATCTGTTGCTACACTAACTACTGCTTCTGCTTTTCTAAGCCTATGGAATTGTGACTTTATTGAAAGTCAACTCACGTGCAATAACTGACAGGTTAATATTAAATCCACTCCACCACTATGGTCAATTGTTTTTCCCCAGTTAACTGTTTAGCTAATAAGCAGTGTGCAAGTACTCCAATACTTTCCTTGCATTAAACCACCTCCCAAAAGACTTAGAAAGCAATTGAAAATGTAGAAAAGGTTTAAAGACAAAAAAAAATGATGCTTTCAGAAGTATGTTCATTACTCAGGCTCCCTAAAGCATCAGCAAGTTTAAAAAAAGGCAGGGAAGGGACAGCTCATGTTTTCAAGGACAGACTCTCAAACTCTTCCAGCACCTTTTTTTTTTTTTTTCCTGCCTAGAGAGTTAAAATTGCCTGGAACTTTACCACCGCTGTTTGGAGTATAAGTGTACCTAAAGCCCTTTATAAGGCGGCATTCATACAGACCATGTGAGGGGGACTACTGCTGGTCTGGGCTGCCCATGTTTTCATCAGCTGGAATGACATGCAAGCCTTTTAGAGTGAAGCTAGTATGAACGAAACGTTTAGATTTTGGGGAAGAGAGAAGGCAGCCACTTGCCACTGTTTGGACAGGAAATATCCAAGCATCTTTTTACCCATTAAAACAAATGACACTTGACTGCTATTACTGCAAACTACCAGCAGCTGTTCTCATACCTTAAGTTCCTCCTAGCTCGGGAAAATGCTCTTGCTGCTGTTTTCTTCAGTCTACATTATGTTGTTTATACTGATGAACTACCTATAGCAGAGCTGAATCTCAAATTAGCTCAGACAGTGTAAACAAAAGACATTAACACCACACAGTGCTACACAGAGTAGAAGATGAAAAATACAGCCCATCTTTCAAATCTCCCTCCGCAGGCACTAAAGCAACATAATGAAAATCCAGATTTTTCATTCCACAGACACACGAAATGATGACAAATTTTTAATTGCAGTGGTAAGTGAGGAACACCAAGATTCCTTTGGGGACAGTAGCAGGATGGTCTTGTGGTGGACATCAGCTCCTCTAACCTCTAGATGAACACCTGTTGAGTTACATTCTCAGCACACTTTATTTTCTTTTACAAACCAATGGAGGCAAACAAACACCTTTAACAAGCAATTCATACTACCTATCTTTGGTTTGGATGACCAGCAGGAGACAAGGCTAGCCATCCAGCTTCTAGCTGGCTAGGTTGAATGAACATGAAACCATCCCCAACGAAAGCAACAGGTCTGGATCTCCTGTTTGCTGCTGTCCTTCCATACGCAGCTGAGAACCCAAAACAAATATTTCTCCCTCTACTCAAAAGATTCCAAAGCAATTACTTCAGGTCTAAGTTGAAGCATCAAGTACAGCCTGCCTTCCAACTGGTTTTTGGGCTGTAGAGCAGTCTCCACAAGCCTGCCAGAGTGCACAAAAAGCTGCTGCCTAACGGAAAGGAACAGAATAGAATAGTTCAGTCGGAAGGAACTTTCAGGGATCCTCTAGTCCAACTGCCTGACCACTTCAGGGCTAACCAGAAGTTGAGCATCGTTTTCATGTTAGGGAGCAAACCCACAACCTCTAAATGAAAAACATTATAGCTGTCACAACAGAGAACAGTCTTGCAGCCTTTGTCATTTTCATCTCATTCAGAGGGATTTACTGAGGTTTACTTTGCCTCTGGTTTCAAAGTTTCCTGTATTTTTTAAACTTTCAGTTGTGTCAATCCCAGTAAATACTTCACAAGGCAAATTCTATCCAAAACTGGATTCACTTATACCAAAACTCATTTGCTTTCTCATTGTATCTTAACACTAGCTTATCAAGAACAACTGGTAGAACTCTGCCTTGGGAAGAATGCAACTGCAGCATCACTGATCTAACTTAACACCTACCAAGCCACAGCAGCTACTCCAAAGAGATTATGCCTCCAAGTTTAAGACAGGAAACATTGGGATGAGAACAAATCATTCAAATCTAATATATTTTGTCAGCTTAGATTGTAATATTTGGAGATGACTTGCAATACCTACTAGTTTGATTTCAAAAGGAAAGGAATACTGTTTGTAAAAGCCTCAAATCACAACTTAAGAAATTAGAAAAGTGATCAAATATTGCAGATCGTTAATAATTGTATCGTGCTCCCCTGATCTCTTCCTTCCCCATCTCCTCCCCAAAACCCACCAGAATAAATGTCAGGCAGAAGGATGGGAGTGGTTAGCCATACATGCAAAAGTGTCATGTCCTTCATTTTGTTGAAATCTGGGTTCATTGCATTATGCACATTAAACGTGTCAGATCTTTGCCCAAAAACAAAAATCAGACACCAAAAATCAGTGTTTATCAACCTTTTGCAAAACTGTTATTTACTGAATTCAGCTCAGTCAATACTTACCTTTACAAACAAACCAGAACACACAGATATAACAACACCTTTAAATCACCATTGGACCACTGGAAGTGCAACACAGTAACAATGATAGTAAATTCCAGCATTAATCCTTCCATACTTTAATTGCTATTTGAATGATACAACAGATCTAGTGAAACTTTTAAAGATTTTTTTTATTATTATGGTTTTATATACCTGTATAAAACCACCAAAGCACTTTAAAGAATCATGCTTTCTTGTGTAATACATAAAACTAGTTTCATACCGTGCTTCTGAAAGTCTATCGTGCTGTTTTTCAAGTTATTTTACAGATGGCACATTAAAAAAAAAAAGCATGAATTTCTAGTGACTGTAATGCAACACTGCATCCAAAACAAGATGTTCCATTACAACTAAATTAAAGTGTGAGTGCATTATGGTAATAAAAAATAGCAGTTGGGTCATTTTAATCTTAATTCCATATATAACAAAACTAACACTTGTGCTTCATGAATTGAAATCCCGTGGTATAAACATAAGCTCTGTTTTGTAAAAATCTCAACGAATTACTGTGTGGAAAGAAAAACACAGCTAAAACAGTTTAAAACTACTCACTTCCCTCAAGAATTGCTATATTTAAGACTAGTATGACATACGAGAAACAATAAGGCACAATGGGTGGTACAAACAAATGAATACAGTTGTCCATGAAACTTGCTCTCTTCCACAAATACTAAAATATGTACCGCTCAAGATAAATTTTCTCTTAAAAATGAAATACATCATTTTGTTANCAAAACTAAATTTCTCACCAGCGCATCCAGCCACTGGGAAAGAGCTATCCCAGCACTCTGGAAAAGCAAAGCATTATTTCCCCTGTGTTTAAGACAAAAATATCGTATTCTGCATACAGTAGTGTATCATACTTTAAAAAGCATAGTACTATTAAAATTACAACATTGATTTGGAAACTATTGGTTCACTGCCTGGATGAAATAAGGCACTTTCTTCCAGTGGGCAGCACTGTTCACATAATATGGAGACGATGAATCAGGTTGTGGTTAAAAACAGAAAGGGGGCTCAGTGAGGTCCCAGGAGACGACAGGAACATTTCAACAGCAGGGGAAGACACAGGAGGTAAAACCTGGAGATGAAACTCTACACAGAAGTGGTCACTCTGTCAATGGCATTATTGACCTCGTTTTTGTTTGAATCCAGTCCTTTAGCAGCATTCATATCATTCCGTAAATTCTCCACTGTCTTTTTCATGTTCTTTAATTCTCCAGGGTGTGGAGTGGCTCGCCTTAGAAGTGTTCTCTAAAAATAAACAGTGCAATAAGTGGTTTTGCCTTTGTCTCTTTGAAAAACAACATATACTTTCAAGGCTTTAGCATTTACATTCCAAACACTAGCTATTGATTTTTTTTTCAACTTTTCCCCCTTTTCCTCTTCAAACTACTGTGCTTAGTTTTGAAAGTTATTTTCATAGCTGCATGTTTATGAAGACAATGGAGCAGGTTTTAAGAACCATTTAGGAGCAAAAATTTTTCCCCTCTTGAAAGCCACTCAAATGAAGTACAATTACAACTTCTGAAGTGAAGATGCTTTCATAAATATAGTTGCGATTTTTTTTCCCCAAAAACATCCAAGTGATTTCAAGCCATATTTCAAAAAAAAAAAAAAAAAAAGGCATAAAACAAAACATGATTCATCTGGTTTTGAAAGAATCCCACAAGATCTCTTTACAGTGCCAATTACATGTTTGCATGGAGATCTGTATGTTTTCCAGCTCTACCATACAGTTTGGTTCTCTTGTTAATTGAAAACAAGTCTCTCGAAAGCAAGAAGTGGGAGCATTTCTCTTGCATCTGAGACACAAGACTAATCTAACATCACTGTATTGACACTGTTGCAAGGAAAACAGAAGTTACAAAAATCTCAGCATCCAGGTTAGAAACCAACATGGCACTACAAATAATTGCACAAATATGTATCAGCACAATACATATATACATGCAATTACTTTCCAGCAGCATACATGTAATCTACGTAAATTACTGGGCAACTGATGACCCTCCTGTAGATACGTGGATTGGTCAAGACTTCTAGAGAAATCCCCACCCTTCCCAAAAAGGATCATAAACTTTTTTTCCCTTAAAAATGCTCTTGCCTCAAGTCAGGCAGTAATGCCACGGCTGACAGCAGTTATCGTTAACACCTGAGCCCTGGTAAGGGCATTCTTAGGTTGGCACAGTTGTTACCAAGCATCCTTCTGACCTCTCTCATCAGTCCATCTACAAACCGAGCTTGTCAAAGACATTTAGTTTCTGGTGCTTTGGACTAAGCAAGTATCTTGCTTGGAAACTTAAATGTTCATTTCCCTACCAAGTAAGAATCTTTATAGACACTTTCCAAGGTAAGACCATGCTTGTAGTGTGCTACAATCCAGACAGTGCTCTGAAGGACATCAGGCTGCGCTCTAACAAGGACCACAAGCAAGTTTTTAGAGCATTAAAGAAGCATGCCAAAATTGTGATTGAAGTAGTCTTAATCTTCACAATTTTCTTTCTAATTGTTAATAAAAGCTAGTAAAGTTAAAGATTAAATTGCATTTTGATCCACAGGACATGCAGAGCCTAACTCAAGGAAGAGGTCTTATAAGTTCAGTGACAGATGTTCCCACATCTTTTATTTAAGTGGGAAACTAATGAGCAAAAAACCTTGCTGTTCAAAGACAGTTTGGTTATTTCAATGTGAATGGTGAAAAACAAATAGAAGAAATACAGAGAGATGAGAAACAGAAATGAGAGAGACAAACAATGCAGCAGGGTAGCAAACTTAGCGGAGACACATGCCAGAGTGCTGGAATCCTAAATTAGACTGTATATACTTTCAGGCAGTAAAGCTTCACAGATGCAGAGGAAGATCCTCACTTGTTTCTGGAAAGCTGGAGAGAAAGCATCCTGAGGAGACACAGGAAAAGAAAGCAAAACAAAGACTGCCCTGCAACAGAATTTTAACTCNTTAAAGAAGTTAAAGTGAACATGATTTTAAAAGAAAAAAAAAAAAAAAAAGAATTTCAAGTCAATATGAAAATTTTCAGCAGTCAACATGAACAATTTCTACTATAAACATGTACAAAATGCATGCAGCCACAGCTGAAATATTTACAGCAAGACAGCCCAGATCCTTTCCACACTTTAGCATTGAAGTTGCAGTGTCTGCAGAGCCCAAAGACTTGGAAAACATACCATTTCATTATCCTCTTCATCTTTTTCGTCTTCCATGAAGCGAATTGCACTGACTCTGTTCACTGCCCGCTCGTTCCATGTTTCATCTGACATTTCGTTTACCAAACTCTCCAATGCACCACATCGTGGCAGGTTATCTGTTAGAACAGCAAAACATAACTGAAGATCCACAGAAAGTCTGAAATATCGGCGCACTCTAAGTGTTAATAACTGCAATATCCAACCAGCCACCCACCTCAATTTACAACTGTATTTCTGTATTTTGGGCAGAAAACAGAACTAGTGTTAATTTTCTGATATCAAGCACAGACAATAGTTTCCATCCGTGGTGGTCCTGCAGTGCTGACTATGTAACTTACTATACTTGCCACTATTGGTGTTTTTCATTCAGATCCGGCCTGCCAACTGATGTTGGCCAGTTACCTCAGTGGCATTCCATATCACAATATCATTACTTGTACCAGTCTTGTCCTTTTACTATCGTTAGGCACAACATCCAACAATCTTAATTCGAAGCCTTCTATCCTTGAAGTCATACGATTCATCTGGAGAGGATAAATTCTACTAGTCAAGCCTTTAGAGAGTTGTTCTGCCCCTGCTACTCTTGAGATAGCTAATTTTCTCTAAATCTAAAGGGGTTAATTCCTTTATTTCTTTCCATTCTTAATGTTATTCGTATTGTCATAAAACCCAGAGACTGACACAAAACAGCCATTTCTACACTTCTACGGTTTAAATGGTTTCTATTTGCTCTAGCTCCACAGTACTGAAAGACTGGCATTACTGTCACCTAAGTATGGACACCTATAATACAGATGTCTACAGCCGAGCTCTTCCCCTCAGGCTCCCTTTTTACTCAGTGGAGACTGATCCACACAGTTTATTTTAAAAGTTGATTCTGGGATAGGATAAATGACTCTCCAGTGATTACAGGAAGAGTTTAAATATTAGCTCAGGTGAATCCCCCTCAGTGTCCACATATTGCTATACAAGCTTTGAAAGACAAATAATATCCTGAAGCTACTGGAACACAAACAGTGAAAAAGAGTTTACAGTTCCACCTGAGCAAGAGGCAAGTTGCAGCACAAAAGGTAAAAGTGACTTAAAAATATAATTCTACACTTGCTGAAGAATGTAAGTTACTGCAAAGCAGATCTGCTTGAAAGAAAATTAGCTTGCTAAGAAGTAAATAGTCTCCTGCTTATTACTAGCAATTCAATTATTTTTATGGTAAAGAGATTGTAGTTGGAAAACCACCAGTTTTCACTACATATATGTGATTTAAAATGCATAAACAATGCACACAAATAAGGACACCACTGCTTGGTCCACTGGCAAACCTCAGAATTTATTAAGCCATCCTCCTCCAGGTCTGTACTTTATATATTGTAGCTGGTGGCATTTTATTTTAAGTAACACTCCCAGACATGTTTGCAA
>VXAV01005645.1:65439-91220 GCA_013399715.1 Alectura lathami | reverse complement strand
TTTTTTTTTTTTTTTAAGAGGGCAGCTGACAGAGATAACAGACATACTGAAATCTTTTTATGGAACTTTCAAAAACACAGGCAGCGTCTAACAAGCAGTTAGCATCAGGTGAGATATCACAGAGATAAAAGACAAGTTGACAGTTAAAAAAATAAAGTTCATCATTTCAAAAAAAGATTGCACTCATCCAGCAGTACAGAAAGATATCAGGTCCAACATCTGAAAAACCTAGACACAAAGTGGTATTGCTGAGGCACAGTGCACACACTGAATGGCATGCTGAAAGGAAAACATCACCGTGACCACAATGAAATAATACAGTTTAGGGAACCTTGCTTGTTTGGCCAAGAGTCATTAACGGACAAAGAGCCAGGCATGCTCTGCTCACGCTTTCCCTGTTTTTTCATGCTTACAACAGACCGCACCAAACCGTGACACAGGCACCAAGCACACGATTTGGACCACAAGCCCATCTAACAGTTAAGCACATGGTTCATTTAGAGCACAAGATTCCACTTAATGGACAAGCATGTGCTTAGCTCTAGGCACATGAATAACTGCTCTAAATCCTGGAGGCTTAACCAAGTCCCCACATCCTTCTGTAGTGAGCTGGATACAGGAAAATGTCTCAAATGAGTTGTGTATGTCTATGCCATACACAACTGATCAGAGCATTATTTCGTCCTAGTCACTTTAGCAAGAATTATTCACTTGTCCTATCCCACCATCTCCAGATTGAAAACAAAAAACAAGACATTAGTCAGACTGAACCTAAGGCAGACAAGGATCATTAATATGCAGGGCTAACTTTGAGATCATTGATTTACAGTACTGCGAAGTCTGAACAAAACTGCTCATTTGCATCCGGCAGGCTTTCTGCAGAGTATGGGTGTCACTAAGACTTCTTCAGGTTATGCAGAAAACCGCCCTTACGGAAGTGTTGTTTTTGTTCTTCTATCTCACTCTGCTGTTCATCTTCCTAACAGCTTCCCTGTACTGGAGAAACAGTAAGACTTGGACATACACAGAGAACACGCCAACTTCTCTGCTCAGCCTCCCCTCTACGCTCTGATCACAACCAGCGTTCACATCTTCAGCCCCCTACTTTGACATCCACATACTCAGCACCAATTCGATGTAAACATTCCCCCAGAACCGTAAGCCTTAGCGCATCGCTTCTCTGCTGATGTTGCTGACTACTGCATACAGACTGCTGTTTTGACACATGCATCCGTTCAATGTTTGATCACCTGACCTTTGCTGCAGTCTTCTGTCACAATAACCTTGTGACTGCCAATTGTTTTTTCTTCCTGTTGACGCCTCTGCAGTTGCAGCTTTCTGTAGATAAACCCATGCAGGGTTTACAGGTTCGATCCTCTCTTCAGTTTTAGATCCCTCCTAAAAACTCACTTTTGCTCCCTCTCCTGAGCCCAGCTGAGCAGCTACAGCCATTCATCGTCACCGACCAAACCTCGCTGATTACTATGACACATCCTCATTTTGTTTGCGTTCTAAACCCAAAACTCAAATTAGAGATGAGAAATTTAAGACCTTAAAGTTACTTTAGTCGAATAATCCCTTTTGATTCCAGCATCTGTTAACTGCTTAAAAGCTATGAATCAATTCCACTGCCCTTTAACATTCAGCATCTTTCACACAGATACAAGAAATGCAAAAAATACAACATTGTGACAAATATTACAACTGCTCTTCAGTACGCGATCAGCTGAGGTCCAGAGGCACCTCTTACAGCACAGCCGTCAGCAGCAAGAACTGTCACTAGGCTTATACAAGTCAAATAAACGTACTGCAAATTCAAACACAGTTCCTATTTTGTTGTAAAACCTCTTCCAGGGTGTCATTGCCCAAAATCCTGTTTGGATTCAGAGCAAATAAAATCAGAGTTTTCCTTGGCCACAGACAAGATGGATTCATTCTTTAATCGCAAGCACAGAATATGTTTAGAGATGGAAGAAACTGCCCAATTCACTAGAAGTAGCACCATCAGCTACTACCAACTTAGAAGTGGATAGGAAAGTTTTCCACAAACTCACTTTAACATCCCCTGCACCATCAGTGAATAGTGTGAGAGTAGCACAGCAACAGAGCTTCTGTCATATGACTGAAAACCAGTTTTTCAGCATTTTTCCTTAGTGCCTTCTTTCCCTTTGAGAAATACAAACACACACTTCTACAGAAATGAGGGAAGAGACATCCAAAGTCAAAACCAGAAACAAAAAAAAAGCAGTCCCAACCTGCTTAAAAAAACTAAAAATATTACTGCCTCCAGAAAACTACAGTTTCACCTACTGCAGTAATAAATCTCAGCCGTAATATACCTCAGAGCTAGGAAGGACACGTTACCAGACCTCTGCAAGTTGTAGAGGCTCATTAACAAAAACACATGAACTGGAAAACATTCCAAGGAGGCTATTTGTGTAAGTGCCAAAATCAACATACCAGTTTCACCAGCGTTCCAGTGCCAGGGTGGGATTTCAGTTTGAAAGAGTCACCAGACAGGTCTTTCACGTTTAAGGGGAAAAACATTTGTAACTACAAACAGGTCTAGACAAACTCAGTTCTTGCTGAAGTCTGTTTCAGCACTCAGTTCACTGAGAGAGGGATCAAGCTGCAAGATGAGATACTGAAGATGAAATCTGCCAGTGACTCAACCCTTTGTCAGACATTCAGCAGTTTCACATTTTACCTTATATATGAACAGCACATACAGAAGAACCTTTGAACCAGGAAACTCTGAAGGGGTATTGCATGCAAATTCCTCAATAATCCCAAGTCAAGAAATCTTACACTAAAAGGCAGAGACTGGTTTTGCAACTGTGCATAGAAACAATCTGGCAGTGTAATGGTTCACAGGCTGACCCAAAATCCAATCCAAGTAAACTGCTAAAAACAAACAAACAAACCAAAAAAAAACAGCCAACCAAATAGAAGAGCTGGAATTCACACGGTATCTCACCAGGCCATATCTGAATATCACAGCAGGCACACCATTTCTGCCGGCAGATATATATCTAAGTTCTCTTTGCTACAGGAATAATTCTGGATTGAATGATAACGATAGCAATGGATAGACATGTTTGTTGCATGTGTTCTTCTCCATAGTATAGAGCCCCACATTTTCTATATGGATTTTTACCAGACTGTATTTTGTTCCTCTCCACCAGCCACCAGTAAATTCATGTCCCACACCCATTTCGTGTAAGGATGAAGACCATGACTACACAGCTGGTCTAGCAGTTCTGTAAAGCACAGAAAGGAAGAGAAAAAGCAGAAGGGAAAGCAGGGGAAGACACCAAGCAAGAATATTTGTAGTGCATACTCGCACACTTAGCTCTGCTTCTGTGAAGGGGGAACCAGTATTCAACCACTACTTCTGATTGACATGCAAAAGGTCTGAGAGCCCCATCTTCGCCATACTATCTCAGGAGACATCGTAAGCAACAAACGGCTGGCAGTGCTCTTGAAAATGACTGCTGTCAGAAGCCTGTGGCTGGCTTTAAATATCAATTAGTCAGTTTGGGATGAAAATAAATGAAAAAGGTGTTAAGTTTATTCACTGTCAAGTAGAACATTCCAACAGACAGAAAAATGGTGACACAGTTTTCAGTTTGGGTGGTCTACCATGCCATTTTACTTTATTTTAATTTCCAAGTCAGTAAGGATGAGAAGTGGAAAAAAAACATTTCACCACAACACCGAATCGTTACTACCTGCCACCCAAAGGGAAACTGATCATTGGCATCTGTGCCATTATCAGCATCCCTGAAGCTGCTCCTGTGGATGCTCTGCACTTGTTACACTGGCCACTCTGTTTATGCAGGTTTTTGTTTTACAGCTGTGAGATGTGCCTCATCACTGAATTCCTTTGAATTTTAACCAGAAAACTTGTACTACAGAATTGTTCATGTTTGCTTTAAAGCAAAAAGCTAGCAGTGAAGAAAAATAACTACACAAAGAAGGAAGAAAACAGAGAAAACATGAGCAGAGAGCAGTAGATTTCTTACTGTTTTCAAAATTAGCATTTCAGCATTTTCAGAAGGCAACCTACAGACTTTGAGGAAAAACTATTACATTCTGATACATGTGATTTCAAAGTGTTTGCTCTAACAAGAAAGACATTTAGGCGTGGAGACCTTTATAGGAAATAAATTAACAGGCAAATCTGTTTCAAAGAAGTGGATGCCTAGGAGCTCTGTCTTCTCTGTTTCTCTGCCAAGCTCCCTGTGAACCACCCTCTCCCACCTTTATTCCATGGGCTTTCTACAATGCCTCAGCTCACCCATTCCAGAGACGGCCTTTCATTTCCTCATCACTCGCCTTCCTCAGACACAAACGTGTCCCTCACCTTATGCCATCCCTTGTGCTCCTTCCCCTTCCTATCCAGTGCAAGAAGTCCCAGGCACGGTAATGTTCTCCATACACATTCTCCTTCTTCACTTCACCTTTCGATATCCTCAGCTCCTTGACTCACCAGGCAAAGGTTTCTCCCTCTGCCATTCACTTCCTAATTTCTTGTTCAGCATCAATACCTCCTTTTTCCTGCACCAAGCCCTCAATTCCATTATCCCTCCCAAACAGACACACCCCAGATTTATCTTGTTTTATTTGCTTCTGAATTCAAGACACCTGCTCTCACCCTTTCCACTGATCCTTCCATTTCTTTCCCTCATACACCCTCTAGCTGGCAACAGGCCTCATGTACCATCTGCAAGACCCCACAGACACTGACAATTTTTCTCTTAGGAGTTGTCCCACACAGGGTAGTAAGTTAATTTCCCTGCATAGGCAAGTAGATGATACACTGTTTTCCCTGTGATGCTTGACAGTCAGGGCATCTTAAATTTTCTCAACTTGCCCTAAATACATACACATTTTGTCCCTACCCACGGCAGGGCGGTTGGAACTAGATGATCTTTAAGGTCCCTTCCAACCCAAACCATTCTAGGATTCTATTATCTGAGGGACTTCCATCTTTCCAATACCATCGATACCATTATCTAAGATAAGTGCCATTATTAGCCAATCTATAAAGTGTATCAGTAAAACCTTCCATGCTACCACACACTAAGACCAATCCTGTATAAAGCTAAATAGATACAAAATAGTACAAGTCTCAGCTTAGGACACTCATGAAACATATTAATGCCTTTGTAAAGAGGTGGAAAGCTTTCTGCTGAATGAGCACAAGATCAAACTGTCATTACATCCCAACCCAGAAACACAGTTTTCCCAAGATCCTGTCTCTTGCTAGCTTTTATGCAATCCGTCTGGGTACGCCCTCAGTAATTTTCTCTTTAGCCCTAGTAGCATCTCCGTGGAGGAGTCACTGTCCTGCCACAGGAGCTGCAGTACTCACGTCCTTCTCCCTCCCCCCCTCCCTCCCTCCCCCCTACTCAAACATACACCTACAACCTTAACCAGAAGGGAATAACGAGGGCTACTGTGGAGCCCACTCTCTGCAATTAACCCACTGAAGCTCAGAGCCTGGTCATTGGAGAACTACTTGGGCAAAAATAACAGAGAAACAACAGTGCAAATGGAAGTAACTCTCAATCACATGCTTCAGTCAATCACAAGTATGCTGCTTCCTCTTTCCTCTTTTAAATGTCAGTCTGACCATTTCCAGAGTTTAATACTGAATTAAACTTGTGAAACTAAATACAATGATGACCTTGCATCAGAAATTTCACTCCATATGTTGTTATGATGGACAAGAAGCTCTTCAGGGAGCACTTTCAGGAAACGCTTCTTTACTGTGAGAGTGACCAAGCACTGGCACAGGCTGTTCAGAGTCTGTGGGGTGTCCTCTTTTGAGATCTCCTGAAGCCACCTGGATGTGGGCCTGGGCACCCTGTTCTGGGCGCCCCTGCTGGAGTAGGGCTTGGGCCAGATGGACCTGTAGATCCCTGTGAAACAGCCCTTCTGGGATTCTGTGAACAAGTCCTAGTGATCACAGCTGTAAGGTTTCAGATATCATCAATCCTGGTCACTTCAGGTCCTCATATTTAAAGGTAAAAGTAGACTGAGATCTCCAAAACCAATAAGACTGGCAAAACAATCTTTTTTCAGAATATGAAACCTTCCCTTCACTCTTGCTCACAAGACTGAGTCTAGGAAGAGTCTTGGCAGTATTCTTATACCACTTATAGAAGAAGAATGTGTATGTTTAAGTGCATCCACTTAAACAGAACTTTCAGTCTTCAGATAGCACTGGACCTGACACTCCCATTGGGCATTACTAGTTACATTACTAGTTACAAGTTGATTAGATCTGGATCTTCTTGTTAAACTGCAAACAGATTTTGCACTTCTAAGCTACCAAGTCAACACAGCAACACAGTTGCTCGGATTTACTCTGTTGAGATCTAATAGACATGTTTCTGGTTGTGATCTTTCTGAGAGGAATTTTCAGTGCATCAAAGCCGTCTGTTATTTCTTGTAGGCATGTGAAATCACAGTTTTCTGTTTGTATAATCACATCTATTAAAGTTAATAGAGCAAAATTTACCTCTTTGGGCAAAGATGTTAATTTGTTTCTATCGGCATTCAAATTGTTCAGCTTCTTTAGTTTTCCGATGCTCTTTGGCAATGCCTGCACCAACAAAACAAAGTAATATGTGCATTAATTTTGTAAATTAACACAGACAGAACAAAGCTTATCCCAATTAATATCTTAAGAGACTGATTCATTTTCAAAATTGGTGTGTAGTTATCCCTAGCTATTACCATGCCTTCCAAAGGAGTTCCAAGGTTTTTATCTTGCAGAAGGAATCTCCAAGAATTACAGTTTGTAACACAAATTCACTCATGAGTTCTCTGCACTAAGATGACAGATGCACTACAGCTGTAAACAGAAGCATGTATGCAGAATGTCCATATTATCTAACAGGAGGTTTCCTAAATAGCTAATCGAGATGCAAGTCTTCCAGCTAGGTGCTAGGAACTGACCCCTGGGGAAGTGTCTTTCCAAAAGGCTTAAGCTCCTGATTTCACCAAGAACCAAACTTAAGAAATGTTTGAAGTAAGATTTTTATAAACACTTCCACTTTCAACTTCAAGTGTCAGCATCATATGAATGCAGTTTTATAATAATGGAAGAAAACACCTAGCAGAAGGGAGTCTGAGATTTTATTTTAATTGCCACATATCATATTTTGTACCTGGACAGAGCAGATCAGCAGAGCAAGAAGCAGTATGACAGCAGCTCTGCAGAACTTGGGGCTTCTATTCAGTTCCACAAGTCTGATCCAGATAATGCAATGCAAAAATTGGCAAACACACAAAGCAGCACAAACTCCCCATTAGAAACACAACAAAGTAAATGACACCTGCACTCCAGGTGTTCCAATTCCCTTAGTGATCATGAAAGATTCAAGAGTGAATACACAACTGCTTAGACCTTTGGAAGGAAGGTTTCTTCTACATACACCTTGATCTTCAGCATTCATTTAACAGGTTAGAAATAAGACGCCTTTAAAGAAAGGTTACTCAATCATTGCTACTTGCTAAGTAGCAACCGTACAAGCTAAGTGAATCAATGCTTAGCAGCAAGCCTTATTACTGCCAAACGTTTGAGCAGTCAAGACCATACTTACCTGCAGTTGGTTTTCTGTTAGAACTAGTTCGGTAAGGCTTTCACAGTCTCCAATTGAATCTGTTAGTTGAACAAGTTTGTTCTGATCAACCTTCAAAATGGATAGTTTCTTCAATTTTCCTAGACAGAAAGAACAACACGTTTGTTTGGCTCAGTAACGTCAGCTACCCTGCTTTAATTATAGAAGAACACTCTGCAGCAGAACTTTTAGAAAATCTCCAATACAATGAAATTTTTTGATTAAAAAAAAAAAAAAAGGGAGTCAGGCACTGATCCAGTTGGCCTTTGCAATATTCTTGCAAGTTTATTTAAATTTAATGTTAATTCAATGACATAATGCTCATATTTGGCATACTAAATGGTATTAAAATTGTAATCTGAATAGTGCCCCATCTGAAGTCAAGAACTAAAAGCCAAGTGTCATCTGAAAGGCCTACAAACAGGAGAAAATTTGGTATTTTTTTCTTCAATTATTCCATGTTTATCAATAAAGGATTATTGTTCAGAAGATTGCCTATGTCTGCTCAGCCATAGTAAGAAAGGTTTACACTGAAGCAACAGCCCAAACCCAAACAGCATCAAGGTCTCTTTGTCCAATTAGTCAGACATGAAACCTCAGTTTATTTTTTTTAGAACTGAGACCAAACTTCTCTGAAGGTCGTCTCCCCAGTAAGGCCAAAATACTTTTCCAGAGCAGAAAGCTCCTTTATACCAAATGATCTTTGATGTACTGTGCAAAGCAGAGCTGACCCAGGCAGAACCCTGGGCAGAGAATTCAGGAGACAGAACTACTTGCTGACACCTTCCTGTCCATCCCCATACTGTCCAGAATAGTTCCAGACTTGCTGATGATGCAAAATCTCAAAGATGTGGCTGAAGCATGGAAAGACAGCCACCTAAACGGAAACCTGGAGTTATCACGGTGATGCACAGAGCTCTGCGCCTGGGCAGAATAACCCTGAGCACCTGGTAAGGCTGGGAAGTGACTGGCTGTACAGGAGCCCTGCTGGAAAGGACCTGAGGATTCTAGTGGACACCAGGCTGAATATGAATTATTTCTGGTGACAGCTCACTGCTAAAGTAAAAAATAAACAGGCTACATTTGGGAAATTTCATCTGGCAGACCAAAAGAAGTTTTTCATCTACTGGACACTGGTGAGGCCAAATATGTAAAAGCATGCTCAGTTTTAAGTCCCAAGCCATTGCTAATTCAACAGAGATATGGAGAAAGGGCATTGGGAGTCCAGCACAAAGCTGCTCAGGCAGCTGGGATACATGTGAGCTGAGGCTGGGGGAGCTGGCCTTGTTCACTGAGGAGCAGCCTACAAGCACGTGAAGGACAGCTACAGAGACAGCAGAGCCAAACTCTTCTCATCAGTGGCAGGTGGGACAGAAACGGCCACAAATTGAAGCGTGGGAGGTTCCAGAGGGACATCAGGGGAAGCTTCCTCTCTAGGAGGTGGTGCTGCATTGAAACAGGCGGCCCGGGGGCGCTGGAGCAGCCTTTGTTACGGGCTTTAGAGACACGGCCAAACTCCCACTGCTGCTGTGACCTGCTGATGTTAGAGCCCTGCTTGGAACAGAAGGCTGGACCAAATCCACCTACAGATCCATCAACCAACAGTTCAGTGATCAGCTGAGCTCCTCCCAGTAGCTTCCACAGAGACCAGTGAGATTTGCTTCAACCACAACACCAGATTTTCTCAATTTCACATTAAGTTCCAGTATTACAAAGAGAGTACTGCACACCTACCCAATTTTACAGAAGTAACTTATTATATTCACATAAATAGTTGTTTTTGTTTGTTTTTGTATTTATGACAAAAGCATACAGAGAAATGTTACAAAACACACATACAAACTAGGTCTGGCCTGAAATGGCCTGGCCCTTCACAATCACCTTCCCCAGCAACGGACCTCCATTTAACAGGATTCTTAAGAAGAGGCAGCTCCTCTTGTTCACCAACTGCAGTCACAGACAAGCCTCCTTCCTGCAAGCTACATGGTCTGCTCCCTTTCACAAGACAAAGTGTCATTTTTGATGTATAAAAACTGTACTGGCCAGCTCATGTCACCACAAAGGGCTGCTACAGCTCTACCAAACACATGCTGTTCAACCATAGGACCAACAGCATTCACCACATACCCATAAATTTAAGTTCTAGAGAAATATTTTTTTTTTTTTCTCAGGCTCATATAGCATACGGAGAGAGTGTCCATTCTCTTCCACTTTTCCATTCAAATCCTCCCTCCACTACAGGGCTGAAAAAAGTCCTGGCAAGGAAACGGCAACTCTAGCAACAAGAAACATTCTGGAGAAACATTTGATGAGTAGTAAAGAAATAATGTCTCATTAGCTACTGTATGGGCAAAAATATTTGCCTTAAAATAGGTACTGGTAGTGCTTCAGAAAACATTCCTCATTTATTAAACCAGTTTTAAAGGGTCAGACACCAGAAAGGTTGTAGTTGAGATCCTCAAGGGGGAAGGCTGAAGCTGGAACGGCCTTCCACTGAGTTCAATACAGGATTAACAACATTGTTCAGCTCAAGATTATTACACATCCCCACTACAGAGGATGCCTTTTTGTAGCTATACCATCAATCAATCTTACCAAGTGACCTACAGCATGTTACAAGCTAGAATTTTTACATTGCTGAAGAGCTGTGACAGTGATTTAGACGCAACAGGAACAGAGAGGATATAAACTTTTAATTTGTTCTGGTACATACAAAGTGCAGGCCAAAGAAAGATTAAGAGGTAGTCATTATGTAGACAACTAAAATGCAAAATTAATAGAGTTACGTACTTCATACTAAGAAAAAAAAAAAAAAGCTAATCTCTTACACAAAAAGAAGACTTCAAAAGACATGAAAATAAATTACTTCCAATTTACAGAGGATTAAATAACTCTGAATGATAACATTCACCCTGTACTTACCAATGCCATCAGGTAAGACTTGAAGTAA
This sequence comes from Alectura lathami, assembly GCA_013399715.1. Classification (NCBI taxonomy): domain Eukaryota; kingdom Metazoa; phylum Chordata; class Aves; order Galliformes; family Megapodiidae; genus Alectura; species Alectura lathami. Next base: position 80,636 of record VXAV01005645.1, on the reverse strand, counting down.
ATTCTGAGAAACAAGCAAGTCTGTTAAAGAAGTCAGACCATTAATTTCTTCAGGAAGGCATTCCAACTTATTTTCAGAAACATCCAGACAAAGCAGGTTTTTCAGGTTTCCTACTTCCTGCAACACAAGGTGAAATTTTAGTCACGCTCAAACATGCCACAAAGCAATTTGAAAAATTTACTATCACAATGAAATTCCAGAAAGAAAAGCAATTCTTTGCATGACCTCTAAACACTGAAAAAAAGCACCTAAGTAAATTTGCATGATAAGCCAATGGAGTGATTCAGTTGCAGTTTCTTATTCTTAATGTAACAACTGGCTTCAGTAGTCAGACAAGGTACGATAAGCATACTCAGGCAAGCACCAACCAAAACCGGAGTTTTCCTCAAGTAAAGACTGCAAAGTTGTGGGGTTTTTTTTGTTTTGTTTTTTCAGCACTACAGATTATCAACCTCTACATAATTAAAATCTGCCCCTCCCAATTAACCTCAGGCAAATTAGGATTAGCTTCTCCTGGCTGATACAGCAACATGCCATGACATCTAGGGATTTTGTATCTTCACATCTCCCAACTGCAACAAATGTAGAAATAGGATCTGGGAGTGTTGCTCCAGCAAGCCTCTTAGAAGTGCCAAGTTATACTGCCATCTTCCACAATTAATGATTACTTTTTACAATGGTAATCCAACAATTAGCTTTAAAGTCTGACAGAGAAATACCTTTCTCCCTAGTAGCCATCAGAGCATCCTCCCTTTCCCCATGCACACATACCACCTATTACACTCTACAATAGTTCTCATTTTAGCCATCTAAATCATCTTTAGAACTGAATGGCAGGAGGAAGAAGGGAGGTGTCCTTTACTTTCACAAATATGAAGTTTTCATACACAGACAGCTTTGATCCTAACTCGCAAGATCATTCCTTTTGTTTAGGAAAATGTTTGCCTCTCCAGAGGATCTTTTATTAAACATGCACACAGCTTTAATCCTAAAAGTTCATCCTTTGGACATGAAACAAAACACAGTTCTGGCCAGCTTCAACAAAAACAGCTGCTGAAGTCACACCTGACCTTTTATGAATGATTATCAGTGTTTAAGTATATGTACTCAAAAAATTCTTAGGTCAAGCCAACAACAAAGTCAACAAAGCCCACTAATCTGTGACTGATTTCCAAGTCCCATTGTTGGCAATGAGATCAATACAGTAAATAACAGCAGGCTGCACAAGGAACAGGGGAAAACAGGTTTTGACTTGGCGTAAAAGGAAAAGAGGGAAAGGAAACCCTTCCACATGTTATCATTGATATCAGGAAATGGAATTTAGAATGCTGTAAGCTTTAAATGGAAAGGCTCCTCTTCCCATAACTGATGTCAGATGGGGGATTTGCCTCCACAGACCAAAGTTTCTATTCATGGCAACAGTTCTACTGCTGTTCCTCAAACATACATTGTATCTACAAGGAAGATGACAGCAGAAAACAGTGATTCACCCTCAAAACTGTTAAAACTGGGATTTAGATATAAAAGGTGAAGGTTAGCTCAGACAATTAGTAGTTCCCTGATCATTCAATCCATATCATTTCAAAATCATAAGGAGGATGTGTCACTGGTCTACAAACAAAACAATGTGTCTATTAGCAAACAAGGCCGCCATCAAAAAGTTTGAAAGCAAGTGTCTGACAACATAAAGTATCACATGTAATCCCTTAAAGAGGAGCTTATTAAGAGAAAACGCTTGAACATCCAAACCCACACAAAGTGAACTGAGAAAACAAGCCTCTCGGATTGCCTCCCTTTCGATATGAACAAAACGGTTTTCTTTTAAAAGCATCTTCAATACAGTACCATTAGAGCCAATTTTACCTGAGGTATTTCGGCTAATTGGTTTCCATCCAACCAGAGGTCCTTAAGATTGAAAAGTGCACCAATTGTTTCTGGCTATAACATAAAAAATATTAACATCAAGTAACATAGGACATCTCAGTAAAAACCAAATGGCCACCCCATAATTACAGTTTGAGTAAACCAATTCTTACTACAAGCAGTATTTCGAGGTACCGCAGTCAAATGCGACAAGTGCATTTGGGAATTCCATCACACAAATTAATTACCATGGCTTAATAACCTATAAGACTTTACCCAATATGCACTAACAAATTGCATGCAAACTTTCAACCTGCTGCAAATCCAACATTGAATTGAGCCAGCATAAGGGAGATGACATATCTTCTGGCAGACTTATCTGCCACAATTAATGACATTGCAACCCAAAGTTTGCCTCAGCCTTATCCCAAAGATTCCTACTTGCACTGTGGAAATATAGCTAAGCACGTATCTGTGCTACATCCCTTCCAGTTTCCATCAAATGTGTTCCATTTCTGCTGCTGATGCAGAGTTTCTGCCCTTCCACACTTTCATTTTCTCCACAGAAAGCATTTGTGGAGCGTTCATTTTCTAGAGAAGAGATGCAGAGAGGTTTCAGGAAAGGTAATATTGTACTGAACAGATGAAGCAGATATGGGAAGCTCTAACTCACTGCCAGAATTTATCTGTACATAGAGACTCTCCCCTGCGTGCATTTTTCTTTCTTCAATTTTGGATATCCCATGGCCTATTTGATTTACATTACGCGTGAAACAAGACTTTCAGTGGCATGTTCTCTTACCAAGTGATAAAGTTCATTGTTTCCTAAATCAAGTTCTTCTAGTCGCTGCAGCTGGGCAAGTGATCTGTGAGATGAGATAAGTCAGAACAAAACCACATCAGACTAAACCAACAGAAACCGAATGTATTTGAGTGAGCTCATTTTACTGAAACTCATATTGCAAATTACTACATATCGTAGACAGTTATTTTACTGGGCATAGACTACTTACAGTAAAACCTTACTAAAAAAAATAATTTGGTTTGTCAGTATAACTGTATGCCCTTGAAACATAAAACGTAGTACAAGCAATCAAATTATTATCCTTGACTCTAACCACCAGACTTTGGGTGGACAACACCACACAGTTTCATATGGTTGGTTAGACTTCTTTCAGGGGGCATTTACAGTCATGCAACTGGATGCAAATTCCACATAGTGGTCACATGTGACAGTCCCCAAAACAGTGCTAATCAAGAGTCACTAAATTCATCATTTGTATTCTCAATCTGACCTATCAGTTTCTGGAGAATTTCAGGCTGGGTTTGAGGATGCAAACAGGCAGAATCCCACAAGGATGTAGAAGTACTCTAAACCTGAACAGATACAGAGGGTCAGCTTGCTACTTCTAAAGCAGTCTACCGTAGAGCTTTTGCTTACTTTCCCCAAAGCTGCTGTAGCATGAAAACTAGAGGCTTGTCAGTTACTTTACTGACACTCTATTTTCCAGTAGCAATAAAACTGTCAACATCTATGATTCTTCATTCTGACACTGAATGGAGAAATCTAGCTAGCAGTACATAACTTCTGAACACTGCCATTTACAGTTCCTTGTGGCTCACAGCTATAAACAGCTGCAGGGGTACTGGGCAGGTAGACTGGGGAACAGATTCTGATTCTAATAGCTTGTATCTCTTACACCACACACTAGATATCTAAACAGATGGAACAGAATTCATTGGAACACTTGCAAGAAGCAGACAGGCAGTGAAGAAAGGAAACTACTTCACTACAGATAGAAGGAGCTTCTTCCAAGTAGCCAAAACAGCTCCTCAGACTGTAAGATAACTAATTAACCTCACAGAAGACCACCAGCTCCTCAGTTACAATGCAAACAGTGTAGAGACATCTAAATTTTAGTTCTCACAAACCACTGGGGGTGGAGTTGGACTTCAGCCATCGGTAGGTCTGTTTTTTCATAAAGGCTTTGATCTCCAGGTTTCTGAAGCTTTTGTTTACTTAAGTCCCTACCACCAACTGTGACGTAAATTTTATGAAGGTCCTTCCACCAATTCAGAGTTGAAAACTATGAGATCCCATTACCCTGCCTGAAAGCAGTTGTGAAATTTCAGCATGAGGGCAGTCCAAAACTACCACTCCCACTGCTGATGCATTAGTTCAGGGCACACAGGAAGAAATGTTTGACATTGCTCTATTTTATACAGAACAGTTACATGCAGGGAAAAAAAAAAAAAAAAAAAACACGCACAGACTGCAGATCCCTGCAGCTAACCAATTAGAACTACTAAGAATGGACGTAACAAGGTGCTGCTAAAACAAAGCTGCATCCCCATAAAGGCTGTCAGTCTGAAGCTATTCTTTTCTACTCATTCAGTTTCAGATGCTAGCCAATTTTTAGAATAAGACCATTTTATGCTAACATAAGCATTTGAAATGTCACTTACTCAGGTAAATATGTCAGCAAATTTTCTCTAAGTTCCAGTGAAGCCAGGTTATAAAGACTAAAAAAAAAAAAAAAAGAAAAGGAAAAAAAAATTAAATGCAATCTTATGTAGTTTACAACAAAATTGCTGTGAGCTGTTTTGCTCTTAATTTGATCAGACCACCATGTGAAGCATACAAAGAGTGAAAGTCTCTGCTTGTTTCCCTGTGATACTTCAAAATGTACTTCAAAAAGGTAGAAAGTAAAACAGACACAACAATTTTCTACTTGTTAAAAGGAAAATTACTAAACAGAACATATTCATGTGAACTGAATTTACGTATTTGCTTGCAGAACCTGTCATGGGCTACAGAAGTTCCAGAGCATCAGGTAAACCCATTGCTGTCATAAGCACAGCACCCTCATCATCGTAAGTGACATTATGCTTCTAATCGGCTCACTACTCCATATCCCAGGCTTTTACCAACATCACCATAGCAACATTCAGATTTTTCAGGGTTTTATTTATGACTAAATGGAACACAAGGAGTCAGACATTATCCCAACAGTATAATCTGCTCTAATCCTCCACTGTCCCAGGAAAAAACACAAATCAGATACAGTGACCACGAATAGGTGGTTCCCTGCAACAGAATACGTTCTGACTTTGTGTGCAGGGGAGGAGGACAATGTCCTGTGCCTTAAAGAATATCCAGATTTAAATAAATAAATCAATCACCACATTTGAAACACCTGTTGAAGCCAAACCCAAAATGTTTGTTTGTATACCTAAGGAAAACAAAAACACATACTGAGGCCACTTGAAATTTTTGTTTCACTTCAAACAACGATTCTGTGATTCAGTATGCTGGTTTGAAGTGAAAACTAAAATTTCCATTTATGTGGCCTCCATACATCATTCTGTGGTACCGAATCACCAGATGATTAGTTAGCACCAGTAAAAAGGCAGCTAATACCCTCAACAAAAGTGAGGAAAGCCCTCCATTTTGTGACTTCGATGCAGCTACGTAAGCAGGGAAGGCAACACCACTGATGTAATGAGTTATTAAAGGGGACAACCGGTTTTTCACAGATTCATTTTGGATGGTGTCTGGAAAAAAAAAAAAAAATACACCTTCCTTCAGGCATCAACTCTGCACTACATTCAGAAGATACTGAATGAAGTCTCAGAGAAGCGTTGTTTCCATTCTGAACAGACCTCCCCAGCTTTTACAATAAGCAAGTTTTACCCAAGGGGCTCTGCGCTCCTCCAGAAGAAATACAGCTAAAACATACCACAAGGGTGAACATATTTTAGTAGAATTTTATTTCAAAAACCATTAACAGGTAAGTGAGTATAACTCAAATACAGCCACTCAAAACCATTTGACAGAAACTAGGCAGTAAGGAAGCCATCATTCCAATGACACAACTCTTACCTAAAAATGTTAAGATTATAAACACACGTGAGGATGGGACACAGTACCTGACATCCTTGCATAAACCAAACCAGTAGAGGGGGAGAGGGAAGTGGTAGTGCAGAAGCATTTCTCTCCAGAGCTTTAATGACGGAGGTCTGCTCTCATTCAGACCACCACCTATGGACTTCAACAACATTTTGGTTTACAGATTTCCTTAGCAGAAACCTGTTCCAATCCTTCTTAAAATTTTGCATCTTCTCTTCAAGCTCATCTTAGGTCAGCCCCACGATCCACTTCTATCACAAGAATACAAAAGGGATGCATACACCACCAAGCTGCAAGTAATCCCGTGTTTACAGATCAGCCTGCCTCTTCTTATCTCCCTCCCATCACACCGAAGTGTTGATGAGTAAAATGATGCAATCTCCTAATTTCTCTTCTTACATCAGACACCACTTCAGCTGTGGTGAAACAGAAATCTTTGTCAGCAAAACCACGTTAAACGGCAAGAACCTGGGAGCCACCTCCTCAGCCTGCCTCATTGTATCATGAAACTGGGACAGGCCAGTGAATCGGCTCAGGAAATTGATCCTCCTTAAAAATAACCCAGAGAAAAAGCGTAACACAGATCCCTAATCCAACATACAGTAAATCCCCTTAAACACCTGGGCCAGTACAACTGCCAGAAAGGTGCAAGGAAAGCATCTGTACTGGCTGAGCCAGCCATGCCACGAGAAGCCTGCAGGTAGCTGTGGCCCTCTGGGTACCTGCTGAGAGCTGTATTTGCATCCCGCTGCTCACCGTGCGCTGCAGAGTGACTGTGGCTCATCACAGCCCCAGGTCAGGCTCTCTTCTTACGCTACCTGTGGGATTACGTCTTCAGGTCTAGGGACGCAGCTTTCTAGAGGAGAACTTCTTTATTCTACAGCTGATCTTCCTCAGAGTATGCTTAAAATTATAACTTCACCCTGGAACAGAATGAAGACATCTCCCTCCACCCCTTTAATCTGTCCTTTGTACTTCTTCCAGGTTCTCAAGTCCAGTCCAAACACAATATCAGCAGACCCCAATTAGGCAAAATGAAGTAGAATAGAGACAAAGGCTACAAAGTTTACATCAGCAAAGCTGCTCCATTAGACTGATGTACTCTGACTAAGGTGAATCCTTCTGAAAAAAAGAGGCCAGAAGACATAAGGGAACTCAGTACTCTTAAACCTTACCACATTTAGAAATACAAATACGCTGCAAAGCATTGCAGGCTGCTCTAGAACAGAGAGACAAACAAACCTCACTCCCCACAAAATCAGAAAACGTACATAGACGACGTTATCTACATTCTAAAGCAGAAAAAAAATCTGAGTGCTTTTCCAAGGTGGCTATTGTAAGAAGCACGAAACTTGTAAAAGCATTAATGCTGTTATAATTCTCACCACAAGAGCTATGACACACACTGAATGCTGAGCATGTGTGTGAAGTTACTGAGTGCGAGGCAGCAGCAAAATCAGACAGAGGATCCAGTAATGCAAATAATTACGAAGTTTTCCAGATGATTTCTGGCTTAAGGTTGGAACCAACCAGAATGTAAAGGTATGGCATGGCTAAAAATGCCATTTCCAGTACAATCCAGGTAAGTTTATTTGGTGCTGTACCTAAAGTAACTTTAGACACTGGTATTCATCATGACAGCTGAAAGAACAAAAAGAAGAAATGTGATAGCGATAATTGAGAAAAAAACTAAGAGCAACACCGCAGTCCGTAATAGCCGGAGACACCTTTCCTGAGGGCACTTGCCAGGATTAAGGAAAGAAACTGAAAATCCAACTTGCTCCACAGAAAAGGATGCACCTAGGGAACTCCACAAATACTCCTTCGTGCCAACCACCGCACCTCCTCCCAAATAAAGGTAATTCTAGAAAAAGCCACTAACATTGGAACTGAAGAATGTTCTTGTTCTTCCAAAGCAAGTCTATTTATTATTTGGATTAATTGCAAAGAAACCATCAGTAGCATCATGTCCTACAAAACAACCATTTCAAAAGCAGGTGGCTGTGGACAACAGCAACTCACTGCTGTGAGTAAAACACTCCACATTGCAGTTTCAAAAACAAACAAACAAAAAAAAAAACCTCCAGAGACAAGAGACATTGTCATGGTTTTCCATAAGTATTCCATACCATGACATCATGTAATAAACTGATGGTGTTGGGAGGACTGCTGAACTATAGCTCCTCAAATGCTCCTGTGTGAAAGAATGGTGAAATGTGAAAAAATGTGAAAGTGAAAGAATGTAAAGGTGGAAAAGGAGAAGTGTAGAAAAAGCTGGGAGAAAATTAAGATGGAAGATAAAAGCACTAATATGAAGGTAAAGGTGCTTAATCAATAAAAAACATCAGCCTTATTTCATTAATATTAGTCTCAAGTATTTTGATCTTATGTCAAGAGCACAGCACAGCTGAGCATACAAGAAAAGTCAGACTGGGAAATAACGGGGCGAAATTGTATGAGATGAATATATAAAATGCTTGCAGAAACCCAAGGCTCCTTTGTACCTTTCCAGTATGTTTCAGTTGTTAGGGGAATGCAGAATCCCAAATGCAGTTTTAGAAACAGCAGCTAATAAAGACCTTTCCCTCATGTTTCTAAGACTGCAAAGAGAAGCGAAAGATAGAAGCGTCAGCATGGTCCCCGTATTTATATGAGGCAAAGGCAAGTCCTTCCAGTAAGGATGATTCTGCACGCAGAAAGAGTCACCATTATCCTGACAAGAAAAGGAGAAGCAGCAGTCCAGAAGATGCTTTGAGCTCTGTTACCTTAAATAAACTCTGCAGTGTAACACATCACACAGGCAGTGTGAGGAATGGTTTTATTACAGACTTGAGAAACAGTAAGGTTTCAAAACTGATCACATGAAAGCATTCAGGAGTGGGGAGAAGAAGTAGATGAAATTAAGAAGCCTTCTCTGAAAGCAGCAGTCCCATAAAGGTGGCTATTTCATCAGGGAATGATTTCTAAGAATAACCAGAAAACCCTGCTCTCCAGAAGCTAAGGTAAGAAAACAGCAAAAGCTCCATATTCAGTCCACGTTACATTTTTTATGCAGCAACAGACATGGCTTCTGAACGCAGCCCAAGGATACAGCATGCAGACATGAAGTTTGCTTTCTGGCTATTTCCACCATTTCCAAAGGACTTCAGCCCACTGGGGCAGCACCGAAAGATACTTTCACAGTAAGGTCCTGGCCCTGCACCTCTACACAGCACACATACTTGGAAACACTTGGCATGACACCAGAGTAGGAAGGAAAGGACCACTGACAACTCATTTTCTTTTTTGGGGCAGATAAGCAACGTGTCAGTCTTACTGTCTGTTGAGGGTCTTCCAAGAGACAAGAGGCTAACTGGTACCCTGAAACCAGCAAACAACATGCACGAAGCAAAACTTGTATTTAAATGCATTGCAGCCCATTTCCCCTGCCCCAGGACACACCAGTTATGTGACCAGCCACGGCTCTGAAGGGATCCTACTACGCTACCCCCACCCCACAAGGCTTCTGGCTGCAGGCTGACAGGTCACTCAGCACCGCGGGTTTAGTGCTTGCTCAGACACTGAGGCAGCAACTCCTTAGGCATTTTTGGTGCAAGGACATTTCCAATACAACAAAAGCAATATTAGCTCTGTGGGAAAGGATTATGCTTCTCAAATTCCCTAAGGTTCCACTAACATAACCATGCAGTTTGTGGTCTATATCCATCATATGGTAACCTATAAATAAGTACAGAATTGCAGCAAGCTTCCTCTTTTCAAGATGTTTAGTTCTCCAATAAGTCCAGTGTAAGTTAAAGGATTTTTTTTTTCCACATGTCAGTTTTACCCAGTCTCTTGCCTCCTTGTTTAGCTTATCTTCAGTTACAGAAACCTGTTCTACAGTGTGAACGTTAAAGAGGAGCCCTAATGAATTTTTGCAAGATTAATCCAATAGAATTTGATGAGAGACCTTAGGTCCACATCATGAAATAAGGAAGCATGCTTTCCGCAAATTTTCACTACCGAATCCTACAAATTCTTAGGTGAGCAAGAAACTACAGCAAGTATTATTTTCCTCCATGAAGGCATTTATCCATTCAAAGCATACTTTCTTCACATACATGAAGTCCTACTGCTCTGTCTCTGAATACCTCTGAATATTCTTGCAGCCCAGAAAGCCAACCGCATCCTGGCCTGTGTCAGAAGTGTGGCCAGCAGGGCAAGGGAGGTGATCCTGCCCCTCTGCTCTGCGCTGGTGAGATCCCACCCGGAGCGCTGCATCCAGACGTGGAGTCCTCAGGACAGGAGGGACATGGAGCTGTTGGAGCACTTCCAGAGGAGGGCCACAAAAATGATCCAAGGGATGGAACACCTCCCCTGAGAGGACAGACTGAGAGAGTTGGGGCTGTTCAGCTTGGAGAAGAGAAGGCTCTGGGGAGACCTGATAGCGGCCTTTCAATATCTAAAGGGGGGCTACAAGGAAGAAGGGGACAGAGTCTTTAGCAGGGTCTGTTGTGATAGGACTAGGGGAAATGGTTTCAAATTGAGAGAGGGGACATTCAGACTGGATATAAGGAAAAAGGTTTTTTTTTTTTATGATAAGGGTGGTGAAGCACTGGAACAGGTTGCCCAGAGAGGTGGTGGATGCCCCATCCCTGGAGACCTTCAAGGTCAGGCTGGACAGGGCTCTGAGCAACCTGACCCAGCTGTAGGTGTCCCTGTTCACTGCAGGGGAGTTGGACTAGATGGCCCTTAAAGGTCCCTTCCAACACAGATGATTCTATAATAAGCAATGCTATAAAAATAGCTGCAAAACAAGGTAAATAGATTTAGTTTTGATGAAACTTATTACGTCTCCTCAACAGCATGCCTAACAACCACTCTTCCAAAAGTCATCTTTGAGACCATTGACGTTCCTTCTTCCTAGAGGCAAAACAACTTGAAGTAACCGCATCTCAGTTAAACACTACTTTTTCCCCTGAAGTTTATGTGCCTAAAATACAAGGGAAAGGCACGTGGCTTTTCTTTTCCCTTAGCAGTCCATCTCTGGACTTTGACAATCAGAGCAGTATTCTAGTAAGAACAAGGAAACGTGAAAGTAAAAACTTGCATTCCTAGTACTTGCCATTTTCTACAAGAGCTGGGAAAAGCGTACACAACTTATGAAGGACAGATAGTGCCTCCTTGGAGAATTGAATTCAAATAGGCACAAAGGAAAGTAAAGCTGGTAATTCTGTCGTCCTAGACTCAAACAGGAAAGACACTGACAGCCAAATGAAGAGCATTTAAATTGTCAGTTACTTGAATCAAATTGTCAGTACAATTAACTAGCTTGTAAAAAAAAGCTGCAGATCACTCTGCAAGGCAAAATGAAAGGACAAAAAATGTTAGTATTTTATCAGGCACTAGCTGGAGAGGAAAGACTAAACAGACAAGTTAGTACAAGCAAAATACTATAGTTATGACAAAGAAACTCCTTAAGCCTGTAACAGAGGTAGCCTCAGCTGCTAAGACTAGTTTTCTACATATGCTTGGTTTTCAAATTTCTGAAATTAATTCTTCTCTCTCTCACAGACAGAACAATGAGCGTGGTTCAGAAGACAGTGAAACTGAACTCTGCACGACCTTCAAAAGGGATCATTAAGAGATAAAGAGAGATTCATAATTATGGTACAGCCTATTCACTTTTGAATGCTTTCTTCAGTTCACTTATCAAGATTACTGAACTAGTATGGGGAAGCTAAGCCAAGTCATTATTGCAACAAGATTTTATTTTCAAAACCTCTTCCATTCCATTCATGCAACATTAGCTTTCCACTACTTAAACGAAATCTTGAATTATTTTATTTCCAAAAATAATTGCTAAATATGTATTAAGTATTTCTTCCTTGCGTAGCACACAAGATGTTACATCTCTTATTTAAAGGCCAGATAGCACTGCATCCACTATTACATTGTTGTTAAACAGTGTTCCTGAAATAAACTTTCAAGTTCCTTCACATTCAGTTTTACCGTTTAGGAAACAGCTGTGATTAACACCGAACACTCCACCTACTCAAACTCTGAAAATATTACTTGTCACACTAAATTCAGATTAGCCAGAGAGAAATTTTGATACTACTTATATCAGCCTAGCCAGGCCACCTACAAACAGTTGTCCTTCTATGCGTTTGCAAGATAAGCCTCCTTGTCACTTCTGCTGTACCACGTAAAACCGTATGATGCTAAACCTTAAGACTGACTCACTCCAGACAACTTCTAGAACTTCTTCCATTCCATGCTATGCTACCAGATGTATAGTCTACACCTGTGATACTCTAGCACACGCTAAGAAAAATACAGCCAAAGACTGCAATCCATTAGCAAAATAAACATGCCATTCTTATCTGCTTCTGGACCATGCGCATCAAGAGCATCAGCCCAGACTTTTAAGACCTTTTATTCTCCAGATTTTATTCTCCAGATACTCCTATTCAGATCAGCATGACATATTATGAGTTCAGAAGTTGCTGAAAACCTCTAGAAGTAAAACCATCTCTGAAAAATCATGCTCGGTGACTTTGTTTCCCTAACACAAGCTCTCTGGATCCCCCTGGTTCAGTGACTCTTGAACAGCTCCACCATAAGAATATTGCCGTGCAGGAAGATTTGTTAAGTGCTCTAACACTTGCTCTATTCTTTTTGTTATGTTCACTTGCATTATGAAATGCATATGCTAGCTGCAGATGTTAAGAGGAAAATTTCTCTGCTTACCTTATAATTCCCTTTCAGTAGTAAGGGTCCACAGATCCATTCAGCCTGCTTGCAGCTTGGGGGTAAACCAGACTCATCAGTCATTGGCATCAGAAGAATATCCCCCCCCATCTACAGAAACTCTCACCTCCCCATTTTAAAAGCTTCTAAAGCCAAAATAAAGCTATTCTACTTTCTTGCATGGCAGACCGTACAAGTCTCTGAAGAAAGGGAAGCGGGGCTGCAAATCATGGGGATACGACAAATCGTGTCCTCATCTTTCCCAGGCACAGACAAGACTGATGAAAAAATGGTAAAAGCTAAAGATTGGATAAGAGTTAGATGTTTTGTATGCTGATGGGCAGCAGGATTTAAATCATAACTTAAAGCACAGTAGTAAAGCTATGCACTTAGCTTCAGCCATAAAAGAAAGTTGTACCTGTTAATTTTAATGTCCCCACACAGTCTGACAGATAACTGGCCAAGTCCTTTCAGCATGAAATGCATGTTTGAATGTTTCTTTGGCTAGGGCAGATTCCTTTTGAAGCACACATCTGAAAGTCCAATGCCAGATTAAACTTCTGAGACACACATAAAAGGCTTTCCAAAGATATCTGGACTTCATTAAGCCAAAGAACCACAAATAAACAAACAAACATACAATGATGACATATAATCTGTCTTCTCTTTCTAGACTTTAAGCCATGACAGCACAGCATGAAAATCTAAGTTCCCAAATATTTGTCGGTAAAAAGCCAGTATCACACAGCAGGGTGGGGGGAGCTAACCCTGAAGGCAATGCTACTGAATGAACATGTAGGGACAGAACATCCTTGGGACATGTGATTCCTCATATTACTGCAAGGCATGCCTTGGGAAGGTTTACAGACAGGCACCCTGATTTTTGAATTTCAGGAAGAAGCTATGCCCTGTGCTCTGAATGTTACATAAATAAGGAACTATTGAAGAAGCACAGAATCATCAAGGTTGGAAAAGACCTCTAGGATCATCCAGTTCAACCGTCAACCCAACATCACTGTTCTAACTAGATCATGTCCCTAAGTGCCACCTCCAGGGACAGAGAGTCCACCACCTCCCTGGGCAACCTGTTCCAATGCCTGACCACTCTCTGAGAGAAGAAGTTTTTCCTAACATCCAACCTGAACCTCCCCTGGTGCAGCTTGAGGCCGTTACCTCTCATCCTATCACTGTTACCTGGGAGAAGAGGCCGACCACCACCTCACTACAGCCTCCTTTCAGGTAGTTGGAGGGAGCAATAAAGTCTCCCCTGAGCCTCCTCTTCTCCAGACTGAACCGCCCCAGTTCCCTCAGCCGCTCCCCATAAGACTTGTGCTCCAAGAACAATCCTGGAAGTAAATGGAAATTCCTAAACGCTACCCATGGCAGTAGGAACAGCCCACACTTGCTCGTGGGACCATCACAATCCTGGTCCTGCAGAAGAGGCAGGGAAGTTAGACTTGCTTCATTAGGCTGAGAAACACTGAAAAAGACACTCCCACTAACAGCCCAAACTGTGTAACCTGCATCTCTGAATGGTTCAATAGGGTAACAGGAAAACTCCTGTTCCTACTCACTAATTATTTGCCTAAGTATCTCACATACATTAGCACTGGCTGTTTTACTCTGTGTCACAAGTTAAGGATCATGAAACACACAAAAATAGCACCGCTAATATTAAAACATTTAGTCTGTTATCAAGTCCCAAAGGAGAGCTTACTAAAAAGGTATGTGATGCGGTAAAATTATATACAGGCTTATATAGGCTTAAAGAAAGGAATGTTTTTATCTACCAAGGGAAAACTTCTAGCACAGATACCAGCACTGGCTAAGCAGACTGAATTGGTCACATGGGAGACGACAAATTGATATACAGTGAGTCTGGCTATGCACAAGCAAGAAGAAAGACAAAAGGAAATAGAGAGGCCTTGCTGATGTTCTTCAAATATCCAGCTGGGACCCTTAAACACACTCCATTTTGGCAACAGAAAGGAAAAGAAAAAACTTGAAAGGACTATGCAGAAGAATCCTTAATGGCACAACAAAAATGTAAACAGCAACTTTACAGATCAAAAGCCAGAATACATTATGACACTCGCCTGGGACAGTGAAGCTGATCATTGGCATTCACCTTATACAGGAGACCATGGGAACACTGGATTGGACAGCTGGAGACTCACTCCCACAAAATGTTCCCCACAAGTGAAATGTAAGTCTGTTACCTGTAAATAGGAAGAACTTCCCAACACCCATACTGAAGTCAGTATGCTGTTTGAAACACATGAGCCATTACTTTTGCTGCTTTCCCCATACAATGCAGGAGGGTAAAATTGCAGAGCCACAACAATTTAAGCAGGTAGTTTAAAAAAAAAAAAAAATTACATACCCATCACCATACCACACTAAGGTGAATTAGAGATTTCACTGACTGTATTAGGCAGTTTCCCAGACAAGATTTTAAGACCATACAAATCTAGGATGTTTTTCCCTAAGTTTTCCCATACTCTGGCAGCCAGAAGACCAGCAACTACCACACGGACTTCAGGTTTTTCCCAAATACGCTCAACTGTACAAGAATAACTCACCAAGATGCCAATATGTACTTCCTTGCTCACTATTCAACCGACCTTATACAAAGCAGGCAGCCCCAGCCTGTTCCATTAAATTATCCAACACACAGAGAAACTCGAGTGAG
>VXAV01005645.1:42737-65424 GCA_013399715.1 Alectura lathami | reverse complement strand
CAGAGAAACTCCAGTAAGGCATTTGCAAACATATCCAAAATCCCAGAAGAGCCTTTTGCATCTCTTTAGCCATAAAGAAACACTTAGCATTACTTTCAAATACGTAGCATTTTTGGGGTCTCAGAAAGGATGGAAGAAAGAAGGGAACAAAAAGCCTAGTTTGCTGCGTTTGGAGAACCCACAGAGCATTTTCATGTTTGGTAAAAGCATCAAGTGGTCAAATGGGCNAAAAAAAATATATAAATATATTATTTATGGATGTAAGGGCATTCAAAAGCTGTTGACGACATTCACTCTCAGTGGTAAGTGTCACAAAGAATGTTACACTGCAGTCTTGACTAACTGCACACAAAACCTCTCAATCATTTCTAACTCTAGACAGAAGACCTTTCTCTTTCTCATTGATGGCTGAAATTCCTTAGTCCAAAGGAGAGAAAAGACAGAAAAGAAGCACTACACTTCTGCTACTGGTCACAAAGTGAGACCTATTTAAATAAATAAATAAATAAATAATAAGTCACCAAGTTTACTTCCCAGCTGCCATGTCTTTCTACTGTGAACACCTGATGAGCCAAGGACAACAGCCCAATACATTTGTCTCCGCTTCTTTAAGCGAGAACCTGATTAGCAGAAATTTCTGCTGAAAATTTTAAGTGTTATGGTATAAACAAAATATGTGTATTTTCAGAAAGCTATCCTGGGTGCACCTGTCAGATTGAAGC
The DNA here is from genome assembly GCA_013399715.1 of Alectura lathami. Taxonomy (NCBI): domain Eukaryota; kingdom Metazoa; phylum Chordata; class Aves; order Galliformes; family Megapodiidae; genus Alectura; species Alectura lathami. The sequence goes on along the minus strand of VXAV01005645.1, from coordinate 64,702 downwards.
AGGAAAAGATCCAATAGGAAAGATACAGAGGTTTAGCCCTAGGTTTTCAGTCACCAAGAAGTCTGAACAAGCCTGTTCTTAGCTGACAGTGCTGTGAAAAACTGCATGAAAAGTTTTGTGAGCTTTTTACAGAAGTTTGTCACAAAATCCCCAGCTCATGCAATTTTTAGTATGACTTTGCCGTAGTCAGTGGGCACATGTTAGCTGTACCTGTTAGTGCTTGTGGAACGTTTCAAAAGATATTTTCTGCATCTGTTGCTGCTGGAGTGGTGCCCACTGACAGCTTTAATACCCACGGGAAGTGGCTAAAGCAATGCTGGTCTGGACTTGACTACATTGCAAGAGCTCTTAATAATAAGATCCTTTCTCGAGGACTCTTCTATTTAGAAAGCTGGCTTTTATTGATTGTTAGGCACTAAGCTGGCTCCCCAGAGAATCCGTGTTAAAAATGCTGCACTTTATGAAAGATAAATAGGCCTCTGCTGGTAGACAACTCGACATCCGAGTTGTCCTTCCTGTGCTACTGTTGCTCTCTGAAGTAAAAAAGAGATCCAAGTGCTTCAGCCCACAGCAACTGAGAACAATACGGGCACGGTAACCATAAAGGCAGGTGCAGAGAGGCAGAGAGAGAGCTACCACGTGCTGCAGGAAATTTCTAATTCTCTACAGTGGTATGTGTCCCAGCAAATGTAGTAAGTTGACTTAAAGCACAGACCCCTTAACTTCAGTGAAAACTGTTCCTGAAGCTTATGTCTCCATAAGCTCCATGAGAAACACGACAAAACACTTGGAAGAGGATTCATGAGGGCTACGACTAGACAAACCACAATCTAAAGATTGGGAAATCCCCTGAACCAGGAGACCGTAAGAGGAGTAATCAAACAGACATTTTTCTTCTTAACCCTCATCAGTACAGCTGAAAGTTGGGCTAGATGGGCCCATGATCTGAACCAGCACAGGCATTTTCACATATTTAATTGAGGAGACATGGAATTACCTTTTCTCCCTCAAATCCGAACAGCTACCCATCTCCCCAGTAAGAGAAGAGATTCCTGTTTGCAACTATGGATGTTTGTTACGGTCAAAAAGAGACAAATAAAGTTCACTTTACTTTCCACGTTTCTGCTTTGGAAGTCTGTCCTTGCAATCACGCTCTACCTTCTAGAGCCAACGCGCACACCGCAAAAGCTTATCAAGTTTCATCTCAAGAGCTGCTTTGTGAGTTTCCATCTCCACAGTTCCCACTGGAGTTTTTTCAGACTGCTGCTATGGTTAGGAACCTTCTAATTTCCATCCTGATCATGGCCAGCTTTTACCCGTTTGTTCCTGTGCCAACACTGTCTGGTTCTGAGCTAAGCTGCAAGCTGGCTGACATGTTTACAATAACGGATCAATGGCCTTTAGGACAACAAAGGAAAGCAAAAGGTCAGTTCCGCATCACAAAACACCTATTTAGTTTTGCATTTAAAAATCCAAGTTAATCCAAATCCCTGAAAACAGAGCCTAAATATATACACACAATTCAGATTCTGAATTAGCTTGCTAGTGGTAAGTGAAAATGAAAAGGGATTTTTTTAAACATACCAATATAAAAATAAATGCAGACCTGTAAATGATTTTATAGGTATATCACATTATTAACAGTTATGCAAGAGCTTTATACAATAGGTACAACAAGGAAAAAAAAAGACAAAGATATCAATAAAGCTGAAAACCACTTACTTCCCAATGTTTTCAGGTAGTGCTTGCAGAGAGATGTCATTTACTGAAAGACAGGTTAGGTTTTGTAATTCAGGAAAGCTTTCAGGCAACCTGTGGAGATATTAATCCAAGTCAAGGACTTACAGTGGAAGTACTCACGTTAATATAATACATAGTGGGAAAGAGAATGTGTAGCAAAAAACTAGAGGCTTTTTAGCCAATATACACAGAGAGGGAAGGAATGCCGAGGCTCCAGCATAAGTATTGAAAAATTTGAAGGATCATAGTAAGGAAAAAGCATTACTTTGTTCCCTGTCTCCAATTTGCAATGTTAGAAAGCTACATGACTTCAGAACATATAAAGCATTTAAAAAAAAGTTAAAAAAATATTCCAGTGGTGCTTTCCTGCATCTCCTAGATGGTAAAACAATAAGGCCAATTACTTTCATTCAGGCTTCAGTTACGCACGTGCTCACAGAAGGGCCATTTTGTGTTAGCTACAGGGCTGCTCTTCAGCTGCTGCTTTTTGAAAAAACAGTCTGCTTGCTGGCGCAACCATGTGTGCCGTTGGTACAGCATTTCGCATGGACTAGTTCACAACACAACAGCGTGCAATCCCTCTCTTCTTACTCCCAAAATCACTCCCAAAGTTCCCAAAGCCTTCAGGTCCCACACCCAGTTTTCTGCAGTGCTTGGCTTCCCCCTGCTCACACCGAAGAACCCCTGCACCCCCGCTCGCAGGCAGCCAGGTTGCATGCTGTGGGGATCACGCCTGGTGCAAGCTAAGTTCAGGCTGTGGCATTTGGTTTGGTTCCTGCTCCCCATGTCATCCAGCTCCAGGCACTGGGTGCAGCCAGCAGATTGCTAGTGAACAGGAGATGCAGGTGTACCGGCAAACGCAACCATGTGTGATGGGGAAAGGGACAGAGACAAAGTGCGGGGGGGGGAGGTGGGGAGGGGGTTGGGGGAACATCTCCTGGGCTCAGCCCCATGCCACGCTGTCATTTTCTCTACTTTATTAACTGAATACAACAGATATCACTACAATGTGACGTCTGCTGTGACTGTTCACCCCCTTTAGGTGTACAACAGTAGTAACATGCTTTGAAAGAGCAGTTTTACCATTTAGGCTCTAATAGTTTTAAGACTGGAGTTAAATGGTCTGATTATCTATAGCATACAGCGGACTTCCAGTCTACCCTACCTGAACGTGCCCCCTGTTCATTAATACAATGCCTGAAAGCAGCTGAAAGCAGCCACTTTTAATTCTGCAGGTTCATCAGTCGTTCAATTTGACAATGAGGCAACATACTGTATAGTGGAAGGACATTGATCGGGAGGATCTACGACTGGCTTTTAAGCTTAGAAATAAGAGCAAGAATCAATGGCTAAAAAACGTTCCAGGACATCACACACGAAAGGAATGTATGCTAGGCTTTATCGCTCTCTCTGGGGTAATCAGTGCCAAGACCTACATGCTGGTATACAGGTAAAACTGAAATTCTGGACCTCGTCACAGAAAGCACCAAGCAACCATGCATAAACAGCTTCTGTTATCTGTGTTTTCTAACTTACTAAACTGCTTAGAGTGATGTTTTCAGGACATGGCAAAACTTTGGAGCCACTTAATCAAGAATTTTTAAAATTCTCCTACAACTGCCAGCAAAGAATTATGAGGTCTATTTTAACCCCATTAAGAAGCCCTTCAGCTCTTGTTAATTCCCCTCAGCCGCAGTTATGCATTACAGATACTGTTTAAGGAGACACAGTACTTGGGCCCCAGGCCTTATGCAGCGCGCAGAATGGAGAACGATAGCTAACATGCTCCTACTTCGAATTTTTTATTTCAATGCCATGAGATGCAGTTCTGTGCTTTATGTATGGCACACTCATCTCTGGGAAAAGGCTGCTCAGTGACCCTCACCACTTTAGTATCTAAACTTCTGCTTCAGTTTGCTTTACCAGATTTTTGTGGTATTATTATCCCCAGAATATAAATGGGCTACAGAGGCGCAGGGATTAGATCACAAGTGTCCCTTTAATGCTTAGAGATCTGAATTTCCAGAGAACTTAGAATGCACTACGCGCTATATTCAAAGCAGTTCTGAAGAATCTCAGCTGCCAATGTGGGAGAAGCTGTCCTGCAAAACCACTGCAGCAGCTTAAGATATTACAGACACTCAGCTGCTTGTTACCACTCCCGCACCCCAGCCAGCTAATCGGACAAGTATTCCCAGCCTGCCTCAGCGCGAAGCACAGCAAGTCGGTTAGCGCCCACTGTGAACGCTCTGGCTCGTGTGAATTGCTCAGCATCACAAAGGAGCTCTGTGGCACACGCTGGTTTAAGAATTGGTTCTCCAAAAGGTGTTCAAAGGCCTTAGCTAGCAGATCACCTCTTCTCTTCCCTGTTATCTCCCATCTCATTTCACTGTATAAATTCTTCAGTAAATGGAACAGAGCAACATCAACAAAAAACATCCTCTTCTGTAGGTGTGTAACCCCCAGACGCAGTTCCTCAGAGCACAGACCAGGAGCAGCAGTAGCAGCCAGTGATATACACAGTGCGTTTCTGCCACATGTTACTGCATGTCACCATGTCCCCACTGATGGGAGAGTGTTGAAACACTAGTTCAAGCTTTAATCATTAGTAAAAGCCATTATCTGCAGCAGCTGATCTACAGCCCATTCCAAATTGTCAGGCACCTGGGTTTGTGCCAATGCATTTGTGCTAACCGTTGTCTTATCCCTCCCAGGTGAGAGCATGGTTTTCCTATGCATTTAACAGGAGGAATGGAAATTACTGGAGAGAATCAGATTTACATTTTTCCTGGTTGGCTAACAAATTTCATCCCCTCCCAGTAAAGATGCTCATTGCTTTTTAAATCTGAACTTTTGTTACAGTCCCTGCCAGAGTCAGACGCTGTTGGCAAGATTTCATAGAGATCCTAAATCACTATTTTTTAAGGGCTTATTTAAAATTGTAATTGTTGCAGCAAGATCGTAATTCTGGTATGACAAGTACTAAGAAGGTGGAAATTACCTAGTTAGTGGATTCCCACTGAAATCTGCTACCTGTAGTGCCTTGCAGAATGAGATGCTTTCTGGTATTTCAGGAATATCTGTGAAGGAAATAAAAAAAAAAAAAATCAACAATTGTATTGCATCTACACTGAAACTATTGCATCATTATGTTTGGTAACTTGCTACTGCAAGGAATTATCTTGTATCTTTCAAGACATTTCAACATGCACGGTGGCTTCGTATCCAAGTACTTTAAATGAGAGCAAGCGCTGTCACCAGGGCAGAGCCACTTTGTACTTTTTCAGATCCCATTTCCCCCTCCTGTTCCACACTCTTTTTCCTGATCCTAGGCTACTCACCTGTCCTTGGGCTGATCTGTATCAGTCTCTATCCAGCAAAAAAAAACTGATTCTCTGTGTTCTAAGATTGTTCTAAAGAACCAATTAAAGTCTGAACCTCTTGTAATTGGATCAATATACACCCACAATCTGTGCAGGCAGAAAGTACAGGGGGAAGAAAAACAAGGAAGGGAAGAAGAGAACGTGCAAGTCTCTGCTCATAATATATACTCATGGGAACAGAATCGCTCTACAGGTAGGTAATTTGAAAATACTATTCAAACCGACAGGGCCCCAGTCAGTGCTAGCATACTATTTCAGATTGCCAGAAAACAATCACAGCTACCTACAAGAAAAAAATCTGTTTTCATATGGATCTTCAACATTACATGTTTATCTGCTGTAGCTACTCATGCTATCTTAAAAATAAAATTTTCTTCTGGGCTTCCTACTTCAGGCTGCATTTCTGTGAGCAGCCTGTGGGCCCTCTGTGCAAGTCCTTGTGTATTGTCATTGAGATCCACCAAGAATGAAGCAAATATGCTCAGTTCCCTTGTTTAACAACTTAGATTGATATGATTCATTTGGAAAGGGATTCAAAAAGGAAAGAAAGCAAACCTTAAAAAAAAAGAAAAAAAAAATCAGATTCGTGCTTCCAAGGTTTTCCTGTTTCCATTCTTCTTACAGAATATTATATCTATTTCATCTCCCCTTCCTGCAGGTCTCACCACAAATAATTCAGGAAATGTCTTCATAGATTTTCCTCATATAAGTAGCACCACTGACTTCAGCAGCCACCAGTGATCTAAATATACTGAAAAATGTTTGGAAATTAGATCTCTTCCTAGCTAGCTGAGTAGCGTAGCACTGAGCTCTTCTCCCCAGGAGCGGTGTGATGGAAGGTAGGGCAGGGAAAGCCCATCAGGCCCCAGCTCCCACCAGGTCATCTGAGCAAATGCAATTACTCTGAATGATTCGGGCTCAGAACTGAATCCCAGCCTGTATGAACATCTCCTAAACCCTAGTGCTCCCCCTGTATATTCACCAGGCACAGGTTTGAAATTAGCCAAAGCAGATGGAGCAATGATTCCTAAAGTTTACAGATAGCTCTGGAGCGGTCTAATCACACATACCTCTTTTGTATATAGATACACACTTTGTATGTGAATCATTCTCCGTGATTAAATAAAAAACAAACCTCAAGTAAGAGTAACTACCTTAATTTGTTTTGAAAAAAAAAAATATATATATATATACATACACAAAAATATAAAACAAATAAATTTTCAATGACAACACAAGGTCTCTGAAATTAATCATACTATTGATTTCTTCTGCCAATGTGTGATTTCATTGCCATACTGTAAATAATTTCTCCTGTATACAATTGGCTAAAGAAAAGATAAAAAAAAAAAAAAGGATGCATAATCTCAAAGCCAACTATTTCAATGCTCTCCTTCCTTTACAAGTCTTAGCTAAGTCTTAGCTATCCATAAAAACCAACATAAATCATCTGATCTAAGTAAAAATCATTCCAATACAAGATACTAATTGCAACAAAGCTGCATAGGCATTGTTTACAGTTTGGATGCATTTGCAAATGACAAAATTTATTTTGAAAGTAAAGTGTGCCTTCCCAGACCACTTATTCCAGACTATGAAATCATTACATGGGCAAAATTTGTCAGTAAAAAATGGTGAAGGGAATAGGGAAAAGAAGGGAAATTCCATTTCTACATTAAGCTTTTCCTTTGCACATAAAGTACACTTTCCTCCCCCGCTGATACTTTCACTGTTCAGTTTTCTTCTTTAAATGGACAAAGGACAGGAAAAAAAAAAAAAATCAGTCCATCTCTTTGACTGAGGATCATTATACATTTAGCAAGTAAAACAAGGCTGATGTGTAAAAAGATTTAACTGCCAAAACAGAACCAAGTTCTGAGCAGACACTCGCTACACATCAAGGCTACTGTAGGGTTGTTTTGAATAATTGAGCTCAGAAGAGAAAAGGCAAGGAGCATTTCAGTGTGTGACAGAAAATCTGAAGTGATTATTACAGCAGAGGAGATGACAGTCCGTAACTGAAGCAGTGGCACAATCAACTGAAATGCAGCATAGGATATTAAAACACACAACAAAGTCCTTCTGTCTCCTGATGATTAGGCAGCTTTTGCCATTACTGTTTACTACCAGATTCCCTTACAGACATTAACACATACATCTCTGCAGAGACACTACACACACATTAGCAGCACTAAGGTTGAATGCTTTCTCTGCCACTGCTAGATAACCAACTCAAATCCTACTTGAATATCTAGGATTCTTCTAATACCACACACTGACAAGTGCTTCACATTTATGCGCTGCCCCAGATGTTCTGGCACACAGATTGCGCAGCACTGCTAATCATAAAGCTATAACCCAGGCATAAGCCCTGTGACGTGTGACAATACAAACACACTGGCAGCAAAAATGTCGTGCCAGCAAAAAGTGGCAGTTATGTATGTCAGAGGGCATATACATATACACACGTATTTCTATTCGAGATGCCTCTTCAGACGTTTATCATTCTAGTTTACACAAGAACTTGTGATATCAGCTAATGATCTTTCAAGCCCCACACATGACTTCAGCAGCAAATTTGACTTTGGAATTGACTAGGGAATTCAGCACTGTCTGAATGAGAGAACTAATTCTAAAATCCTTTTGCTTGCTGCTAATCTATTTTTGTTGAAGATTTTTACACCAGCAATATCTCCTAATCCCTTTTCCTCCTCTCTTCCCTTCCTCTGCCGGCTGGAAGGGTGGGGGAGAAGCCAATTTTCATTTTAAACTGATAAAACCTTTTGTATGGCACTTTTTTTTTTTTTTTAAAAACAGCAATTTTATATAAAACTTCAAAAAAAACTGGCAACATTATTTTCTTTATCCAAACCCTACATGGCCAGCGTTCTTTATGCATTCTGCAATGGTGAACCCCATTTCCAGCAACCAGTATCAAGACAGCAATGGCCAGCAAGGTGCTAGGCTACAAGAGGGCCCTTAGACCAGAGCTACTTTCAGCTGCAAAGACACCAGGGAGCACCCTGCTTGGGGGGAGCTGGCGCTGGCATGCTGCACACACCAGGCAGGAGTGAACCCAACAGCCCTGCCTAGGCAGCCAGAAGAGAAGGCCCACCACCACCCAACAAAGGTGACATACTGCTCACTGGGGGGTAACTCCTCCCGGCAGTCACTGAGTTTATGTGGAATTTACACCCACTAAACCCATTCCAAACTCACACTATGAAACAACATAGCAATGTCCCTCAGGAGAAAGATAACCAGACACTAACCAGATGACATCCATCCAGTTCAACACCTGGCAGAATTTTCCCCTGCCTCTTCTCACTTACATGCTGTGGTATTGCACAACACACGTACGTTGTAGGTGCACGTTAAAAGCCCAGCAAGGCTGTTAAATCAAGCACCACGGTGCCTGAGTGGAGCAGGAGTCTCAAGGTTCTCCTTCTGTTTCATAGGATCATAGAACAGGTTGGGGTGGAAGGGACCCAAAAGCCCACCCACTGCCAACCCCCTGCCGTGGGCTGGTTGCCACCCGCTGGATCAGGCTGCCCAGGGCCCATCCAACCTGGTCTTGAACGCCTCCAGGGATGGGGCACCCACAGCTGCTCTGGGCAGCCTGTGCCAGCGCCTCACCGCCTGCTGAGTAAAGAATTTCCTCCCAACACCTAATCTAAATCTCCCCTGTTAGTTTAAAACCATTTCTAAGGGGTCCTCCTTGCCATCATTAGCACAGGGACAGTGAGAAGCCTGGCTTGAAGGCTGAAGCCTTCCACCCCGCTCACCACCTCCTCCACCTTCCAAGCTTGGGAGGAGGAAACTATCCACTTTGTCAAATGCCTTACAAGAAGGAATTTGTGCTGCAAATGTTTGTTTTTGCAAAGGGCTCTTCAAGCTGGAAAGCCCAGCTGAGGGAGCTGAGGAGGCTGTTGTCACACAGACATCAACATCGCACCTCTCCCCCTTTCCCAAACAGCCACATGCAGCTTGCTGAGGGGCTGTTTCCTCCAGCAGGAGAGATGGAGGAGGGTTAATCCTCCCTCCATTTCCATGTGTCATGATCATGACACACACGGTGACAGGCTCCTTGTTTTATTGTGAAAGCCAGAAGGCTCTGCTACCAGCCCTGAAGGCTGAAGTACTCAACCTCTTTACCTAAAGTGTTACAATTTCTGGGACAAAATGTGACAGGAGTCATGTTGTTCTTGCAAAGTCTATTATGATTGAGTGGCTCTTGTACAAGTTGTAACATTTTCCTTTTGAAACTCTGAGGCTGAGGATTTACAAAATACAAAAGAAACAGCTCTTTTAAGACCCGCCTTTAGAGCTTTATGGAAAATCCACAGGTTCACCTTGGGTTTTCTCAGCCAAATCCCCTACTGTTTAATTAACAAGAAACTGCAGCCAGGTAAGCATATCCCCTTCCTCCTCCCTTCTTGTTTCTGTTACACTTCCCCTTTCCAAGGGAGCAGAGAAGCAGGAAAAAAAATGCTCACAAAAGAGCATTTCACAGACACACAGAGAGTAGGCATGTTACTTCAAAGAAAACTGTGTGAAGACCTAAAAACAAGCTGTTTTTTTCTGAACAGTTAGCATATGGTAAGTCATCAGACTGTCCTTCTCAGCTGCAGAAACAATCTGAAAGGTACGATCAGAGCTGCACATTGTAAACACAGAAAAACAAAAGGGCTGGGGCTGAGGGAAAGCTCAGAGATTACATCACATGGAAACAGTGCCAGGTGAGTTAAGTGGAACAGTCAGAGTTCAGCAAGGAATTTAGATCCCCTCATTAGCACCTAACAGTAAAAGAGTTAAACAAGGCTAGGAGACACTTCTATGAGGACTTCTGTCTTAGACCTTGAAGTTAGCAGGAATTAAATACTTCACAAAAGCAATTAGAAAAAAAAGTAAAAGCCAGTATTCTACCTATGAAGCTGGGGATGACAGATACTGGGTAAGCACTGCAACAACAAAGCTGCATATTTATGGGATTACTTCCTCATTAACTTCACGACCATCCCATTTAACCTTCTCAACGAATAAGCCCAAGCAACTCTGGAGAAAAGAACTAACAAAGCCTGTTGGCAGATTGTCATTTTATGACCTGTAATCTAGATTACCCACAAACTGAAGTATTTATTTTATGTCACTTCCATATGGCTGATGTTTAATGCTTGACCAAAGGTTCCTGTTTTCAACTTGTCCTGCTGCTTTCAAAAAAGCCCCACCTTTGAAATCCGTAGCTTCTCTTGAATCTGGATGAAGTCAGACATTGGGGTCAAAGCTGCTAAATACATACACAAGCACATCAGCGCAGTTCCCTCAGAAAACCAGTACAATCTGGAAGAATGTACCATGACGGAAAAATCACTGCGTTGGGGGAAAAAAAAAAAAAAAAAACTACTTTTCTGTAATCCATTTAAAGATAACACCTTCTAAACTTCCCTAATTAGATAATTCCATCATGAGATTTCACTTATCTTCTTTCCCAACGGTAGCCAGCACTTGCTGTTTCTTCCTCCCCCTTCCCTGATGCGCCTTCTTCAGTGACCAGGTAGGGTCTTGTCTCTCCCACCTTACGAAGCTCACCTCCTCCAACTCACAGGCATCAAATTCATTTGAATGTTAGTGACAGAGATTCACAAATTCCAGCTTTTACATCACTTCTTCAAAGTGAGCAAGAACTTCTACAAATCTATGGGATTCAGCAGTGCTCCAGAATCTAGGAGTAGTCTGCAGCAGATGTTTTTCTTCCCCAGTATTATTCTTTACAAATCGTTCTCTAAACATCACATTTAAGACATGAAGGTGACACGGGGTTTTAAGCACAGGTTTTAAGTTATCTTCAAGAGAGGCATGGGAGAAAATACAAAGAAAATAAATCACTAGATTAGAATCGTCCACAACTTCCAGCAAGCGAACATTTGAAAGAATGAAAAAAAAAAAAACTGTTTTTTGCTAGTCTACAACAAGGGAGCCTTACCTTCATTAGCACCAAATAAACAAACAGATAAATTCACTGGCCTGACATGAGCTTGTCACTACCTGCAGTAGTGTTCTGCCACTACAGAAACTACAATAGCCTCTGGTGGGACATCCTACGATTTTCAGGCACTCACAACAAGGGCTACCGTGACTGCATCCACAGGATGCTTTCTTGTACGAGGTGGGAAACATCTTTGGCACAAACAGGAGAGCAATTCTTTACCTAGTGCTCACCTGGACACAAAGCAGTTCTGAAGGCACACAAGCAGCCTACTAAGTCTAGCAGCTGCATATTTCAACAACAAAAATATCCATTTGCAAACTCTACCGCCTCAGCACACGCCTTGCTGCCTTCTTTTCCTTTCCTGCCCACCGAGCAAGCGTCCATTTACACATATTTCTCAGCACTCTGAGTTTCACCACTCACTGCCAGAACTGTACCATCCTATTTGTGTCAGGGCCACCAGTGCCAAGCTGAGAGAACTTCAGGGAAGGGTGCTCTGTTCAGATGCTGGAGAAGTGCAGCAGAGGCTGAGAAATCTCAGGTTAGACCAAAGGTCAAAAGGCAGCAGCTGGCAGACGAGAGAGCGTAGCCTGAGTGGAACTGCAGGATAGGATCAGAAGCCTTTAGAGTGCTTCTGCCTAACTGGCTCACGTTCTCACTGCGAAACAGCTGGGTCACCAGCTGAGGCTGAACTGAAACAAGTGCTCCTCTCAGTCAGTACTCCTGGTTTGAAAACACTGGTTACCTCGCTTTTTGTGGGGATACTTACCCATTTTGTGGGCAGAAGGGAAGTGATTCTACCGAAAGGATGACAGGTAGCTCTTTGACGGCAGACAGCTAAATTAAAAGGGAAAGCATTGGTGTGCGCGCCCCAACATAAACAAGTGAGCTGAAGCCCTAGAGAGTGAAGCAAGGATTACACGCCACTCTCCTGCTGCATTAACTGATGCTCTGTACATCAGCTGTGTGTGCTCACAAAGCATCCTAATAAAGCTGTAAAATATTTCTTTGATTAAAATGTTCATATCACACAATATGACATGAATGCGGTGTTCCAAGGATGACTAAGACGTGTAAACAGACTTTTAATTAGATGGTAAAGCAGCTGAAAAGAATAAACACTTCAAATACAAAGCAGTAATATCAAGCAGAAATTAAATACCGTTGCTGTTGATTTCTGAATGTACAATGATAACTGAAGAAAACATCAAAAACTTCCAGGTGCACAACTATAACCCATTTTGGAAGCAGAGAAAAGGTAAAATAAAGCTCTCTGCATTTGGGACATTGGGTTGCAGCTGCCAGAAATTGACCTCAAAGATTTTGGACAATGGTCAGGCTGTCGGCCTTCAGCAGCAGCAGGCCTCTCCTTACACTGCAGAGTCACTAGTGCTTAGATGCTTCTGAGGAACCTGCAGTTATTTTCACATAAACTACAGCACATTTGCCATAATGCAGCAGTTGTGCTGAGATGGGATTTCGGAATACAGACCTCGATTTCACAACACTTGTATCCAAAGCAACTATACTATCAATACAGTCATAAGCTCAGTTGACCCAGAAACTGCAGAAATGGTTATTAAAGTAATGCACCGCCAGGGCCCACCTCCACAGCAGGTACCCAGCTGCACACATTGAACCAAAATATTGTTGTTAACAGTTATCAAAGTAAAGAACCATTTTGAGATCCTGGCATCAAGCACCATGCTGAGTCAAATCTGCCCACACACGGATTTCTTCAGTAGCTGCCACAGCAAGCCTGTCACTCCTTGGTTCACAAAGTAAGCGACCAGAGCCCCACTGAGACGGGGCTCAGAAACAGAACCAGCATGATCTGTCTACAGAGACCATCAAAATCCACTTAATTCTTTTCCACTGCTTTGAGACTCAGGGCTTGGACACAAGGAAAAACTTCAAGGTTACTGAGCACTTCCGCAGAGGATCAGCTACTGACTTGCTGCCAGGTAGAGAGCAATAGACAGCACTGATCTGCTGGTCTACAGCCATTACATCGGCTGCTCGACTGAGCCCTTGGTAAGCACGTTTAAAGGGAACAACAAGAGAAGCAGCAGAGAAGCCTGCCAGGCTTTTATCACAGAGAGACAGCAACAAGCAAGCACATACAGGAGCACAAAAGGCTCCTCTCCCACACAGGCAGGAGGGTTAGTCTCCATCAGAGACAGGAGTGCCCAGCAGGCCCACTGGAATGGCACTCCCACACCTGGGGAGGGACCTGGCCACCAGCGGAAAAAAGCTGCCACCAATGCCTAACGCCCAGCAGATACTGTCCAGGGTGAAAGCCCACAGGGTTTTCCTGATGATGCAGAAACAGCTGAATGAAATGAGCTGCTGAACAATCTGTCAGGGACTAGGGAAGGTACAGGATATTTTATATATATATATTATATATTTATCTCCAGGACTCCACACTACATAGATTATGATGAGAAATTATGCAGGGCAGTAACTTCCTTCAGATAAAACTACTAATAATAGAGTTAACACCTGTGGGGCATTTTTAAAGAATATGTAATGTCAGGAAAAAAAAAAAAAAAAACATACTGCTGGAGTCTGGAGGACTTAACACTTATCAAAGGGAAACAGAAAAACATTCTGGTAGAAGAGAGACGCAAAAAGGGAATGCATCACGTCTGCAGCAGCACAGCACACAAACAGGGCATACATAATCCCAAATATCAGCATGCATTGCATTAACTACAGAAACTTTCTGCTGTACCCCTCCTGTCTGGGAGAAGCTACAGAACAAGAAAGGCCATTAATATTTTAATGAACCTGGGATAGCAGGGCCCTAAGCTCTACCAGCCCCCAGGGTTTGTGCAGAAGAAAAGGGGGTGGGGAGGGGGAGCTGCTACAGAAAACCTCTGCGGGATGAACAGCACGGGCAGCAGCCTGCTACACTGCCAAGGGATTTCAAACGAGCGACACGCTTCTGGAGGGAGGGAAGCTTAAGCACGGTGCCTGCTAAGGCTTAAAGAAATAAGTACAGAAATTTGAGCATATCTTGCGTCCTTGAGACTGCAGTTCTTTTCTGAATCACAGGGTCTTCAGAGACTGAGAACTGGTCCCAAGTGCTGTGGGAAAACACAGCACACAGGCATTTCTTATTCTGCCTACAGCAGGATCTCTCCTGTACCACACAGACAAAGACTTGCTCTGAAACTCAATGCAAAGCACAGGAGCCCTGCCCAAAGCGCATGCATTTGCCTCAGCAATCCACTGTCCTTGCATAAGCCACCAGTGACGTGAGAATCCTGGACAAGATTTCCCTAAATCTAGGGAGTCTGAGGGAACCAGCGGTTGTTTCAGACACACTGCGGAGTCCTGTGCATCAGGACATGCTACAGGGAATACTGCCATTCTCAGACACATTTTGCCAGCCACCCAAAAGCTCTGGCATCCACTTCTAAAATCCTCTGAGTATGCTATCTTTAGCTTCCGACCTGGCACGACAGTTTTTTGAACAACCCGAGACCTAGGGGCAGAGGTAAGCTGCATTGCCAAGTAATCCTCAGTGTTCTCCCTCACTGTGCTGTTTCCTGAACACAGCTTTCCTCTGCCCTCTGATGTTCCCATCTTCGATTCATTCATTCAGACCTTGCTCAAATAACAACCTCATCCAGGCTAGGAAAGCACAGGGGCATGCATCCTATGAAACATACATTAACACATCCTCGCAAAGGAATAAGAGATAGCATCAACATGCAAATAGTAAGGAAAAGTGTAAGATTGCAAGGCTCTCAGCCTTCCCCAAACCCTCCTCCCCCTGCACCTGTAAGGCTGTCTCACCTTATTGTAACCAGAGCTCGCTCATGTACTCTCCCCACAGTGAAAGGCAAGAGCACAGGAACATCAAGTTTACATCTGCTGAAGACTGAGTTTCCTTTGAAGGATTCTTGTAGTTTTATGTTCACTGATAGACCAAAAACTGCCCAAAAGATCAACTATAGCTCATTCCTAACATACGTGATCATGTCTCTGACATTTCAAAACGTTTGGGAATTTAAGAAAGCCACAGTCAAAGAGTCTGCCTGTTCACCACTTCTGGGAGCCCATGAACTAGAGCTCCACTGGAGGCATGTCACGCTGCACTGCACGGGCAGCCAGAGCGAGCTCCGAAGGGCCAGCAGGGATCCAGATGGGGGGCACTGACCCATGTCCAGGTACAGCACTTCACCGGTGCACCAAAATGCAGGAAAAACGCTTCTACCTGGAAGCGCCCCGAAGTTCAGCCATACAACTGACACTGCAGCTCCCACAGCTTCAAAGATCACAGGCAGACCAAAGGATTAGAAGGTAATGAGAAAGGAAGACACGTTACCATTTTATTAAGAGGGAAATGGGAGTACTTTGTTTATTCAGAAGCCTTTCGTCCTCCTTCTCTGATGAGAGGTTAAAATATAAAGGGCTACTCCTGCACACAGATCACTACATGAATTTATATTTGCATTTTTCAGCTCTTGAGGAAACAGAACGGCCAGAACTGAAAGCAATTAGTGCGGCGAACCAGACAGCTAAAATAACAAAAAACACAGAACAATGATCTCTTATTTCCCAAGTTCAGATGTCACCATCACACTTTCCTATTCATGCAGCATACTGCATTTTGAAAAGCTGGGCTGTTTTTCTGTGCCTGAAAGGAATACAAAGAGTTCCTATTTTTTTTTTTTTTTCCCCCAAGTAGTTTGGTCATTAGAAAAACAAAAACTGACAAAGTGCAAGCCACTGAACAGGAGAAATCTTTGGCAGGTTTTGAATCTGACATATTGGAAGTTGGGTTCAAAACACAAAAGCTAAGAAACAAAAATATTGTAAATATCAAAAATCTCATATGAGAATTTCCCCCTGCAGCATCACATATGGTGTGTGTTTTGCCTCCTAATTTGGAGAGCCAAATGAGTTGTGAGACAACCAGAATGTGACTGAACAATGGAAAGCAACGTCAGCCTCTTCTGCACTGGATCCCTGTTCCACCTCGCACAGTGCATTTTGGTTTCAGGCTGAAGAGTCAAAACGTGCAAGAACTGCAACATGATTAAGCAGAGGACAGCAGTGTCAGTCACCTTCTGCAATGAACCACAGGGAAGGATAAGTAATGCAATAAAACACGTGATTAACACTGAACTTTGGATATAGGAAAGAAATTGCTTCCTGCAACCCACGTTAGTCCAACACATCAGTTTAGAAAACACTTCCGTGTGCAGTAACTTCTAATGACACACATGCATGTACCCAACCATACATGCTCATGCCATCTGGTCTTGTTACACTTGGGCTCTCAAGCCAACTTTCAAGTCAGGCTGACAATAGTTCACATGGCTCTGATCCATCAGCTCTTTTGCAGCTAGTTATTCGTTTGCAAAAAGAATTACTAACCCAAGGTAGCATTTCCTTTTTCCCCCAAGATCTGTCACAGACAGCACCAATCCCAGCCAAACTCGGTAGCCAAAATTCTGCATCAACTAATGCTCGTGTATTTCTAAAATATTTTAACTAATGTGCTTCGTCTGTTTCTCAGACAATTTCTTTCCAGTTTTCTTCTCTTACAAGGTTTGCAAATGTGCATAACATTATATGGTTCACAGATTTTTTTCAGAAACTGCCTAGAGACTCATTACGCTTCGTCGGTTATATTATCTGATTGCACTAAAAGCACCAAACAAATAAAGGATAGATGCAAAATTCAGATAGTTACAGGAAGGTGGGGTGACCACTGACAATTGTTCGGTAGCAAAGAGTCGATGTGATGTTAAACTGCAACAAAAAAAGGCTTCCTTTTGCACTCTTTCTTCCCCTAATACTCAGGAATATTTACAAGGCTGCATAGCCTCGCCCGCTGCCACCCCACCCATCACACCTCAAAGCGCATCCTGTGCATATCCACTGGACGTAAAGAGGCAAAAATAGCTGACAGTTGCTCTCATCTGTTGGCACTGATTCACTGTTTCTAGATCACTGGGTCATAAGGCTGCTTAATGGTGACCCACCCAACCCTGAACTTCTTTGAGAATTGTCATGTTCACCAGGCCACAAAAAAAAAAAAAAAAAAAAAAAAAAAAAAAGGCAAAACCCAGGCCGCTTTCACTCTGTCATGACTTAGGACAATATAAGCAGCAGCAGTTAACTTCACAACAGAATGGCAAACTCAAGTGATTTCCAATAACATATTTTAAAATACAATTTCTACCAGCATGCTTTTCTGAATTTATCTCTGCAAGTAACAAGACATCCTTCTGCCAGAAGCAAAACTAGAAATACAAGCACTCTGACTCTTGCTAATCACAGGCAAAGAGGAGAGCAAAAATAAAGAACCGGATTTCTAACCCAGAGGCCCACTTGTTTTGGACAGGAGTCTTCTACCCTCAACCTCTTTTTCTTCTTAAATTGTAGGCAATTTTGGAGCTCACAGAAAGAAATGAACATAGTGACCGATAAAAAATAGGATTTAAAGCATTTTATAAACTGGAAAATTAAGCAGGCTCTCAGAAAGGCAGAACTACAGACAAGCATTATTTTGTTGTTGTATTTCCTCCACTGCCTCTCCTCTGCTCGTTCCCGCCTTCCCATCTAGAACTACAGGCGAATCCATGCGTCACACGGAAAAGCATTCTGCAAGACATAGGTAGCAGCTCCAGAGCCAGAAAAACCCTGCTAACCCAGCCTTGGGGACCATGTCAGGTAACAGTACAAAATCAAACAAATTAACTTTGCAGCTTACCATTTCGAGACAGGTCAAGTTCCACCAGCTGCATGAAATTCGCTATTTCTGGAGGGAGTCGCTGGATCTCATTATCACTAAGCCCAAGTTTCCGTAACTTCACAAGCTGGAAGAAAGGCTGAAAGAAAGAATCTCCACGTCAGAAGACGTTCAACGAGCACACGCAAATACGATAAATGACAAGCAGTAACACAATGTAATAGTTGAGCTGGAAGCTGTCTACAAAATTCGAGCTAAAGTTATTGCTTAGAATCAGTTGTGCAGTCCTCTTTCAGAACTGGATCAGAACAAACGTTTTGGTTTAGTTTTCACACGTAAACACTACATCTGCACAGCTAGCTATTAGGGATCATAGCAGATGCACACTAGTGAAATCCAGAGTGCCTGCCTCAAAATCATTAATGGGGTGAGGTTATCCATCAGGGTAATTAAAAGCATCCTAATTACACACCAGGGCTCATTAGGAAATCAATGCAGAGACACTTCTAAAGGATGATCCAGAAAACCCACACAGAGGGGCTGCCAAGGTCTTCTCAGGAGGCGAGCGCAGTAACCAACTAGGTTACAGAGCAGGCCTCCCCTAGGAACGCTTCCTTTCCAGCCCGTAATCTCCATGTTCCTGTCTGCAGAGTGGCCCACTTTCGGAAGGACTAATGAAAGTTGCGCGTGATGCACGTGGCTTCAAGCCTCTCCAGCACAAAGAGGAACCAAGCCACCGCCTGCCTCTAGGCTCCAGCCCTCCAGCCTCTGGGGCAGGCGTACAGCCGTGTTCCTGCTGTCCGTGTCTGCGGGGCAGCGGCAGGTACAGCACAACGCCCACAAGGAGAAAGGCAGCTCTCAAGAGGGTTTGGGGGAGACTGCAGCAACTGCTCACCAGGCTGCAATCACAGTGGGGACTGGCAGGGCACTAACTTCAGCTAAGCCCCCGAGCTATGTCCTGGCAGCCCCCAGCACAAAAGAGCCATTAAATGACACCAGCCAAGCATGCAGAGGGCATCTTAACTGCACAGACCCAGGCAGGGCAAGCCACATCAGCCCTATGCTACACTTATCAGGTGCTAGGAGCAGCTGGTGATTGAAGAGCAAAATGGTCTTTAAAAAGCTACCAAGATGCGGGCATCCTAGCGAAGGCTGAGAGCCCTTATCACAGCTTTCCTCTCTTCCAGACAGGCGTTTGACAAAGTGACTGCAGGCAGCAAGGATCTGGGCAGAGTCCAGTGCTGTTACACACATGCAGTCTGGACCACGATGGACTGAACTCCTCAGACTTCGAGTTGCATGCCTCTGGGCTGCACAGGCATTTCTACACAGCAGTCAGAACCTGTCCTTCTCGTCCACCAGTGGCATGTGTGCAACTTCAGGCTTTCTTCTCAGGAAACATACAGGGCAACAGGAAAGTGCCAGCAGGTTTTGGATATCTGCTTACTTTTGATTATCTGAAATCCATTCTTGGGAATTAGTACATTCAATTCTACCCTAGATTGCTGGGATAAAGGGCAGCAAGCCAGACATCTTACTAGGATACAAGGTAAAAGTCTTACAAATCTGTATCACACCACAGGTCCTCAGTCTTGTTCAAGTGTCTTACACTTTATGCCCAAGATCATAACTCAGGTTTTAAGTGCAAGAATTCACAACGGCAGCAACAATCTTTCAAAGCACATTTTTGTTTCTTGTCACAGGAAAATAGAACACAATTTAATGTTTTGCCTCAAAAACATGGTCTCCTTGCAGAGATCAAAAAGGATAGAGCTTTCAAGTGTTTATAAACACTCAAAAGGCAGAAGATGCACTAGATCTGAACACAATAATTAAAAGGCATTTTGAGAATGGCCTTGTCCCACCAGTCCGGTAACAGGCTTCTGATAACAGAGTTAGAACTGTAAGAGCAAGATAAAATCGTTTACAATTCCACATTTCAAGCTCTCTAAAAATATGCATTACCAGGAACATATCCACAAATTCGGTGGTTTTTCCCCTCCACCCCCCCAAATCCTTCTTTGCCCTCACAAGATCTATGGCTGCATTTTCATATCATTGACATTTTATCTTCCAAACCATATGCACTCTTTTTCCTACGTATCTGTAAATATGACAAAACCAAGAATCAGAAGTCAGAAGCTTAGAATAGCACCTAAAGATACTTTTGCTAAAACACAGCAGGAGCGCATTCCACAGGAGAGATCCCAATCTGTCCCAGCACTGTCCAAAATGAATACTTGGCAAGAGGTACTGGAAAGGTGTTTCACTGGAAGGTTTTTCTCAGCCAGTTTGTAGCTGCTGAACTATGCAACAGTTACAAACTCTGATGTTCTGATACACATCTTCTCATAAGCAACAGCTGTCCTTGCCAGAGATCCTTCACCATTGCAAGTGAGGGGAAAAAAAAAAAAAAAAAAAAAACAGAAGGAACATAATTAAGAGACAGAAGGAACAGGATTAAGAGACAAAATGGTCATCAAAAAGCGATTAAGAGGTGGGCATCCCTTGGAAGGGAGCCCTCACCTCACCACGCGTGGAGCTGGAGACATTTACTGGATGTGCAAAGCACACGTGCAACAAACAAGTGACATAATTTAAAGGCGCTCGTGTTTCTGTAACAGACTACTTAACAGAAATGTGACCTGGGAGCTCTATTTCTAGTTTGCATAACAATTTTTAATGAATGACACCATTTCCTAGATAAAATCACGAACTGCAGTTATGTGCATAGCATGTCTTTGAACTTCTTGCTTTGTTTTTTTTTTTTCCTTTAAACTACAGAAGTTAATGACTCTTGCATGCTTAGCACACCCTGCTCCCATGTCAGTAACTGTCTGTGCTTTATCCACGGCACAATGCGAAGGCTCTCAAGCACTGCCGGAAAGTCAGACAACAACTACTTGTATTTGTTCCACCTGCCAGAAAGTCCACAGGGAAGAAGAAGAACCAAGAGCATGCATATCAGTATTTGATATGGCTTCAGTACATGTCAACATGTCTCTAATACACTATGTCAGACAGAGTTCAGCCTCTGCTCGTACCAAGAACTGGAGCAGGTTACAGCTGCTGCCCAGCTGAGCCTGGGTCACGGCAGCACATGCACGCAGCTCGCTGTAATAGCAGGTTTTGATTGCAGACCCGACGTCTCTATGGGTATCTTGGCAACACTTCTAATGCTGCTCAGTTTAGCCAGTCTAATTAACAGGGCTTCAATGAGACAAATAATTCCATGAGCATCATCACCAAAGAAGCCTACAACTCTCTATTTATGGGCAATTTCCAGCCATAAATTGAAGCTTTTCTTACTACCAAAAAAATGTATAGAGGTTTCTCTTACACGGATTTCCTAAGAACACACATCTTGAGTAGAGCCCTCTTCCCAGTGGAAAACCAGTCAAGTCTCCTCCACCCAGCGACATATTTAAAAATAAAAGACCTTCATTCTGACAAAATTGGGTTAAAAACAGCCAATGGAAATAAAGAAAGAAGAGATAAGCAAGTAACGCATGGAAAAGAACAGACAGCGTGACCCAGGGGAGTTTTTTGGTTTGTTTGTTTTTCAGAATACAAGTAGCACTCTGGATTCTAGAAACAAAAGTTAACAGAATTAAGCCAAACTAGTTGGATTGATAAAACTCCAGATTTTCTCCTGGGAAAGCAGCCAAAACAATGCACGTTGTTGGCTTTCTTTGAATGATCCACTTCTACAACAAAAACATTTATGAAGAATGCTGCCTGAAAGCCTCAGCACCTTCTCCAATGAAATTTAAATAAAATAAAGTGGAAATAGATTAAAACAGCTGTCAATTGAAATCAGAAACAGAGGAGGGCATGAACACCTACTTGCAGCTACAGCTGTTTACAAGGAGGAGCAACTCCTCAGTGCTGGAGCCTTCCAGAGCTAGAGGTACAGCAAAGCAAAACTCCAAACCATTTGGCATAGGTGGCACAATTAAACGATTGCTGTCTTAAGGAAAGTATTTCTATATAAAGGCCATCACTAGCAGCAAAGAGAACAAAACTTATAGACTGAATAATTTTCAGCAGAAATGAGAACAAGTTATATCCAGGCTTGCAGGGTTGTATTCACACAGGAGGAAGATTTTTTTTTTTTTTTTTGGGGGGGGGGGGGGGG
>VXAV01005645.1:9616-33017 GCA_013399715.1 Alectura lathami | reverse complement strand
AAAAAAAATCAATATGTTGTGCTCAAGGCTTTCTGAAATAAGACTTTTAAATCCCCTTTTTGAAAGAGCAGATGTGGAGGCTAGAAGGGCCAGCACAGGCGGACTGAGCCCGTAGGCTCCAGCAGCCCCGCTCCCCGCACCTCAGCGAGCAGGGCGATGCACTGAGCCCCAAAACGTGGCCTTGGAGGGGCTCCGCTGTTAGGTTCTGTAACGCCAGCTCTGGAACCTACACGGTGACATAAAATATGCTTGAAAACAGGAGCTGACGTAAGAGTTTCTCTTGAAATAGTACTATTTTCTTGCCTAATTATAACTGCGTGCAGATTCAGGAATTGGGCAAAGGGGAAGTTTATCACCGCAGCCTTTGCCCTTCAATCCCTACATAGTACTGGAATAATTAGTCATAAAAGTACAATTTTTTTTTCTTAACTGATAAATCTTGCAAGCTACATTTTTTTAATTTCTGTGGAAATTGCAGTGATCTTCCTTTTTTTTTTTTTTTTTTGTTAAAAGGATGTTTTAGGAGTTTTTGCACTGTTACAGTTTGCTGTCATACAAAATAAGAAACTTCTTTAAAGCTACCACTTATATATTATTATATAACAATAATAATTATTGTTAATAATAATACACGCATTATATGTACCTTACTTGTCAGAACCAAGAGTTTCTTCTTCAAACAGTACATTCAGTAATTAAATACACAGAAACTCCCAATGTATCTAATAAAGTATACAAAAAAATCCAAGCGGATAGGACTGTAAATATTGCTGACCAATTAAACTGAAGAGTTTTTTAGAGATCTGCAGGAAATGGTCAACTGCACTGACTTCTGACCATGCCAGGATTAAAATGTGTGTTGGAGTGAAAGGGTCAGCATGTCACCTCAGGGACCCACAACTGGGTGGTCACCATAATTTTAATCCACTGCAAGTGCACAAACAGTTTATAGCACAGAAAAAAGCAAGCTGTGACTCGTCGTTTTCATCTTGCACCTTACAGGAAGATCTTTACCTAATGGTATCCTGAGCAGGAATTTGAGATTCATTTTGTCAATACTTTCCTCCATACTGTGGGCAAGCATATCTAAAGTATTTTGAGCCAAAGAGCAGCTCAGGTCCCGCAGCACCCACGAAGGGAGCATTTGTGAATGCGTCCACGTGTGCCTATGAGTGGGGTGGGCACACACTAGTGCTGTTGGGCCTCCCCAGTCCCTGGACATGAGATTAGATAGGGCTCTAAAGACAGGAGAAAACCTAATGTGCGTGGAGCACCAGCACAGGGCTTGGCAAAAGCAGGGCTCCAGGCTGGTCCCAGGCCCTCAGAGATGGAGGTGAGGAGGAGGACAGCCATCAGCATTAACATCCAGCCATAGTCCTTGGTCTTTCCCAAGGACAAGCAGAGGGGCCAGGCTCAGAAAATCAGCCTTCTGGTGCTCTGAGCCAAGCTCTGTCTCAAACCTGACCCAGGGAACATGGTGCCCTCAGCAGATACCAACCAAGATCTGCTCCCAGGAGTGCCTTGCCGAACGTCAGTGATCGCTGCAGCTCCTCCGTGGCTTTCTTTCTCAGAACCGTTTGGAGAAGCAGTACTACATGAGAGCCATGCAGCAGGGGACTGGAACAGAAGAGGGCTGCAGCTGATTGCCACCAGTATACATAGGACATACTGTCCTCTGTGGGGCTACATCTTAGGGATCTCACGCCAGCTTGTGGAGCTCCCTGCTCCATCTTCTGTGCCATTCAGGAGAAATGTCCAGCACATGTCCAGCCAGAAGAGGCCTTCAGATCCCAGCACGCTGATGGTGTGCAGAGGACCTAACGCTGGGGTGCTGGATGAGTTACCACCCAGCCAGAGGTGAGCCTGGGTTGTGGCAGGGGATATCCATGTATCCCAGTGCAGGGAGTGCAGCGCTGGTGGGGACAGGATGTGAGGATGGGCTGGTTGTCTGCAGCCTGTAAAGAGTTTGAGCCTTTCTTGTATGACGTGGACACAAAGTTTCACATGAAGCATCACTAGTGTAGATGCTGTCATGTGTCCCATGACTAGGTCTCACTGTGACAAGTCTGGACAGTAACAGGAGGGTGACAGTGACTGTGGGGGGAGCCTGGGTACTTTAGTGAAGAATTAAGCAAAATATTTGCATACTTCTCACGAGTGTCAGGCAGTCTAGGAGACAGAGTGATGACAAAATAATAAGTTAATTCTTGTAAGGTCTGCCTTCACCATCTGACGTTAAAGGTAAAGAGCCTGTTTCCCTACTCTGAGATGGACAGGTACTGTCATGGGGTGTTTGATACAATCCTTGGAGCTTTGGACATCAAATTAGTGCCAGTGTCCCTGGTCCACTGTGAGTCTGAAGACAGCCTGTGGCTAAACTCCTGGTGTGGAAACAGGCAACAAGGAGGCCAGGAGGCAAACCAGCACCGTTGTTGAGGACACAGTAGTCCCACAGCTGAAAGCATCATCCTGAACTTCAGGTTGCAAATAAGCTTATCTAGCTTTGGTAGGTGTAATGAGTTACCAGTCTCTATTGTTCCTTCCTGCTAAGAAATAGTAGCAATAAAAAACCCTTCCCTAAAATGAGGCCAAGTTTGTATCCCGTGGGGCTAGAATAAATGAGACCTCATGTTGGAAGTTTTTTGTGGGAGAGGTCTTTGAAAAGGGGTGGGAAAAGAAAAGTGTAATCTGACAAAGAGAATCATTAGAAGCACTCGGGAGAAGCTGTGTCTCAGTGAGCAAGTGGAGAAGGACAGTGCATTGCCAGGATTTGTACTAGCACATATCTGACAGACTTCTTACTGGAGGTGTGTCCCCCAGGGGTGAGAGAAGTACTGCCCACTCTGATAGCAGCGATCCTGCTGGTTTACACAGATCCAGGGCAAGCCAAGGTGTGGCTGGCTTACCGCAGGAAATAAAAATAAGGGCTGTTTCTCTCCCAGTTCTGCAGGGGATTACCTGGCTCCAACTGCCTTTTGATAGCCATTTGGTTTGTCCTAGCTTCTGAAAGTACTTTAATATACTAGTTGGCTTAATTAAAGTTACTTGGGACAGCCAGGTTTTATTTTACAACTCTCCTAACAATGCCCAGAGCCTTTGAGCTGTATGAAATCTGTAAGAGAAGCAAAGCCACAGACTCTTTTGCTAGAGAAATGAATACCAGGAGCAGCTTCATGTTTCTTTCTTGGCAGACTGCTCTATTCAGCCTCAGGTGGACATGGTCAGACTTCTCCCAACTCATCTTCGGAGGGGAATAGATGAAGCCTGCTCTCACCACGATGCCACATTTCACATTTCTTTCTGCCATTCACACTGTGATCGGGCAACCCACATCAGGCTTTGTGTCCATCACCGTTGCTCTGTTAAACAGCTTTCAGGTGCACATAAACACAGGGCAATTCATAACCAAATACATTCTTCTTCTAAAGCGGATGCATTCCTGGCTGCACCCCCAGTTACCCACAGCACACGTGCAGGGAGCAATCTCTCCTGCATGGGACTGCCAGTGGGGTTGTGCTGTGTCTAAAGGTGTGTACAAAGAGCCCTGCTAATGGGCTTTCTGCTGGGAATGGCAGCAGGTACCGGTTTCATGTGCAGTCACATTGTAGTTGAAGTCTGGGAGACAGATCGTGACTGAAAACTTAGCATCTTCTATACTCCCAAACAAGCTGCCAGCCTTCAACTGCTACCAGTTTGGTTTGGGCATGCAGGCAAGAATGTCAATGTTGAAAATCTCCATTTCTCTTTCTAGACACTGTCCTTCTCTGCACACTCCAACAACAACAAAGTTTTCTTCAATTTTTAAGAAACTCAGACAATGAAATGTAAAACATAGATAAGGTTATGCTGACCTCAGGAACACTCCTCTAAATTATCATTCAGAAGAAGCGAGAGCAAGGTCACACTGCAGATATCCCCTCCTTGGCACTGGTCACGCTGAACTGCTCTCTGTTTTTTCAAAAGGAATGCCCTGATTGTTTGCAAT
The DNA here is from genome assembly GCA_013399715.1 of Alectura lathami. Taxonomy (NCBI): domain Eukaryota; kingdom Metazoa; phylum Chordata; class Aves; order Galliformes; family Megapodiidae; genus Alectura; species Alectura lathami. Next base: position 29,032 of record VXAV01005645.1, on the reverse strand, counting down.
TCTAGCAGACAGCATCAAGTTTTGAGTTTCTTGTAAAGGCTGTAAAGCGCAGCTATCCATGGCTTTGGGTGAGTGCGGAGAAGGTGAGCACTGCTACAGAGAAGGGGGAATATTCAGTCAGAACTTAACAGTAAAGAGCATTTTGGGGTGCAGAGGGGAAAAAAAAAAAAAGAAAAAGAATGGAAAAAAAGTAGTTTTTAGCAACAACATAGTTTAAGTAGCTCATAAAGTTCAGAGTTCAAAACCCACTTAGGAAAAGTAATTTAAAAAAAAAAAAAAAACAGGCCAAGTTCCTGAAGCCTCTTCCCTTTTGCATTAGGGACTTCTTCCCTCCCCCAGCCAGATTTCCCTAGTGCCCTCAGAGAAAAGGAGAGGCAATTACAGAGCATGAAGAGAGGCAAAACAAGAAGGGCACAAAGAAAAGAGAAGGAAATACTACAGGTGACAGGAGCAGTCCAGGGTGCAGTAACCTAACCAGCACTCTCAATATCCAGGCTTTGCCACTGGAAGAGTAGTTACCCACCCCCGAACAAAGTAAATATGAGTACTGCTAAACTACCAGCAAGCAGAAAGCCTGCAGAGCTGCTGAGCGCCAGGCTTGGCAGAGTACTGGAGTTAATTAGTACTGACATACTTCTCTCAGTTTTGTTGGCTGAGGACTCCAACCACATTATTCTTTAGCTTTTGTTTAAATTGTTTAGAAGGGGGTTGCACAAGCAGCAGGTAGGTATAGCTATGAAGCATTCCTGTATTGATTATAGAGCTACAAATACTGCTACAAATTCTGGTTACCTAGTCACAAGCATCACATCTACAAAGTTTCTGTGTCTGAAATAACTGGTATGGAATAATATTAATGTATTGCTAGTATGTAATGCATTATTAGTATAAAAATACCCCTAAGAGTTCCTATGAGTTATCATCCAATAATGCAAAGCCTCAGTGGCACATGCTGGTGGCGGTGCATGTAACACATTCGGTGTGTTTTTGCAGCGCCATAAATAGCAATCACTTTGAGCAATAGCTGCTCATCTCTCCTCTCCTCTTCTCCACCCCACCCCCAAACAAATTGCTCACGTCACCTTTTATTTGAACACAATGAGCTGTAATCACATGAGGTATTACTCTGATTTAATCCTATTTGCTTCAGTTTGGCTTGTAAGGAGTGGCCAGTAATATGTGCTTGCATTGCATCCTATGGTTTCTTATTTCACACCAACTTTCAAGAGCTGACAGCCATCATCTTCTTTGGCCAGAAGAACAAAGTAATAGGTTCTGGCAGGTAAGGAGAAGCTGGAAGCTAGGATGATTTTTTTCCCTTTCATTCTTTTTTCACTTTTTTTTTTTTTTTTTTTTTTTCCCCCTTTCCTTCTCCAGTCCTTCCCTTGCTGGACTGGCTGTCACAGCTGGTGGATAGATTCTGATCCCCACATATTTTTTCAGGTTTTCACTATTTTTGCTTGGTCCAAGAACTGGTATGACCTCTTGCAGCAAATTTTACTTCTCCAGCCACTGTGAAGCAAACAAGTAGAGACACACATTCAGGCCTGTGTTTATTTTTTTGAATCAACACTGTAATTTAGCTAAATACCACCCCACTGTGTGCGGTTTGGTGCTTGATTTCCCATGCCCAGCAAGAGACAACCAAGCTGCTGTGTTTGGCATTAAAACAAAAAGACAGGTACCAGAAGGAGGTAAGTCACCCTGCCATTCAGACTTGTCAGAGAAGCCTGCGGTTTTTCGTAGGCATCAAGCCAGACCTTCCTTCCATGCTCTTTATCCTCTGGATGAGGAGGGACCCCAGGTCCCAGTGAGCTTAGAGTTGGTTTCGTACAGCATCACCAGAACAGGAGAAAACACCGTCTGCTGTGGAGCTGGCCCAGACAGGGTTCAGAGAATCACAGAATATCCCAAGTTGGAAGGGACCCACACATCATCCAGACCAGCTCCTGGCTCCACACAGCACCACCCCAAACCCAAGCCCTGTGTCTGAGAGCGGTGTCCAAACGCTCCTTGAGCTCTGGCAGCTTGGGGCTGTGCCCACTGCCCTGGGGAGCCTGTTCCATGCCCACCACCCCCTGGGGCAGAACCTTTTCCTAACACCCAGCCTGACCCTCCCCTGACGCAGCTCCATGCCATTCCCTCGGGTCCTGTCGCTGTCCCCAGAGAGCAGAGATCAGCGCCTGCCCCTCCGCTCCCCTGGGAGGGAGCTGTAGGCCGCCATGAGGCCTCCCCTCAGCCTCCTCTGCTCTGGGCTGAACGAACCAAGGGATCCCAGCTGCTCCTCATACCTCTTGCCCTCCAGACCCTTCCCCATGTCTTCTGAGGCAGGACTGTGCCAGCACAAATGCAGCAGTGAGCAGCATCACTCGTGCCAACACCATCCTTGTGGCCCATCGCTTGGTACTGATCAATGGAGAACGTTTAACTGAGTGATGGGAAGCAAAAGCAGTTAGCATGGGGGCTAATGCAAATTCAAAAGTGATGAAAAATACTTTAACTGGCTTGTAATATTTTGTTGTTGTTGTTGTTGTGTTGTTCATAATTTCCTTCTTCCTCTTGTCGTAGCTCAAAGGGAAATTTAATGCCCTTAGAATAATCACATGGGGTCTTATCTACAATTACAGATGCACATACAATTCCACATTTGGAATTCATGAAGGGAAGTTTTAATGTTGATCATACTCTTCACTAATTTCCTATAATAGTTGTTTAGATTATATAGTGCACATTAATTAGACTGTTGTGCTTTAATGATTTTTGCCATGGGAGATATTTTTTTCATATTATAAAATATCATGTTAGAAAAGTGTTATTGATCTTCAGTAAAAAGAATAAAGAAATATCTGACATTTCTCCTTAGAGAAAGAGGAACAGATAGACTATGAAAGTGGCTTATTTAATGAGACAGACCCAGGATAAAGGAAATATAACCAGAATGTATTTAGAACACTCAATACAAAAACTGTAGTGAGCAGCTGCACCAGATAAAATATTTTTTTTTTGCCTCTAATTATGTCACAGCAAGAATTGCAGTTAAAAGCAGACAACTGAATCCAGTGAGTGACTGGGTGTATACAGCAGTGCAATGAGAAGCACAACTGTCTGGAGACTTAAATGCCTTTCTGAAGGGACATAATGCTGAATACCAAAAGATAAATTAGCAATGCCGGACATATACACAACAGCTCAATCTTCCAGTTGTGAGAAAAAGTATGGTTGGAAAGAATCAGCTAATATTAAAAATAAATAAAATAGAAAAAAACCTCCCTTTACTGTTGATAACAAAATGACAAAGCATGCGTGTCCAGGTCACAGCATCTATTAACTAACTATGCCGTTCTGCAAAACGTTTGTGACAATTGTAACACAGAATTGTTTTGAAAATAATGCGGGTCAAGTAAACCTTGACAAACAGACATACTGCGGTGAGCTGCTAAGTTTACCGACACATGAAAAGCTCTGCAGGCCAACAGAAAGTAAACAGAAAGCAGCACTGGCTGGAGTGGGATTCTGGTGTGCCTTTCAGGAGCTCCCAGATGCAAGGAACTGCTGGCAGGCTGTCATCAGCATTCCTATGGGAGAAAAGGTCTCTCCAGGTACTGATGTGCTCAGTAAAGACTGTGCTGGATTTGAAGAAAGTCTTGAAATTAATTTGATTACATGAAGAGATGACTGCAAACACTTGAAACTGTGTGTACCAGAGAAGGATCTGATGGTTCTTTTGGACACAAACCTGCAATGTAGACTTCTTCCAGTCGGTATCAGTGGCACAACGTACACCTGCTTTTGCCCATTGGTGGGCATCCTCACATGGGAGCACCGTCAACCAGTGGCTGGATACTGCTCAGGGCTCATTATGAAATACCAGTATTTATTCACCTCACATGCAAACACAGACCTTGAGTCTGAACACCTTATTCAAACTTTTCACCATTTATGTATATTTTCACTTTTCAGAGCTTCACCCAGACACCCCACAGACCTCATAGACAAAGGCGAAAGTGAAAGCCTGGTTTCCTTCCTGGCACAGGCTCCTTGCAGCCCCAGCTGGCAGGAAGCTGCTGGTAATTCCGCTGCCTACACATCCACTGTCCTGCTGCATGCAGCGCTGGGCTCTCTTGGCAGGAGCTGAGCTCGCTTGCCTGATGTTGGCTGCTTGCATCACCTGAGGAAAGTCTGGCTGGTACCAGCCTAGAGCTCCTCACAGCATCTCTTGGCCCGTGCATGGTGATGGGCTCTGTTGGAACAGCATGGGAATGAAGGCATGCTCCAAACACAGCCTGGCCATCTCCATAGGGTGTCTTCTCACTTGTGGCACTCATTGCCTGAGTTAGCTTGCTCTAAGGCACCTGTGTTTTGTAACCTGCTGGAGCTGCTGGTACACTTGAACAGGTTTTAACTCCTGTCCACATGAACTCACGTTCATTTTAGTGGGCTCAGTTGGTTGAGGCCTTTCAAATGTCTTCAGGTTTCAGCCTGGAGTAATATAGACATGGTTCACCCAATGTTGGGCCTAATGCGGATGTGGGTGGATTATGCAGTTTTTGTATCTGCCTTCCTCTCTTTCCATCTCCTACAGGTCCCTTGTGAGGTCAAGGAAGCTATACTCTATAGCATGAATTAATCTCAGGGCTGAAAGCTGGAAAGAGGGAAGGAGGAAAGGACACAACAGCTGTACGTGAAGCCAGAAGCAAAAGTATTTTGCACTTTCTAGCTTCTGGAGAAACATGGTAAACCCTGCATGAGTGCCTTCTCCCCTCACATGTGATACCAAAACGCTGAAGGTTTCTTACCTTTATGTGTTTTCCTGCTCATCTTCCTCTGTTGAAATTCCCTCACACTGAAAACAAAACCATTTTCTTCACATTTTGAAATCTCTCTAAAAAGCAAAGGGAGCCTTTTCTCCTTCTGTCATCACAAATGATGAGAAGAGCTGATAATCTCTATCACTAGCTGCCCCAGCACTGTCTTTTGTGAGATCTAGTTTCTACTTGCTTACAACCTCATCACACTGTAGCTGCCAGAACGTTTTCTACCTCATGACCCTGAGTCAGATTCACGTATTTTCAAGAAAACGTCAACTAAAATGANTTCCTCTGTTGAAATTCCCTCACACTGAAAACAAAACCATTTCTGAGAACATTTTTCTGTTCTCACCTGTTTCTGAGAACATTTGCCAGAAAACATGATATGCAGTACATTGAAAAGACACACAATAGTCCTGCTATCCAGACCACTTGCTTTGGAAAAAGTCCTTTAGCAAAGAGAGTTGCTTAGCACCAATATGCCTCTTACTGCAACACCCATGAAATTCATACAAGAACCCTCTAGGGAAGAAAAAAAAAAAAAAATCAGTTCACATACATTCAGCAGCACATGCACCTAACGAGTCTAGTATTTAGCAGCTAAAAATCTGCCAGTTTCTCTGTGAACTCTGTGGACACCAAGCTGAACATAAGCCAGCAGTGTGCCCTTGTCACTAAGAAGACCAATGGCACTGTGCTCTGCACTAGGCAAGGTATCACCAGCAGCAGGTCGAGGGATGTTCCTTCCCCTCTACTCAGCACACATGAGGCCACACCTGGAGTCCTATGCTCAGTTCCGGGCTCCCCAGTACATGAGACATGGACACACTGGAGAGAGCCCAAGGCCACAAAGATGAAGGGACTGGAGCACTGTCCTCTGAGGAGAAGCTGAGAGAGCTGGGACTGCTCAGCCTGGAGAAGAGGAGGCTCAAGGGGATCGCATCAATGTCTGTAAATACCTGAAGGGAAGGTGCACAGAGGATGGAGCCAGGCTCCTTTCAGTGGTGCCCAGTGACAGGGTAAGAGGCAGTGGGCACAAACTGGCACACAGGAGGCTCCCTCTGAACACCAGGCAGCACTGCTGTGCTGCGTGGGTGATGGAGCACTCGCACAGGCTGCCCAGAGGCTGTGGGGTCTGCTCTTTGGGGATCTTCAGAAGCTGCCTGATGTGGAGCAGGGCACCCTGCTCTAGGTGTCTTTGCTGGAGCAGGGGTTGGGCCAGATGGACCCAGAGGACCCTGCCAACCTCAGCCATGCTGTGATCTTGTGACACCAGCTGTTCCTCTCCAGGAAAGAGGACAACTTGGCTGTACTTGTACCACTATGGGCTGCAACCCTTCAGAATCAGGCTTTCAGTGGCAGGTAATGTCCTGCAGCACATCCAAGGGCCCTTTCTTAGAGCAGGGCCTCAGCAGGTTCCTGCAGCTGGGGCCTGCTCTCTGCTGTGAGACACGGGGTGTCCCACAAGCACAGCACTGGGAGCAGAGGAGACCTGGGGACGTGCCCCTTGCAAGCACCAGTTAAAGGAGGATGCTTGCTCATTTACCAGATGAGGCAAAAGTGAATTCCTCTTGGATTTGTCATAACATAGCAAGGATTTATCTCTATGTAGGGAACAAAGGCACGTGATCTGCAGTGGCTGCACAGTCTGATCTGTGACACTAAGCAGCAAACAGGGAGAATCTCAGCATGTTTGCTCAGCCTCATTTCACAGTATAAAATCTCAAAATATTATATATATATATTTTTTTTCATCCTTACGGGTTGCATCTACACTGCTTATTCTGAGGCAGATTCATGGCCCATACAAGCTGCTTTGCAGATGGCTGCTGTTTTTCAAGAGGTAAATCCTGGTTGCACCCTGAGCTTTAGAGGGCTCTGCACTTATCTAACAAGCTGTGTTGCTGTTCAGCAGCTTATCTTGTCTGTCCTCTTACTGGCATCCAGTGGAAAAGAAAGGGCCCCAGCTTGTTCCTAGAAGGGTCCCAGCATTGCCTGTGGGATGAGAGCAAACACAATCGCAGGCAGCCCAAGTACAAGCTGCTTAAAAGTAAAATGTGCAGACAGGGATAAGGTTTGCCAGCCTACGTAAATGTTGTTGCATCTGTAAATGGATGTAGATCAATTATTGATTTTCATTTGAGCTGCATCTGAGTTCTCGTACTAGGGAGAGAAAAATCCTCTTTGTTAACTGTAAATCAAGGGTTTGCTGCTTGTAAAACCTTTTATGTCTTTCCAGGACTCCAAAGAAATTCTCAATTTTTGCAACAACTACAAGCAGCTTCCCACATTTTCCAATGAAATCTCCAAAAGCCACCCAGAAATCACACTGGGCTCCAGCTCTTCAGGGATGACCTGAAGGTCATCTTCTTCAGGAAGAAAAGCTTGCAATTTGCCCAGGGACTGTTCTCAGTGGTGAACACTGGTGAAGGGCTCCAGCCCCATTTCCTCTTCATCCATATTCACCACCACTGTTAGCATTGCCGAAAATGCCCTTGAGAACAATAGGAAAGGGCTGATAAATCTGTTCCTTCAACAGGATGACATTTGAGCATGCTGTCACCACTTCCCAACAAGTATAGAAGCAGCATTTTCTGAAAGACAATACTATGAACACATCTTTGGCATCATTAGCCTAAGATGAGCAAATTTCACTGCAGTATCACAGGTTCTAGGGCAGGACCATGATATTTGATTTGCTCTCCTGGCCTGGTTAGCCCCACACCAGAAGCAGATAGGGCTCATTTCCAGCAAGCCACAGCAGCCAGACTCTGCACTGGCTCCTCAGCTGATGAGGGAGGGGAGGACTTCTTGGAGAACACCAAAAGCCATCCTGCTTCTTTGTGTCCCTGCTTGAGCAGGGGTTGGAGCAGGGACCCAGAGGTCCCTGCCAGCCTCAGCCATTTGGTGATTCTGAGACTCTTCCACCACACAGCCTCTCCTGGAGCTACTCTCCATTCTCACTGTGTCCGCAAGGCAGCATGCTCCTACCACATCAGTTTCACTGTTAGGGAAGCATCAGGGCATACTTGGAGTTAAGGCAATGACATTGTGACCAAGCATCATATCACCCTGACCTGCCCCGAGGGCTTTCTCTCCATTCTCTGTTTTCTGGTCTTCTGGATCCTTCTCCATGCTTACCTGAATACCAGGTTTGTTTTAGAGTCTGGAAACCAGCATGGCTATTGATTTGGGAACAAATACCTGTATTCAGAGCCTTCTGGTGCACCTCAGGTCTCTGCCCAAGTGGGAAGCTCTGGGCATGGCTCCTCTTCCAATCTGTAAGAACGAGTTTCCACAAGGATCCACCAGTTCTGCAGAACTGTATTCGGTAAGATAACATGTGCATCTCTTTCTGAAGTACTTAGCAAATGCTGAACACCAGAAGAGACATTACCAAGTAGAAAAACAAAGACCAGGCACATTAGCAGATTTCAGCAGCTATGGGAGACTGATCCTTACTGAAGAGATATCTCATGCACCAGCAAGGAAGAATGAAACTATCATGCTGGTACATGAAGCAAGTATGTCTAGCATAAGTATATCTGTTTATAATAGAAGAACCCTTTCTAAGGGAAAGAAGTCCAGCCTTAATTTTTCTACTGAGTTTGTCCTCTGGCAAAAGTTGCTGTCATGATTTCAAACGTGTTTACATAGCACAGGCTTCCCATTGTTGGAAGGACAATGTGGTTTAACAGTGGCTTAAATTAGAGAAATTAAAAGGCTGAAAGCTAAGTAGTTTTTTTTTTTTTTCTTGCAACTTAAGCCTGAAAAATAAAACCAACAAAGCAGCTTTTCATTAACATGTTCTTCATGTTTCATGAACAAATGCAAAATCCACATGCAGCCATGGACATCCCTTTGCCAACCTCTCCCCCAGCTTAGATTTGTATGTGCTGTTGGAACGTATTTGACAGGAATATCAAGTGATAATCAGAAGATAGGTATGTTTGGCAAAGAGGATGATCCCATCAGAATTGCAACAAAGAGGATGAGTGCTTTAGCTGCAGGGGAAGCTCAGGCTCAGGAGCCTGCAGCAAAGGAAAGGTGGGCAGTGATGGCTCACCCGCTGCAGGAGAAAGGCAGCCTTCTTCTGAGGAAAAGGCGGGGCAAGTTTCTAGGGCAAGGGCAGCACGAGCAGACCCACTATGGGCACAAGGTCATTACCTACTGCTGGCGATGCCCTTGTTGGATCAGTTCAGGGCTGTCCCTGGGTGCTGGCACTGCTGCCAATGCTGTTGTCAGCAGAGCCAGCTCCTGTGATCAGAGGGGTGCAGCCTTCAAAAGGAATAGGAATTTGGAAAGATCAAGCTGTGGTGAGAATCCACAGCAAGAACTGCGACAAATTCTAGTGAATGTAACATTGCAAGGAGGAAGAAATGTAGTGAACTGCTCTGTGCTTTAAGAACACAAGAGTCCTGCAACACAAGCTTTTACAGAAATAAACAGATCAGTCATCGTGGAGAGAGAAGGATAGAGCAGGCTAAATACATGTTCTGTGTGCAGTAGGAGTTTAATAGCCCTGGGAAGTGAAACTGATTCTGTTGCTTTATGGGTGGTAAGCTTGGAGTTTGGCAATATGCAACACACATAGGACATCTTTAAGCAACCCTGCAAACCTAAACATGTCTCTTTCCAGCTTTGGAACCTTTTAAGCAACCTTTGCAGACCTTTGAAAACAAGGACATCCAGTGGCTGAACGTTGTAGCAGTGATTTTCACAATGGATTTGTGTTTGTGGCAGAAACACCTGACCAGTTACGCCAAATTTCTGCACTTCACAAAGACCAAAAGTAGGTCATGTGTGGAGCAAAAGCTTTTACATAAGCTCCTGCACTGGGGTAAATTCCACTTAATCAGGGGCTCACAGCTGCAATAAACTGTTTGGGGCAGTCTCAGTAGGTTTTGCCCAGTAATACTTAGCCAAAAATACTGCTTCACCTTCCTTTCTCTGCTTCCCTGTGATAATAGGCTTACACTTTTGTTCATATATCAAAAAAAAAAAAACCACCATCACATTTCTAGGTTAGCCTCTAAGTCTCTTATTTAGCCACAGAGAGTAAACATGGCTGTGAATTTAGAAGCCCTTAGTACCTAACCAGTCCCTCAAGAACCAATCAGTACAGCAAGCAACCTGGACCACGTGAAATTTAGCCTTAGATGCACCAGTGTGAATATTTACATCTAGCTCCTGTTGCTATAATATTCATAGAGCATTTATAGAAATTAATCACATTTTAAATGCATATTGTAGGCCATGAACTGAAATATTAATAGATCTAATCCATGCTTTACACTCATGAAATTGCAGCAATTGATAATTCAGAAACACCAAACTCTAGGACAAGAAAATTGTGCTTTGTATGAACCATAGCAGAAATAGAATGAAAATACGTAAAAATCAGAATCACTTCTAGAGGAAATGGGCCACTTTTGCACATTTACAAACCATGATTTTCCCCGGACATTAGCTGTACAATATCACAGGCAATAAATAACATTGCACCTAAAGCCAGACATTTTGCAGAATTGCAAAAAAACAAGGAAAAAACCCTTTACCTTCCTCAAGTAGTTTAAATTAATGCCCCTGAGGACTATATTTACACATTCCAGAGCAATCACTTGAAGATACATCAGGTAGCTCTTTATACATCTGGATCTAAACCAGCAAAGCCGAGCACTGGAAGCACGGCAAATAAGAGAGCTCCAGACCTCCTTCCACTGGTAATTTCCAGCATGGCACGCATGGTGCAGCCAGAGGGCAGGGACCCTCTGGTCTCCACCCTCTCCTCCCACTTCTTTTACTTAGGCTGACCAGCCAGTCAGGCTAGGCTTAAACCTCGGTGCCAGAAACCAAATCCCATGCTTGTGGTCAGCAAAGCAGGAGCGCAGCCCTGAAGCCCCCAGCCCAGCGATGCTCTCTGGCAGCCCAGCACAGACAGAACACCTCGTAGAGGGCCTCTGGCACCTGCCCATCCTGAGCCACTCCTCAGCCTGACCTTTCAGCTGCAGGTTGCTGCTGAACAAAGCACTCTTCTCCTTCATCTCCCCTTGCCCAGGCTTTCCTGTGCATTGGCTGCAGCAGCAAGGTAATCCAAATCAGTACGAAAAATACAAAAGAAAGATTTTTCTATTTTGTTGACTTTGGTTGCTAAATCAACATACCCCGTACTGTAAGAGCACTAGATCTGATTCAAGAGAGGAGGTGGAAATGCTTGGTCAGCAGTTTGAGTGCCTATTTTTACCAGTTTGGCTCACTGCTAAATCAAGAAAACACGCAACCTGGTGCAAAGAGGGGTCCAGGAACATACGGCAAGAGAGGGAAACTCTGCAGCAATGCCAGCTGTGATGAGCTCACACTGCCGTAGCTTAGAATTTACAGCTTTCGCTTTTGGGAACTGTATTCAGAGCTTGGGAAGAAGAAAAAAAAAAAAAGAGCATGGTGAACACTCCCATTCCTGTGTTTGAAGGAGAGCTGTAGTTTTCAGGACTGGCTCCTCTTTCAGGATTGTAGCACATTTTTCTTCTCTCGCTTGAGGCTTATGAAGAGCATAATGCTCTATCATGGATTTCTGCACCTTATGTTAAAAGTTCCTGTATTTGGGGTGGCCATGCCTTTTGGCTAACAGCATATAAGCTCCTGCCATCCTTCACTTTGCAATGTGGAACTGAAGAGTATGAGTGAGAAATTCAAGTTATTTTTTTCCCCATTACTGTTGGTGTTCTCTGCCACTCTAATATCTCATAGCTTTTCCAGACCATTAGTGCTGTGCACAGCCACTTATTTGATTTTACTTATGGGTAAAGTTACATTGTTTTGGGAGCAGATGCTCAAAACAGCACACTAAGCAAAGTCAAGGCAAGGCTCCCAGTCCAACTAAATTGCCCGCTTTTCCTCTTTGTTCCTCCACAAATATAATTTTAATTACGTAATATCATGAAGCAGCTCATGAGGAGCAGCTAAATTACAGACAGCAGGCAGTGACAGGTGGGGAGAAGCGGCTTGGAGCTCCAAGAGGTGTTGCAACCTGTGCTGCAATGCAAGAGAATTGCCCAAGCGAGCGAATATCATCAATAGCGGAGCTTCGGGGCCCTTTGCTTCCTACAATGGCACCGTGAGGAGTTTTTGAGGCAGAGCTCCTACCTGCTTGCACAAACTTCATCATGAAATTAGAGAGATCTCTTCAATTAGCTTAATCTTCCAGCTAAATTGTTCTGGCTCTGTACAAGGTATCCACATTTCACTGAGTTCATTATGAATGCAACCACAAAGCATGTACTTATTGCTCTGGAGGCTGACTCAGATTTTATGTTGACAAGTTACACATTGACAGATTATATGGTGACAAGCAATTCATCCTTCCACTCCTTCCACCAGTCCATCAAAGACTGAAACCCTCCTGCATGCAGGCTGAAAATGACAAAACAACCACATTTGTTCCTCCTCATGAGTTTCATTTGCGTTCAAATGCCTCCTTTCAAGCTGGAGGCATAAAAGCAAAAATATTCCCCTTCTCTCTACTTCAAGTGAAAAAAGTTGTTTGCGTAAGAACTGTAAGTAAAAAACAACAGCAAATACGTACAAAACTTGCACAGGCATTACTGCCAGTAGCATCAAACTCATACGTCCGTAGAGCTGCCAAAATACTACTCCTCCCTCTGCTCCCTAGGGCATTGAAAATGTTCTTGTTAAAGATCTTCAGAAAAATTATTTAGTGCCCATGCTTCATCGCCCACCGGTTGAAAAATAATCCCATGTTCTTGCTTTCCAACAACTAGCTGCCACAACATCATCATTTTCTCTGAATCACCCTGAGCCCGTGATCTAGATGGAAACCTGTAATCAGAAAAAAATAAGGCAGAGAGAATCACTGGCTGGTTCCTGCTGAGATTTGAAAATAGCGAGGCAGTGTGTGCTGTGCTTTGAAGGGTTTTGACCAGAGTGGCTTGCAATTTTGAAGTCCTATGGAATACAACTGTTCTTATATATTGAAAAATAACAGATGTTTATCACAGAGCTTTGTTTCTCCAGATTGGTGATAGTGGGTTTTTTGTACAACTGTTGGACTTAATGGACTGTGAACATTGCAAAATAAACAATTTGTCTGATGGCCTAAGTGGATATTGCTATTCCTATGTTTCTCAAGTTCCAGTGCTGAATATTAGCAGAGAATGAAACAGTTCTGCTTAGCTTTTTGAGTTCAGCCCTCCTCTATCCATCCAGAGCAGTCTGTAGGAGTCTACATGAGGAAAGGTTGAGCGAGTTGGGACTGTTCAGCTTGGAAAAGAGAAGGCTCCGGGGAGACCTCATTGCAGCCTTCCAATACTTGAAAGGAGCTTACAGGCAGGAGGGGGACTGACTTTTTACACAGGTGGATAATGGCAGGACAAGGGGGAATGGGCTAAAACTGAAAGAGGGGAGGTTTAGGTTGGACATCAGGAAGAAATTCTTCCCTGAGAGAGTGGTGAGGTGCTGGAACAGGCAAGTTCAGCTGGAACAGAGAAGTTGTGGATGCCCCATCCCTGGCTGTGTTCAAGGCCAGGCTGGATGGGTTCCTGGGCAGTTTGATCTAGTGAGCTAGTGGTTGGCAGCCCTGCCCACAGCAGGGCGGTTGGAACTAGATGATCTCTGAGGTCCCTTCCAACCCAAGCCATTCTATGATTCTACATTTCCACTCATTTACTCTCTGATGTCTGGGGGATTTAAGAGGATAACTCCTATTAATGTCCCCATAAAGTGAGCAGAACTCCGTGGCCTAGCAGCATCACATTTTTCTGACTTCTGGATCACCTGTTTTGCCATAAGCATTGTCCCATGCATGCAGGAGATGTATAGATGCTATTTGCTATTGAGAGCAAATAAAGAAGAAAAGCACAAAGAGCCAGTAGGGCTCCCCGTGAAGAAAAGAACCAGCCTCATAGTCTGTACACAAGTGTGCAGCAGCATGTCTGGAAAGCAATGTCACTCTCCTTCAGCCTCTTGTGCTTACATTTTCCTAAGCAGAAAGTGGCTGAGCATGATCAGCACACCTCAGGGAACTGCTACCTTGCCCTGAAGGAAATGTGAAATTTCCTGCAAATCACAGGATCAGGTGTGACAGGGGAACACATCTAGGTGCTCCAGACGCCAAACGTGGTGCTTTGGAAGGCATTTGAGGAGGTCTTCCCTCTTCAGACCCCCCTCCTGTTTAACAGGGAGAACAGGCCAGCATTTCCTGATTAAAGAGTAAACTCAGGATTTGGTTCTGTGTGCTGCTGCCTGCCTGCAAAAGAACGCACCACGGCCACCAGGCCTCCATACAGCCATCTGGGACAGGTCTTGGGTGATCAGCACGGCTGCTCTGAAGTGCCTCATCCCTAGATAAAACAGCACAGAGGAAAACCAAACCAAAACAGAGCAGACTTTGAAAAGCTGTAAAAAAAAAAAAAAAAAAAGGCATCAGAGCTGCTGGTACAACGCTGGCAACGCTTGGCCTCCCTGCCTCACCCACAGTTCTGGGCCCTCTTCAGCCCACACACACAGGCTTCAGAGGAAAAGTCCCATTTTCAAGCACTAAACTGGACTTTCTAAGCCTGAATTTGAGCTCGGCATCTGTGCTCAGGAACACAAGCACCTATTTCACACTGAACATCAAATTGGCTAGTTAAAGTGTGAAGGAAACTAATTTTGCACCCTGGTAAAAGTACGAACAAGCGCTCAAAGATATCAAACATACCCCTGGTTTTTGAGCACATCAACAGTACCCTGATTATTTTGGGATCCAATATGCAGCAGGCAGCTGTGCTCTGAACTCAGAGGCTTTGACTTCCTCTAGGAGCACTGTGCAAAAGGAAAATGCCACTGCAAACATCTGTAAAGTTATCCATGATGTGGAACAGGGAATGGTTTCAATATGGGAACTAAGGGGGCACCCTGAAATCGGGGATATGAAAGAAAAGCATGCATGCACAACACAAGAAAGGTAGAATATACACCAGGGCATCCCACAAAGCTTACCCTTCACATAGCATTGTGTCACTGCATTGCATCAGGAGCTGGAGGAGGAAGGGTTATAATGCAAGGGAGAGACAGACAGCAAAGCTGGGTGGAATGATGAGGGCAGAGGTAAGGGCACCACAAGGATTAATTTGCATTTTGGCTCCTGAGGAAAGGCTGCCAACACCAGCAGGCTTTGGGCAGAAGAGAGGTAAAACATCTGTGTTACGGGGAGAGCTGGCAATGCTAACAGCTCCATTAGCATGTTGGATGGCAAACCAGGAAAACAGTGCTATTTTTAATCTCACAGTTGGGGATTAGCCTGACGTTGCTCTGATTTTTAAGGTTGCCCATGCTCGTGGTTTGGCATCCATCTCGAGAAAAAAACTTGCAAGCTGCACACCAGGGTGCTCACAAGGGGGTTGTTAGAAGGAAATTACATGGACCATAATTTTCAAAATTGCTGGAGGGAGTATGCAGAATCAAACCATGCTGAGCTTCAGGAGGAAGCAGGAACCCAGATCTGCTGAAATGTCCAAGCAGGAGACAATGCAGGCCCTGCTGCCCCAAGAGGGCTGCTGCCAGGAGGAACAATGAGGGTAGGGAGGAGATGGACTTCACGAAGCACTGGAGTTGGCCGCAAGGCCCCACCCTCCTCTCTTTACCTTCCTCAGGGCCCTCAAGCTGCACCAGGGGAGGTTCAGGTTGGATATTAGCAAAAATTTCTTCTCAGGAAGAGGGTCAGGCATTGGAACAGGCCGCCCAGGGAGATGGAGGAGTCTCCTTTCCTGGAGGCATTCAAGAAACATGTAGATGTGGCACTTGGGGACACGGTTTAGTGGGTGTGGTGTTGGTGGATTGATGGTTGGACTAGATGATCTTAGAGGTGTTCTCCAACCTTAACAATTCTATGATTCTATTATCTTCCAAGTGGCATAACAGTCGCTGTCTGGAAACCAGTGTATAACAGCCTTCAGCAAGCCAAACAACCTCTAAGCTTATGAAGAGGACCATAGCTGAGGCTATGGAAGGAGGAAGACTGCCCACCACAGAGACAGGGCATGCACTAGGGGGCATGCAGTGGGACATCCAGGAGCAAGATCAGCATCCAAGCCAAAGCCTCTGCTCTCCTTTGGGGTAGGTCAGCTAGAGATAGTCACTCTGAGAATTATAGCATTTCCTCCCTGGAAGAAAGGCATTTTTTCAATTTAATTCAACAGATGGGTAAATAATGGATAAAAGATGAAGCTTCCTCTTCAGAGCAAGGACACAACTGGCAGGACAAACAGCTGTCTTGTCCCAGGCAAGCTCAGCATCTCAGTGATTTTTCAGTTTTAAATACCAGGAACCATGAAGAATGCAAAACACTGTGCTAGTCACAGCAGCACCAAAATAGGGCCTGTCACATACTTGATTTTTTCCTCAGAAAACCCTCTCTGTGCTGTAAGTGCCATAATTTGGAGAAAAATATACTGTTTCCAATGTTTGCTTAAATGCAAGATGTAGCTCAGTATTACTCAAACAACTGAGACAAATGCTTAGCACATGATGCACAAGTTCTTCTACAAAACTTTAGAGGGATTATAATCAAGACACATTATCATCTTAGCTCTGGAAGTTTTGATAACATTGAACAATTAAATAATTTACCAGCAGAGACAGTGCAAGGTTTTCTTAAGGAACCTCTTCCCTAACCCTCCCTTGTTAGACAGGGCAAAGATGTGAGCCCTGGGTAGTGCGAAGCACATTGCTGCCCCCAGGCAGCAAAGGACACTCACAGCTCTCCAGACTGTGAGACACCAGGAATGGCATTTAGCAGAGGTTGAGGGCACTGCCTTGGTCAAGGACCAGCACTTTAAGAACATTTTGACATCTCAAGACCATTAAGAACCCAACCTGAGCCCCTATTAGGGCTCCTAGAACAAAGCAATTTGTACTTTCTGCCTATTCTAAAATCTTTCCTCCAAATAGTTGCTGGGAAAACAGACTTCAGAAAACACACATTTCCCCAGTTCATTAGGCCCAAAGACAAGAGTGGATAGAGAATTCTGAGAAGCAAGGCAAGCCTTATTTCCTCACGTATTTCCCCCTTTCTTATAGTGCAAAATCACTTCGTTATGACAAAGATTAACATGGCTGTCAGCCTCCTGGTGATGCAATGTCCCCTTAATGAAGGGATCTGAAACACTGCCCAATTGACTAACTGGGTGATGAGCACCCAGATAACAATGAAACCCTGTGCCACAAGGCCCCTTGCTGTAAAGAGGTCACCAACGTGTTCATCCTGCAGTTTCAGAGCCATACTGAGGATTCTCCTTCCCTGTCAAACCAGAGGGGTTTGTGACCCTGCTCAGGGTCCGCCTTGTTCAACCCTCAGCAGCAGAAACAAGCTGAGGCTTTCTGGAAACCTGGAGAAGCTGCTTTGTGCATAAGGCCCCGGTACTTTTACACAACTTTTCATTCTCCCCTCCCAAATGCAGAACTCAGCTGTCAGCCCCACTGCAACACAATACTAATGCTCTGATAAGTCACACTTTAATGCACCACTTTAGTGTTTATCTAAGTTTCAGACAGACTAATTGTCTAACTTCCAGCCTAAAAGGTCTGAAAGCACCGAAAAGCACACCAATATGGGTAACTCTGGGAGATGTGCTCCACAGAGAGCTGGTGAGAGCACATCCGTGGGAGAGAGAAGCAGAGAATGCGTCAAGTGTTGTGACAAGCCGTAAGGAGGGAAAGTGCCTCATCCGGGAAGAATCAGCTTTAGAAATGTCCTTCTGTGACCCTGGTCCTCACAAGGCTTCAACTTCTTCCCATCAGAGGTCAGCATCTCAAGGTGAGGGAGCAGCTCCTCAGCCATGCCTCAGCCACCTTCTCCCCTCTTGCAAACTCCTTCCTTCTGCCAGAGGGAAGCAGCAGCTCGCTCCTCTTTCCTTCTGCCTGAGCAGCTTACGCTCCTGCCTCTGCAGGCTTTGGCAGGCAGCATCTCTTCTGCAGACTCCACCATCCTGCAAACAGTGAGGGACAGGGACTGGAGAAGCAAAGAGCTTTGTCTCCTGCTTGCAGCAATGTAGGAGGACAGCTCTGTAAGGGTTTCCAGAGCTGTTCAGCCCTCTCCTGAGCCTTTTTTAGGCCTGTCCCCAGGGATGAGAGGATGCAACTTATCTGTAAGCAGACTGCTGAACATTTCCACTGGCACCGCCCACGGCGAACACACCAGTTAGGGCTTAGTCTATAAAGTCACGAGCATCATCTTTACAGTTTTGCGTTCTACGATTTAAAGCAGCGATTTTAAAAGTCAGTCATTTTGAGGAAGAAAAAAAAAAAAACACAGGAAAACCTTCTCCACTATCCTGACCTGATTATTTTCTTCTGAAAGACATTTGGATGCTGAAACTAGACTTGTTCAACTACACCTTGAAAATTTGGTAATTTCCTGAACACCTGATGCTTCACTTCTGGAAAATGACAACAGCTGCATACTGTATTTTTGAATCTTGGTAATTCTGAGCCCTGTTCCAATACTGGTTTTGTCTAGGACCACACTGGTGAGGGAACTGAGGAAGGATGAATGCATATAACTTAGACACCAGATTCCAGTATGCTGCATTTTACAGAGCCCAGTTTTTGCTGATCTTCGCGGTTTCAGGCAGAGAGAGACTTGGACTTCGTGTGCCCATCTGCAGGAGCAGTCTCCTCAGAAGTTTTCTGGGATTAATATTCTGAGCATAGCTGGAAAGTGGAAAGGCTTAATTTGTTGTTTTGAATCCCATCTTACTCCAGATTTTACTGATTTTCTGAAAAGCCTGCAATTGCAAGTCTAAAAATGTGTCCCTGATCAATTCAGCAGATCAGAAGGGGCCTAGCCCTGGGGCTAGAGGGAGGAATTTTTCGTATGAAAATTACTGACAGAAAGCGCACACACACTGTGTTCAGCCTAATGAAACAAGGGAAAGATGACCATTTCTCCCACAGATGGTGAACCAGAATAAGCTACTCCTTCAGCTGTATGCTTCATCCCACCTTCCTCCCTACCATCAAGCTTGCCACAAGCAAGTGTTACTGACCCAGAGACAGCTAGACTTAGTTCCTCTGGTGGCAACAGTTACAAGCACTGGAGAAAGACCTTGATAAATAGCTGTAGGCATTGACCTTGGCAGATCTGTGGGAGGAGGGAGACCTCCGCTCAGTGGAGGGGGCAGCTACCAGGAAACAGAGGCCATCTAACCATGGCCTTCCATCACCCTCACAATGATCTTTGCTGTCTATATGGAAACAGCAGGTAGCTGAGGGAAAGCCAATTATTCACCGCATTTCTGCCAGAGAGGGCAAAAACAAAGATCAGGTAACTCTCACCTTTCCTTTCAAAAGGAGAGTGCATCTTCAAATGTATTCTTATTCTGCAATCCATCAACATTTTGCATCACACTAAATCCTGGCACAGACATTGTCCTGAGCTTCCAGAGGGCGAGCCTCAGGTTTGCACTGTGCAAAGGGAATTCTTTTTCATCTGTTGAGACTACCCCACAGCTACCAGAAACCTACAGAAGTCTCCAGGTATGATGACAACAGCACCACATTCAGAGCTGTAACATTCTCCCTCCTGACCACAATAACAGCTATGCAACACTAG
>VXAV01005643.1:170730-185440 GCA_013399715.1 Alectura lathami | reverse complement strand
AAGTATAAGTTTCCAGATGGTGGGGTGGTGGGGTGAGGGGAAGCAGAAACGTTTTTGCCACCTTCTGCAGCATGTACAACACACAGCAAAGTGCACCCAGTGTACTTCAGAAAAAGAAAGTGGATGAGCCACTGAAGTCACAGCCAAACAAAGCAGCGCTAGCAACAACCTGATCAATTTCCCTCTAGCGGAACACACACTGAAACCTGAACCAAAAAGATGGAAAACTGCCTTCATGTGACAGAAAACATTCAGTGTTAAAGCTTGCTTATGCCTTCTCAGTGACTGACTCAGCAGAAACTGAACCACTTTGGAGTTTGAAAACATACCGACTGGCACGGGAACTTTAATAAACTCTTGCCCCTCTCCTAAAATCCAGCACAGTAAAAACAGAAAGCACCACACACTCCTTCCCAAAACTTCACAAAGGTCAGCTCTTCACCCAGCATCAATCTTGTGTTTAACTCAGTGAAAACACGTGTTATACAGGTCCTCCCAAAACTGATTTCCCTTTTGAGGCGCTGTTCCCATACTCGAAGTACGGCCAAGCATAGCACAGAGTGCACGCAGACCTTACAGGTAAAGTAGGAATGGGTTTAATCACACATAAAGGAGCATTATGTAGTGCTGATCAAGCAGTGCAGCAAATCTCTTTGTTCCTAAACACAGATCTTTATTTCTTTATGTGCTTATTTGATGGCACTCAATCGTTTGGGATAAAAGCTTACAGCTATATGTATTAGTGAAAATTCATCTGAAGTGAAAATTTATCTGAAGTTTGTACACAAACAACATCAGTATTGCACAATTTTTTTTCCTGAACTAAAACTTTTCAGCCTCTCATACAACGGTTGTTCCACTTGTATTGTTACTATGGATCCGAGGTCTCAGCAATGAATTTGCAACATCCTAATCTCAACTTTCATTAAAACACGATTTCTGGCTTTTTTACTGTGAAATAAAGCTTGAAAAGATCATCCTTGTTATACAGAGGTTTTACAAAGCCTGTAAAGCTTCAGGTTTGTTTTCTTCCCAGACTTCATGCACTAACTGTTGACTGACACAATAGCGTAAACAAACAATAACCTTCATTTCTCAGCAAAACTTTAAAATTACTGTTTTAAGCTCTATTATATTCAACTCAAAGTACCTATTAACAAATGTTAAAAAAAAAAAAAGAAAATGAATACCTCAGTCTGACCTTCATGGGCACTGGATTCATGAGTGACACGAATTGCCTAAAATTAAAGCATACTTCAATCAGATTTCAAATGAGAGACTTCAAGTATTTTAAGAATCACTTAATGCCACAAATGCCACAGCTGTAAATTCTTTTACTCAGTGCTTATAATAGACAAAGACATCAGTCAACAAATAATCTCCACTTCCCAGGAGAAGTTTCACCAGACTCCGTTCAACCCAAACACATAGCGGTTTGTAACTGCCCTTTAACACACACCAACAGTACTGGCAAGTGGCTTTGTGCTGTACCAGTTCCCGGCTTAATTAAATACAACATGTCAGGTAGAAGCTGTGATCAGACAACTGGCGTCCAACACTTCTGCAGAAAATTTCACCAAACCTCTACTGTTCCTGGCTGTTACTACTTCCCTCAGCCACATGTTAACATCCCAAGAGCTTCACAATAAGATTAAATTGAAATTAGGCTTGGAAGATTTCCATTAATGATTTCCATTAAGATTTCCATTTTGACAAGTGTATCTTGAACCAAGAAGGTTGTGCAGACATTGCTCATGCACTTCAAAATCATTTTAAACTAAGCCAGTGAATTAATATGGCTGAAGAACGTTCACAAAATCCATTCTGCTGACTGAGATACGGGCAGGCAGGAATACTGTAAACTACCCAAAGCAGTGTTTTGGCAGCAACCGTCTGATCACAAGCTCACACAAACTCAGATTGTTTAAGTGATTCATTGGATCAAGTTCTAAAGACAGTATCTGCTGATGCAAATAATTCTTATACAATTTGAAAAAAAAAAAAAAAGGAAAAAGTACGATACTAACTTCGTAAGTTTCTAGATATTTGGCCCTCTCTTCAGGAGTCATAGATAAGGAATCTTCTAGGAACTTCTTCAGTGATGAATTAGTTTCTTAAAAATAATAAAAAAGACATAACATTAACATATCTTGTTAACACATCTTGCTTCAACTCCTACATCGTTCAAAGCTTACAGATTGCTTACCAAAGTTCATTTTCTCTCTGTTGTTTGCAATAGCATGAATCAACCCAATTGTTCCACAAGCATTGTTGATAGTCTGCTTCATGAAATACACTGATGATTTGACATCTTGCCCCTTAGCTTTTATTCTCTCTTCTTCTTCTGTTCTGAAGGTTTCGTACTGGAAGGAAAGTTACAGAAATTTCACAAATAATATAAATAGATACTCCATATATTCCAAGCAAAAATAGTTTGCATAAGGAACAGCTACTCAATAAAAACCAAAACCCATCTTGCAACTTGTAACACTTAACACAAGTGATCCAACCTGTAGATGCTGACTTGTTCAACTGAGAAGCTCTATATCCCATCTTAAATAAATGCCTTATCACTAGCAAAAAAATAAAAGTCACGCTGAAATCATCATTTTGAAATGTGTGTTATCTCACTGCATTTCAAGAATGTTCAAAATATTTCCTTGATCTAAGCACCTGCCATCACCTCTCTTTATGCCAACAGAAAGTTTTTAAAGACAGAGGTCTCAACAGCTTTATCAAGCAAACCATACTTCAGGTGTCTAATCAGCACGAAGCATTCTTTTAAGTTCCATCTTCTCAAACTGCATTTTTTTCAGGAATATAGAAGAAGATTCATATAATGCTCACAGCCTCAAAACAGGCTCTTTAAAAGCCATAATCATAAGGTAAAGGTTTATTTTTCTGTTCCAACAGAAAAATAGTTTGATTGAACAATCTAAACTACATTGAAAAAGAGCTAGTGAGGAAAATCTGTTACATTGGGCCACAGAGGTTTTTTTCCTCAATTTTCATCTCAAATAGAAAAGGATGGGGGAGCAAAACCAACAATGTAAATGTTGTATTTCTTCCTCTTTTGCTTGGCTTAGTACATCAGCAGACAAAATATTGAAGTAGATGGACTTTTTATGTAAGCATGTCAAATGTAAAGTTTGAATGTAAAACAGAGTACAGAACCCATGAGAAAATTCTCTCCGACACATTATTCACTCTGTCTACAAACTGCTAAGCACGTTATTAACCTGTAAACTGGGCAATAACCCTGAGATTACCTGTATGCTAACAAGAGTATCCAGCTCTAAGAGGAAATTGACATATACTAGGGGAAGGGAACGCGTGGGGCTAAGAGACAAAAAAGAAACACATATAATCTTCCATCTCAAAAATATCCCCCATTTGTCCAAGAAACAAAAGCCATACTGGCACAGATGACTGAACTGAAAATTGTGCAGCAGTACACAAGCTCAAACAGTACTTGCATTTGAAGTAGTTCCACACTCCACCTCTTACTTTGCTCATGCTGTTGTGGCTTTCTGCTAACAGCAGCAGAACTGTGCCATTTCACAGTGTGCATTTTAAAACTGAAGTTTTGAATTGTCTGCCGGACAAAACCGTGAATGAAGTATGTTTCTCTCCTATACTAGCTTTTCCCACTCCAATTAAAACACTTGGAGATAAACTGGAAATAGACACATACCGTTATCAAAAGAAAGTCACAGAAGAAGCATTTTGTTGTTTGTTTTTAATTAAGAAGTCCCTGTACAAGGTTTAAGTCTGGTTTTGATTCTGAGACCAAGGCACAACATTCACAGAATGGTTTGGGTTGGAAGGGATCTTCAAAAATCATCCGCTTCCAACCACCCTGCCTTGGCCAGGGATATCTTCCACCCAATCAGGTTGCTCAAAGTCCCATCCAAGCATTATTCCCATTTCATTTACAACAAAAGTGATCTGCTAATTACTCAATAAACATTTACCTTTTCTGTTATGGGAAACAGAAGTAGCACTGCACATACAGGTCTTGGCACCATGCTAAGCAGTTCTGGTTCCATACCATAGACATCTACAAACTGCCAGTCAGGATGTATACCCAGCTGTCTGAGAAACTGGGAAAGAAAATGTAGAGTAATATTGAGTGAGTGCACATACACACGCACATATACACAATGCAAAACACACTGTACCATCACATCCTTTCCAAACCCTTACAAGAAAAAAAGATTTAAATAGTAATAGACTAAGCTTAACAGTGCTAACAAAGACATACAAAATCATCACATTTTACATATGTATGTTAAGTATAAAGCTCAAATAGGTTTATGAAATGGAAGCAGAAACATTCCTAGCACTGTTTTCTAAGGCATTAAAGCATTCCAGCCATTCTGAAGGCGCTTTGTCACCAATATATTACAGTACTGGATGTTCGCTTTAACTAGAAACCATGGGTCAGAGCATACATGAAGAAGTTTATGGTATTCCTGCACTCCATCAGTACTTCAGAATACCTGACACCAAAGTTCATATTGGAGCTGCTGGGTTTCAGCAATTCAAAATTGTGGTCTCTTGTGTCGCTGTTCCAAAGACCACCAGAGCGCACCTTTTTCTAGGTATGCCTGTTACAGTTCTCTTCTACGTGAGGAATCCTCTGAAACTACGACAGAGTAACATCTTTTGAAGTAGATGAAGATTAAGTACCAGATAATAATCATGCATCTTCAGGTAATTCCCAGTTGCTTCTTTAGAGCTTCTGAACAGAGTCTAAGTCAACGGCTCTCCTACCATCTTTCCTTTATGTATCACAACTCAAAAATGTGAGGTTGGACCTGTTACCTAACACATAGCTACTGAAGAAGGAAAGAGAAAGAGATTGTAACATCTATACAGCTTTGATGACCACAGCCTCCAACCCGAGTGCTTGATTTTTTTAATCAGCTATTCCTCATTTACTTAGGTAAGTTTTGTACAGAATCACAGAATGGGTAAGGAGGCCACCTGGCCCAGCCCCTGCCCCAGCAGGGCCACCCAGAGCAGGGTGCCCAGGCCCATGTCCAGGCGGCTTTTGGAAGTCTCCAAGGAGGAGACTCCACAGCCTCTGGGCAACGTGTGCCAGTGCTCTGGCACCTGCACAGCACAGAAGTGCTACCTAGTGTTCAGGAGGAGTCTCCTGGTTCTACTTTATGCCCACTGTCTCTGGTCCTGGCACTAGGCACCAGTGAAAAGAGCCTGACCCCTTCCTCTTTGCACAGAGGAAGGCCTTCAGGTATTTATACACACTGTTGTTATTCCTCCAAGCCACCTCCAGGCTGAACAGTCCCAGCTCTCTCAGCCTCTCCTCACAGCAGAGGTGCTCCAGTCCCTGGATCATCTTGGTGGCCCTTCAAAGAACTACCAGAACTTAGAAATACAAAGGAGATGGTTTCTACAAAGAATGAACGTATGGATGACATCTATTTACAAGGACTAAGGAGGATTTCTCTATTTTTTAATCAGCAGCACCCGTGGATATCTTCTACAAGGGAGACAAGACAATAGAAATTATGCACACCGTTACATTTATTAAGAGAACGAAGCTGCAATTTGCAGCCAGTATTTTGAGGGAAAAAAAATTACACTTCATTTAAAATGTATTCCCCTCTCTCTACTTTGTAAGGCAAGCAATCAAAACCAAGAGCAAGTAAAGGCAATTTAAGTTAGATAAAAAAAAGTTTAAAAAGAATTTTGGAAAAGTGAGTATATCTTACTGTGTACCTACAGTGCTAAACTACATAGCTCAAAGAGCAAGTTCACTATTTGATTCTGTGCACATTGCAAAACAGAGATTTTCTTCTCATAAGGCAAAGATTTTTAATTCCATTTTCTTTTTTCCTACACTCCCACTAAAACTGAAAAATTTGAATTGACCATACAATCAAAGAGGAACATAGGAGGTGAAAAGGAAAATGAAGTCTTTTATCAAGCTCTGTGGAAATGTTGGTCCTTTTTGAATAGATTTGTGGGATTGGGTGCAAGTCCGTGATTAAGGCTTTGCAGAACCTACTCTAAAAACAAGGTACTTCTTACACCTGACAAGAAAATTAATTCATGAGATTGCTTATGTCATGCGTTGAGATCTTTTGGTTCTGTACCACCTTTAAGTCTAGCCAAGATTGGAAAGATAGACAAATCCTTATATTTTAATGAAAATTGTAAGGAGGGGATGTGTATTTACTAGCTGATGAGACAGGAAACATTTTATTTTGAATATCTATTGTTAAACCTACAGGTTATGAGGATAATTACCACTTTGTGAATAAAAAAAAAAATAGAAGGAGAGGGGAGTACATGCATTCATGTATTAAAATACTATTTGTACTTGTAGTGCTTTTCTCACAAAGCCAATGACTAATCTTTCCATCATCTTCACTCTTGTTAGTCAGAACTGTGGGAAAAGTAACGCAGCTGAGAAAACACCGTTTATGATTTTGCAATATGCAGGGTTGATCTCAGTGGCTCAAACCAGCAAGTTGCATGGCCCGGTGTAGAAACAAATTGTCTTCCTCCTTTTCATTTCAAAATAAAAAAGTCTTCCAACTCGGTTCAGCACAGGATCTAGAAAATGCAGATCTTCCTTGTTTGCTGATGGGTTTAGCATCTTCCCTAGAGCCATGGGATTTGAATTGCTTCAGTGATCTTTAATGCATACAAAGACCTACCTGGAACTACGGAGATAAGAGCAAAATGCTGTTCTGGAATTTTGCAAAGGCATAGTTTGTGATGGCAAATGAAATCACACCTTCATACCAGAGCTGAATCTGGTTTGTGATGCATGTCAGAGAATAAAAGGCACCTGGCCTTTCCTTACACTGGAGAGTCACTAACTGAATAGCTTTGCATGGTTTATAATGAGGTTGAAAAAAAAGGTTTAAAATGCACAATTGTATGTTGTGAGAATATATTAATTATAGAAGAGATTAGTTAGTATTACTTAATTCTTTCCAGACTACCTGTGAATTAATCCCTGCTATTTTTACTCATAAAAAAGAATTATTCTCTTCAGACCAAAGAATTCCTTGTCAGCTTGTTAACTAAATAGTATTTATGTCTTGGAACTGTCTCAAATTAGCACGCATAATTAGTTCTTCATTGTGGTTACATCTCCTATAACATTTTTAGTGTAGAAATGCAGTATTGTAAAGGCAGAATAATTACTTTCATCTCTGCTGTAGATGCGTATGTCTGTCTGAATACAGACATACTGTCTTGAAATGACAGAAAAGCACTCATTCAGAAACTGTTGCATAAAATTGCTTTACACTTTTGGGCCACCAAGACAGCAAAAGCTTGACAGGAAGAGTGCTGCTCATTACCACATCGCCTAGAAACTTCACAGTCATAGAAGTTAAGAGTTCCAGAATCCAATGACAGTGATGGTCAATGCTACAAAGAAACCGCAGGAACAGAGGCTCATTGTGACAGGCAGCAGTCTCCACACACAAACAGCCTAATAACTTATTTTAAAATCATCAAAAAAGATTTAGAGAGATCCAAAGCAGGCTAATCAGGCATCTCTGCATCCAGAGAGTTTCATTTAAGCCCGAAAAAAAATGACAGAGATGTCCTTCCAAAAAATGTAATGAGTAAATGGCAAAAGCTGGCAGCAAGTGCCCATGTGCAAGAGAGACTGCCAGATGGGTAGCAGATGAGCAATAAATGGCAGGGTGTGAAGATCTGTTAAGACAAATATATATATGAACTTATTTTCTGTGTGGAGAAATGCAAAATAAAAAGGAATTCCATCAATAACACAGTCAGATAAGTAATCTTCTGCAACAGTGTTCCCAATGGATAAAAACAAAGGAAGAACACTATTTAACAAGGTCAGGGGAAGAAAAAAAGTGGTAAGAATAAAAACAAGTTGTTAGGAAGCAGGGATAGTTTTTTAGAGAGACAAAAATCCACACTAGATGTGATGCAGGAAGGTCAGAAGAGACATGTCATAAGAAACGGCTTCAATTTTGCTAAGTTATCTGAATACCACACTAACAACTAAACTAACCCTCCTTCCTGCCCAGTCTTCTTCCAGCTCTTTCTTCAGCCAAAGACACTGGTGCACAAAGCAGACAGTTACCAACCAGCTCGTGCACTTCCACACTGGCAAAAGCACTCTTGTTTTAGGACAGAGGGCAGTTCTGTACGCTTTTCAGACCATCTCATCCAAAGGTGAGGATTTCTGCAGGGCTGCTGTCCAGAAGCAATCTCAGTAGACTAGAAAAATGAGCTGGCAGGAACCTCACTAAGTCCAAAGCCAAATGCAAAGTCCTCTGTGTGAAACAGAACAACCTCACCCCGTCGCACAGGCTGGGGGCTAATTGGCTGGAAAACAACTTTACTGAAACGGATCTGGACATCGTGACTGCTAACAAATGGAACGGGAGTCAGCGTGCCTGTGCAGTAAAAGCCAACCCCATCACAATCCAAATCAGCACAGGAACGTGGCCAGGAGGTGGAAGAGAGACCTCCCCTCGAGTGGACAGTACTTGGAGCCCTGTGACCAGCTTCGAGCTCCCCACTGCACTCCACTCCCTGACATACTGAAGAAAATCCAGCGCAGAGCCACCGAGATGGCCAGGGCCTGACGCCTTGATGCTTATACATCAAGGTTGCAAGCTAGGTTTATCCTGCCTTCAGAAAAGGCAGAGGAGATGGGTGACAGGATACTTTATTGGTATTTTCTACTAGCTAAGGGAGGCTGCAAAGGTGAAGACCAGCTCTTCTCAGTGGTGCACAGTAGAACGATGAGAAACAATGGACTTAAAACACAGAAAATATGAAATCAGTAAAGAAATCATTTAAAAATAAATACGAAATGTAATGTTGATGGTCAAACCCTAGCACAGCCTGCCAGGAGCCTGTGCAGTCTCCACTCTGAGAGGGACTCAGAACTTGACAAGTCCCTGAGCAACCTGCTTTGAGCAGGACATGTTTGGACAACAGAACTCAAGGTCCCTTCCAGCCTACCTGACTCTATTCTAAATCACCACAAGTCGTCAGTCTGTATGTCAAAATGTTGTTGTTTTCCTACTAACGAACAACAATAACCCACTTAAGCATGTTACAGTAAGTTAATTGAGACACTTGCTGGCATCACTACTTTAACCTGTTAACTGTTACGCAGTGAAAGAAGCTCAGAACAGTGATCTTCAGCACACGGTTCTGCTCCGAGAAACGCTAGCTACTGTAAGGTTCATGAAATGCAGTTCATTTTAAAAGCATAATTTGGGCTAACTTATCTAAAAGAGCCTCAAAAGTAGGATGGAAACCCACTGGACAAAGGCAGCCTGGCAACCTCTTCCCCCAGGTGGCTCGACATCAGCACACAGAAATAGTACCTCTGCCAGCACATCTGCAGAGTCTGTAGGAGGATCGGATTTATGGGGCTGACAGAAACGTGGGAAGGGAAAGTGGGTAAGAAAACATGAGAGTGGAATTTATTTTAACAGTAAACTTCTGAAGTAGTTAGTACACATTTAAATATTATCTGAAGCAGCAATGCGCTTTTCTACTTTGCCACTTGTGTATAAAAATAAAGCGAGGACAAACACCGAAATAAGATGGAACATTGCATCCTAGGTGACACTGCAATCAGACAGCATCTGCAAATATTTCAAGAACACCATATTTTTAGCACTAAGGCATTACACTCAAGACCGGGAGTTTTCCATGTTTTACTGTGGTGTTTGTATAGAAGTTGTAACCACAAGAAGAAAAATGGGAAAAAAGCAGACATTTCCAGACACTCAGCAGCAAAAGTCAAAGAGCTGTCGTGGGAGGAGCCAGCTGTTATAATCCTCTTCCAAATGCAAATGCAAACCAAGACACCAAGTTACATTCTACTGCACTTCTGCTCAATGGGTTAAAGCATCACTGCTTTACACAGCAAAACGACAGCTGAGACTTTCTCCTAATAAAAATAATTTTAAAAGAAGTGTCTCAGAAGCAGATACATAGCTGTAACTTACACAAAGTGCTTTATTCTTCTTTACCAACCGCTCCTCATTTGGAGTGGCCACAGCAGGGTCTTACTGAAACAACTTGTGCCCTGTTATAAACTTACTTGGGAAGGTCCAGATTTAGTACAAATTCTTTAATATCCTCAAGCACTGTACTTCAGGACCTCACAACAAAGTTAAAGGAATACAGCCCATTTATAGCCATAATTTAATAAATTTTATTTTTATTATTTAAATTTGTAGTGAAAGAGAAAAAAACAACCCAACTTTATCAGAAACGTGGTATACCTTAAACCCACAAAACTTTCTCTAAGGGAAAGTCTTAGAGCTCTGAGGCTGAGTCCTGACCTGGCAGCTGCACCTCAGTGATCCTCTACAGGCCTCCACCTTATGCTGTGGAAAACACTTAAAAACTTGTTTCTGTGATGTAAACAATTATTCGTGATGGACCTGAGCCTGACCAAGCCACTCTTCCAAATAAGCTGTTAGACCTTATTTCCACTGTGCACCAAAGTAACAAGTGAATACTACTGATCCTGCTGGTCCTTCAGCTAAGGAAAAAGGGAAACAAGGGACAGCATCTTCAGCGCAACAAAATATCCTATCCCATGAACCAGCAGCACTTGTTGGCTCTACAGCATGCTGCTCCCTAAGCACACATATTTATCCTTGAGAGAAGGGTGTAGCAAGAAAACCCCAAAAGTGACAAGTACAAACAGAGGAATGAAATGAAATATTCAATTACTGAATAACCTTCAAAGACAGACCTAAGTCAATTTTCCAGCTATGCATATGAGCTAAGCACCCACACAAGTTATTATGCTTCCCCTTGCAACATACCTGTTGCAGGACATGAACAACCTGTTTCAGCTTAACAAGAGGCCTATACAGCCGGAGCTGTTTTAAGCTAGAAGCCCTTGCACAACTGATCTCACAACAGACACTGCAGTACCTCCTCCGCATCTGGCCTTGTGCACATTCTTTGCTCTGCAGCCCCACAGCCTTGGCACAGTGATTTTGGCCAGTGTGCTCTTCTTTTGGGAAAGCTTGTGTGACTGTGTTGCAAACACAGCTCATAAGAAGACCCTTTAGGATGAGTAAAGTTCACTTTCCCAAGATAATTAATTAACCTCTGTGTTTGCCTGACACCCCTGAGAAATGTGTTCCCCAACTGCATGAAGCTGGCTGGAGCCAGTTTCTGTCATTCGTTCTATGTTTTGTGATCTTTGATTCCCCAAAAACTCACAGGTGTCAAAGGAGTCCATGGACTAAAATTAATTTCTTCATGTAGTCATTAAGGAGGTTGAAGAAAGTAGGATCAAAGGCCTGAAAGTAATGCTGGAAGGTAACTGAGAACCGGCAAATAAGCCCTACGTGCTCAGAAAAGCCCAAGCCAAGGCCAACTTTGCATAGTTTAACTCTGGACTCCCTGAAGCCAGTGTTGAGCTACACAACCAGATGCAGTCACTCCAGTCTTATCTGGACATAACAAAGGCACGAGTCAGTGGCACTGCACCTTATTTAGGAACCAAGGACATTGACTGGAAGATGGGAGATCAAGTAAGGCAAATTTATCCACCAATACCAGGTCAGCTCCCAGGGAAGTGACCACACATTGCAAGCCAGACTGAGGGGGATCAATCAGCTTGTGCCTGACCCTTTTGCTCCCAGTGTTCGTAAGCAGTCTGCCTTGGGTCCGGTGGTAGAAGAGAACGAGACACACAGGCAGACATCACCTGGTAAGCAGCGGGCAGACAAACCCATTTTCTTGGGCTCTCTCCCGCATCAGTAGGAGTTTCAGAAGAGGTTCAAGAAGGGTAGCACAAGTCACTCGAAGATAAAAGACACGAAAATTTCCTGTCATCACTGCTCACAGATTGGAGCTTTGTGAATGCCGAGTCATCAGCTCTTTCTATATGGAAGTTCTATATGGAAGGTGGACTGACAACACCTTGTAATCCGTCCCACCAGGCTGCAGAAGTGGAGGAAAAAGAGCACAGCGTGACAAATACATCATACAGTGCTACGTTAGTGATCTTTTTGAGAGAGGGTAGTTACAGATTCACGGCAGTGGCATTCCGAATGAGTCACTGCCACTGGAAATCTTTACAGCTGAAAGAATATTCCCGTTTATCCTTAGCAGCCAATTTCTAAACCTATACATAATTCCAATGCATATGCACAAAGAAGGGCCTATATGCTTAACGTTCCTAGGTTTGTATTAACACAAATACTTTCAGAGAGGAAAAAAAAAAAAATCCAAGTTATTTTGGAAAGATGTCACACACCCTGCTACTGAGGAATACCAGCCATTCTCGATTATCTTCTGAACTTGTGCCACAATGTTTGAGAGTCAGTATACATTTACCACACGTTTTACACCAGAGATCTAAGAGTATGGAAGAACACATTACAAGCAAACGAACCTGCATGTAGTGCACCTAGTGCACTGCCTTTCTAGTCACTACTGAAAAAGGGAATTATTGGCATAATAACCAAAAACAGGCTAAGCATTTGTGAAACCACAACGGTTCTGATGGCAATACTTCAGAATCCACACACCTCAGAGGTGACTGGAATTTTTGTTTGTTTTAGGAGTTCACACCTAACAATAGTACAGACATTAACATAAGTAGTGTGTTCCAAGGACAGGCTAACACTCAAGAAAAATAAATAAAATTAAGAATCCAAAACACCCAAGTAAACAAACAAACAGAAAAACAGACAAAAAGCACATGGCTGAAGGTCTGTGTACAGTGTGTGTGTTAACTTACTGCTAAACACAAAAACAACAGCCATAAGAGATGTAACAGATTTTTTTCATCCTGAATAATTCTATAATATTTTATAGGGTACAGGGTGACACACAGCATCACCAAAAAAGACTGTCCTTTGCAATTAACTCATAGGATTTTTTAAAGATGTGTTTGCAACTTCATTTGAACGTCCGATTACTATTATTATTGTTTTAAACACGGGCAGGATATGAATAACTGGTGACTAACATTCCTGTTGTTATACAGTATACCAATATAAAGATGAGAGTAAAAAAAACTTGACTAATAATGCAAAGTGTACTCCTACGCAGTGCTCCTCTGCCTAAATAACAGCTACAGCTGCTGCTCAGTTAAGGCCAGCAAAATACGTTGGAGGAGGAAGTCTAAGTTGTTAATGCCTACAGAAAGGGCCACTTTAGACAAGAAAATCCTTGTGAAGTGAAATTCCCATAACCCACAGTGAACCGCTACCATCTGGCACCAACGCAAAGCCCATTGGCAAAGGAGGTCTAGAGGACAGAACAGTTCATCTAACAGTCTTGTAGGATTTTCTCCACAAAGTATAAACACAATGACACAGGATTTGGGAGAAGTCGCTTTGTTTTCCTCTTCAGTTTCTACTTTGCAGCTGATAAGACTTTATCTGTACCACAACGAAGTCACCCCAGCCTCTGGACGGTGAGAAGCTGCTAGAGAACTTGCAGTTCTACGACGCATTTATTCAGTTAGCTCCTTCCAAACTGCAATTTACTCTCTAAATTTCAAGAATTTTAAAAAATAAAAAGTAAAAATCTGAAACATAAGGAAAGTAAAGCTCACAGGAAGGGCTACTGATTTTAACTGGGATTAAAAACTTCTTGAGCTGCTCCACAGCAGTAATAATATATGAATCACAAAATTACTTGTGCTAAGAAATTATAAAGCCAAGTACAAACTGACCAAGCAACGAATAAATCTTCAGTCTCCTGCAGACTTGGTTAATGAAGTACAACAAAAACAAACAGAAAACATGTTTTGGAAATGGGGAATTTCTGCATGGGAAACATTTCAGCAATGTGGCAGTGGTAAGAATGTCATCTTTCTGCTGGAAGCTTCAGAGCCTTTGGGCTCAAACACCATGCGCAGCAAAATCAGTAAGTCTGCCAGGACCAACACCTGACCTCCAGCACTTGCTGAAGATATTCAGAATTACCGCTGTGAGCGCAATGCAGGTTGGAGTCTGTGTGTTTTCCTTTCAGCTCCTTTATCTAGCACTTACGCTCTTCTGTGGACAAGTTCCTTTTCCCTAGTGTGGGTTCCACTGTGCTGCAGAAACAGTAGCAACAAATGATGCCAATGCAGTCATCAATAAGCAGCAAAGTGCAACTATGCTAAAAATATATTATTTCTTATTGTGAGCCAAAGGAGAAAACGACTGAGACATAGTGATGCAAGCAGACCCGTACAAGTGCACAAAACCATCGTGTGCAGATCCAAAATTGATACAAACTACGTAATGTTTTAACCATTAATTATTGAAATAAAACTCACCCGCATCAGACTTTACCTTACACCAACAGCCTGACCACCTCCTGACACACGCACTCTCTTTACCACACCATGTTTTACACAGTACCCTCTCGCTGCGCTACGTAGGCTCGCAGGCTTCCCGGGGCTTCCTGTAAGGCCCAGCATCAGCAGACAGGGCACGGACACCCGTGGGGGAGGAAGGGCTCGCTCCTGTTGGGGAAGCAGGAGCCCCTGCTACACGAAAACAAAAGGCGGCGGGCCTGAAGCTACGGCGGCTCTAAGCGTTACCTCAGACAAGCGCCGCTTACCTGATTCGTGACCTGAAAGAAAGCAGAAACAGAGAGCGGTTACGAACGCAGCGAGGCCTGAGGGCTACCACCCACCGCCGGCCACCGGCGCCCACGCCGCCTCCCCGCGCCGGGCAGCGCGGCCCCGGGC
>VXAV01005643.1:132085-151276 GCA_013399715.1 Alectura lathami | reverse complement strand
CGGGGCGGGGGGCGTCCCGGCAGGGCAGTGCCGCGGGGTGCCGAGCGACCCCAGCCCCGTGCGGGCATCCCCGTTCCGTGCGGCCCCTGCCGCACAATTTGTCCTCCGGGCACAGCAGCCGAGTTTGCGTGGCAGCGACCTTACTGTGATGGGAGTGCTGGAAAGGAGCTGAGCGGCCAGGAGGTGCCTTCAGCCAGGCTCCGCTGACCGCCGGTGGTGCGGGAAACGATTCTTTGGGGCCAGCGGGCTGCGTTTTGCATGCAGGTCATGCTAAGGACACCTGGCCGTGCTCAGGCACACTCCGTGGTGCTCTGAACAGCCCTAGGTCTGGGTGGAGACATTGTTGGTAAAGTGCCAGCTGGAAAAAAACGAACAGTAGGACTGTTTTTCTGGCTAACAGGCTTTGGCTCGTGCGTCAGATGTGCGGGAGCAGGCTCCTTGCTGCTCCCTGTTTAGAGTATGGCAGAGGTGGCGATGTGAGAGGAAGGTTCAGTCGGTGGTTTAGCATGGTGACATCAAAAGGCCTTTGGATGAGAGTACTCTGGCTGAGTAAGTCTAGATACCTTCCCCAGATTTGTGATGTACAGAGGAAGAATGCACGTAATTAGGAGTGCTGTGATTTACCAAAACCACTTAGCTAACTTACTGAAAGTTTTTAGTGTATTAATTTTGATTTGAGCAAGCATACTGCCAGAGATTATTACGTGGGAGGGATTGAGATTGTGTACATAGCTGTGGCCTGAGCCATCATCAAGGCAGGACAGGAGGCGTCTCGTGTGGAGGTAACTGCGCGTAACTTGTTGGCAGCTGCTGGCCCTGCCACGCTCTGCCAGGAGAAGGGAGTTTGGGGTCAGGAGAGAGCACGCAGGAGGAGCGTGAAACAGCGAGGGTGTCTGGTGAGAGTGCAGCTGAGATCTCCTTTTATGAGACTGACCATGTGGACTGAGGGAACCACGGCCGCTGGCAGAGGGAGGTGAATCAGGTGTCACTTACTGGGTAGGCTGGGCCTGGTGCTGTAGCCCTGTAAGACAGCCTCATGCTGTGAGGTACTGGATGCATGTTGCTCTTGCACATACCAAAAAGGAAAGAAGGTAGAAATCTCTTTCCTTTCAAAGTTAGTTTACCAATTGGAGAAGCTTTGTTGGCCAGGTCTGTGCAGGTCTCTGGCCCAGGGTCCCTGCTCAGCCCCAGTTCTGAGCAGGTGAAGCCAGGCTGCAAGTTGCTAGCTCTGAAAATCTTCTTTTGGAGCTTATTTGTTATAAAACAGATGCCGTTCTTGTGTACTTTCAAGATTGTTAAGTGCTTGCTTCTGATTCATCCTGGTTACATGAGCTTCATGGTGTGTATTAGTTTAGAAAGTGTTTTTCACAATTGTTATTTTAAGATGACTTCGTTTTTGACGTTGGGCTGTGTTCCTTCCAGCCAGCACGTGCTGGCACTGCTGTCGGGAGAAGGGATCCTGCCCTCCTCAACTCAGCCTCTCCTTCCTTCCTCCTGGCCTTGTCCTTGTGTCAGCACAACTGCATGGAGAGCAGGAAATGCACTTGAGCTAAACCTGCTTTTCCCCCCACTTTTGCCAGATTGGTTTCCAACCACTTCCCTCGTTTGCTGTCCTGTGCAGCACTGTTTGTCAGCACAGGTAGGCTGCAGGCTACAGGTGGGAAGGAGCAGCCGAGAAAAGGAAGGGCGAGGTGGCCTTTTGGTGGCTGTCCTGATGTTGTTGGGCCAGCCTAAAGTGCCACAAAGCCATGGTGTTACTGGTGCAGTGCTATGGAGTTCAGCAGCACACTGGGGTCACTCAGGATGGAGGAAGGGTGCGAGAGCTGTCTCGCTGTCTGTGTCTTAGAGGACAGCTAGCTGTGATTTTCAGTGGTGGATGAAAGCAATGGAAGGGAAATGGTAACAACCGACTTCCAATATATTAGTGGTAGTGCAGTAATTCAGGGTGCAGCATACTGGAATTACAATTTCAGCTTTCAGCCTTTTGCTTTGCCCACCAGAAGTACTGCACCCTGTCTAGGATGCACGTGCATTCACTGTCACCATGAAATGAGCAGTTATTCACAAAAGAAAGCAATACTTCTCGCCAGTTCCTGCAAACTGCTCTAGCAGATGACCAATAAAAAGCCAGTGCAATATTGGGTCTGATAACATCAGGTGGGTTGACGACATCTTTTAATGTTATTTGCCATGGCTGAAGAAGAATATTGGAGTGAGGCTGCATTGTTATGTTTTATTTGAAAACCTGCAACTTGTAGGCAGAGCTGAGAGGTCAGACTCAGTGGATGGGTTCCTGTTCTGGAGCAGTACCTTGGCACAGCATCAGACCAGAGCTCAGCTGCTGATGTGGGGGTGGATGCTAAGATGCTTTTGCTGGGAGGAGTCTCTTTCTCTTGTTCTTCATTTACAAGGGGAGGGAAAGCTGCTGGATCTCTCTTACTGGTTGGGGAGGGAACAGAAGTTTTTGATTATTTTCCTTCAGAATTATTGCAGTGTTTGCTGCTCCTGATAACTTCTCAAAGCAGCAGCCAGCTGAAGTGGCTGAGGGTTGTTGGCTGGCCTAGCGCTGGCTAGCAGCTTCTGAATGGCAGCCAGAGATGTGTTGGTTGTGTGCTGCTGTCATCTGAGAATTATGTAGGATGCACAGAGTCTGTCTGTAGACATCAGATGACAGCATTGTCTCATGTTGTATTTGGCAGATTTGCTTCACAACAGATTTTTTTTTTTTGGTGGTTAAAGTTAGTTTCTAAATATAGCAGGCATACTCTGCTCCCAGCCACCAAGAACAGCCCATTTGAGTAGTACTTTCAGCCTCAACTTCATTTTTCTTTTTATTGCCATAGAATAATGAATTTCTTATATAAAACAGGTTTTGATTGAAACAGATCAATATTGTTTGACAGTTGCCTTGAGTTACCTGATCTCTGGGAGAAGGGTAAGGTCCGATCTGCTTTTACACTTTTCTTATGCTTTTCAGACTGTACACTTTCTTCTGAAGTGTATGAGCCTGTGTAATGAGTTTTTATTAACCTAAACTTGCATCTTAAATCTAATTATTTTGTAATCGATTCTTATCAGTGAAGATAGTTGCATAATCATAGCTTCCTCCAATTAAGCAAAACTGACTTGATGCATTTTGTATTTCATATAGGAACCTCATAACCATTGATCCAAGTGTATTACTATGGGGTTTCGAAACTAATCCAAGCTGGCCTTGGAAGAAAACTGCTCCAGTGCACAGACCTCAGTTTGGTGGAGCTGTTGTGTGTATCAAACGTGGCTGTGGCGTTCTGCTGTAGCCACAAGTTAGTGGGATGAGGCCATCTATAGCCAAAGCAGGAATAGTGGAGCATTTTGCTGACCGAGTGAAGCTACGGTGAGAACTGGGGAGGCAGAGGGCTAGGGATAAGAGCCAGAGGCAGCCTCCTTGTAACCCAGATCCGTGCTCCAAAGTCAGTGCATGGGCTCAGTCAACATTGTTTGTCTATCCCAAGTGAGCGTTAATTGTCTGTAAGATAATACATTGCAGTAAAGCAAGGCCACAGGACAGCTTGTTCTGAAAAAGAAGGCATCTGAAGGAGGCTTTAATGCTATGAGATCACTCTGTAAGGCTTCTGATTAGAGAATGTAAGTTAGAAACTTTGGAAGAAGAAAGTTAGACAGTGAACTTCCCATCAGATTTGTTTTGTGCTCTGTTTTTTATGTAACTTAGGAGCATGGGCTGAATCCATGCAAACTCTTGGCATATGAAGTACATATGTTCAGCATTTTTTCAATTTGTATTGAAAAGCATTGTACAGGTTGAGCCGTCAGATAAACTGGGTGTTGAACAGGAATAACCAACAGGATGGAAAAAGATGGGCTCTGCGTTTGGAGGAAATGAGAGAGACGCATGGCTTGGTTGTTAGTAGATGAGCACACTTGGATTGCAGAGGGAAGAGGTTACCCTCTTCTATGAGAAAGATTGGTTTTCCCAGTTCCATCAAGAAAAGTGTTACATAGACCAAAGCAAAGTCTTCTCTATGATTGTGTGGGTCAGAATGTAATTCACCAAGTGAGAAACTGAACAGCTATGGCTCAGAACAAAATGGATGCTAAAGGCTTGCAGTGAATGCAAAATTGTTTGGTGAGCAGCCTCATTATCTCCAGTCCATGTGGGCTACAGACACGCAGATGAAAAGTTTTGCTGTCATTACTTTTGGTTTAAAAAATGTCTGACAAAGTTTGGGAAATGGAACTGTAAGCTGCAAACTTAAGGTTTAATTTTTATTTTCCTTAATGTCAGAATCAGTGTTTTTTTTTTTTTTTTTTTTTTTTTTTTTTTCTTTTTCCCCCCCTTTAATGAGTGCTTTTCATTTTAGGCTTGTACAGCTATTTTTGATTTCTGGTTCTGAAAAAAACTGTCTGTGATACTTTTCAGGCAAGTCCCAAGTTTAAGCAATAATAAAAACAAGAAAATCCTTAACTGTTTCTGTGTGCTGCTACGTAGCCTTTTATTTCTGATTAATGTTTAGGAAAGAGGGAGTGATTTTGAGTGCTCACTTATCTGCTGTATTCATATGTTTAATTCATTCATTTTTCCTTTTGCAGTTCCTGAAAACCACTCTGTTATTTGGGAATAGAAGGAATGTTACTGAGGATTGCATTTTCAGAAGGAGAAAATTATAAAATAGAGGATGATAAACATATGAAATGGTTTAAGCTCACTGAGGGTGGCTGTAGGTAATATAGTGACCAGAAAATAAGGCTATTTGAGAGGAGCTTGTGTGCACACCAAAACAAGCTTTATTTTCTGTGGAAGTTTCTGTGTTTTTCTATTATGTAAAGGCAGTTCCTTTCAAATAATTAAATATAAAACTAACTTCCAGAAGGTCTGGCTAGCTTATGTATATATTGGCAGTAAGGAGAACCTGATTTCTAGGCTGATTTCTCAGACTGAAGTTAGTGTTTGTAAAAGTGAATGTTACAAAAAGTTTCAGTTTCTAAGGGAACTTCTTCCCATCTCTACTCTTTCTTAGAAGTTGATGCAGCATTTCATTTGCACAGCTCTCCCTTCTCTGCATCTCTTCCACCTGTTTTCCCAGTTAGCCTGGATCTCCCTGAGCATCTCGAGCTTCTCCGAGGTAGCGAGGTGAACTCTGCTGACTTTCAGAGGCCAGTTGTGGAGGTTGCTGTCTAGGCTGTGGGTCATGCAGAGCTTTTGGCAGTGCTGCTTTGGTCTCCTCATGGCGCCGGCTGTCCTCTGCCACCTGGTTTTGTTTTCTTTGTGGTTTCACATACTCTTTCAAGTTCAGAGACAAGGGGGAAAAGAGAGGGAAGGTTTTCTGTGTAATGACTCTTATCGTTTGTCTCATCTGTGAATTATTGCATCATCTGCCTTCACCGGCTGCAGTGTTCTGAGGCATCTTTACAGACCACAAGGAGATCACTGGTGCAAAGGGCAGGCCTACTGGGAGTCTTGCAGAGTTTGTCAATAATGCAGTGATTGAGGGCAGCTGGACAACAAACTCAAGGCAACAGAGTGAAGAAACTAAATTCTTAAACAGGATCTGTGATTTTCTGTTCTGTATAGACTAATACCATGCCTACCGCATTCAGACAATGTACAATGACATGGGTTCCAAATAAATCAGAACATCACTAATGTGAGATACAGTTGTTCATGACATGATAATACAGTATCAGCTCTGAAGAAGTCCTCAAGGTGTAAAAAGACAGTAGAGAATGTCAGAGAGGGGCAGAAAACATGAAACGTGGAGGTGGTTGCATCATGGTTGCACAAAGTGTGTGACCTGTTTTGGTTGTATTGCTTTTGGGTATGAATGTGTTCATGCACGAACATTTTTCCCCTTTCCAGGTGTTTTAATTAGGTGACAACTGGTGGATCAGTAAGTAGGGCAAACAGACATACGTGGTTGTCCTGTCGGTCTGAGAGTAGTTTGGTAATTCAATCTTCCTCTTGGCCTGTTTGTACCATATGGGATTGGTTTTAGTAGTATATTTAGGACTACAGGGAAAACAACATTAAAAAACAAACGAAACAAAAGCACATGCAAATACCCACAAGGGCTTATGGTAGCCGAAATCACAGTATATTAGTCTTACTTGTTTTTTTGTGTGTATATATATATATATATATATTTATTTAAATCTTTACATGCTTTCGGGGCTGGAAAAATCCAGTCAGTCTTCATTTTGAACACAATTGTGCTGTACCAGCTCAAAATCTGTGCTCACTCCCCTCAACGTCCCTGCAGGCAGCGGTGGTGCCGCCTGACATGAAGTGTCACGTCCTGCTGCTTGAAGCGAGGCCTACTTAAAGCCATCCCTCTTAGGAGTGAAACCAGCTGCTTGGTGCTGCCCTCCCTGCTGCAGGGAGCGAGGAGGGAGTGAATTGCTCTGCTTTCTGGAGAGGTGGTGCTGCTGGGATTCCTCTGTTCTCTGAGGGTTCTCTGGGCAGAGAAGGAGAACCGTGCAGCAGCAGGGCCCTGGGGTATTGATTCCCTCCTGAAGTGCAGCGTTGTATGTCAGCTTCAGCGTGTCTCTTCTGCTCCTCTGTGTGTTTTCAGTTCCTTAAGTCAACTGAACAAGAACCTGAGGTGTACTCCAAAAGCTGTCCTACCACGAAGCCTGCTCAGACAGTGTCGACTGCATGCAGGAAGCACATGTAGGACAAGTCTTAAATTTTAATTTTCTGTTCAGAGCCTCTGAAAGGTGTCACATCAATAAGCAGTTACCTGGATGCATTACTGCTCTTTGGTTTGAATGAGAGAGGCAACATATTTCAGTTAATCAAC
This sequence comes from Alectura lathami, assembly GCA_013399715.1. Taxonomy (NCBI): domain Eukaryota; kingdom Metazoa; phylum Chordata; class Aves; order Galliformes; family Megapodiidae; genus Alectura; species Alectura lathami. Next base: position 144,479 of record VXAV01005643.1, on the reverse strand, counting down.
TGCAAAAAGAAAAATGGTATTTTTTTTTCTTCAGTGGACTCTCAATTGCATTTAGAAATTCTGTTTATTGCTTTGAAGGAGTTGTGTCTATTAAGCCACATTTCCTGACTTCATTAGTTACTTGTAATGGGGAGTTATCTTCATCTCTGTTCAAACTGATTGCTTTCTCACAGAATCTGTAATTTTGTTTTCTGTCACTCTATTTCTTTGCACTTAAAGAATCTTAAAAATAATTTCTTATGGAAGTTTGGAAGGGCAACACAGTAAGGTTTTCCTTCTTCTGCATCTCTGGAACTGCTGATGAGAAGAGTTGTACAGTATTGGGCATGTGACACTTTTCTGAGGGATTAAATTGATTTAAAATGCAAACATAACAGAGGATCCTTGTTCAGAGTTCAAAGGCTGTGTGTAAAGGCTTGTAGAAGCCACTAGCTGAAGAGAGAAAACCAATCCCGTATAAGTGTGTCTTTTTCCCTACTCTGCCGTCCCTGTCGCTGTGGTATTCCTGCTCCCATTGCAGCTTAATTTAAAGTGATTTTCAGTCACGTAGTTCATTTCTGCACACTGATAAACCTTAACAAGCAGCCTGCTCAGTTAAAACGACTGGGGTTGTGTTTTATTTCATCACTCCTTTTGGCAAGAACGTGTGGATCTGCAGTGCTGTTTAGAGATCTGTGATGCATCTATAAACATGCTGTGGTAAGGAGGAATATTATCCTCTGGGGCATTGCAATGACTGACTTCCAGACTGTTCGTAGTCTTGTTTTTCCTAGCGATACAAATATTTATTTATTTTTTTAGGATGCTGATGTTAAATATATTTCATGCACTCTGTGACTCCGATATGGGTTTCCTGTTGTGTTCATTTAAAAAAGGAAAAAGCAATGTCCCAGGAACTTTGGGAGCAGCCAGTGGTCTGTGGGTTCTTGAGTATTTCTGAACTGGAGTAAATGTTCAAAAACAGAGCAGTGAGAGACTAGGACATGCAGTGCTCTAACTCACTGAAACATTTTTATATACCTTCTCATATTTTGTTTCTCGCTTTGCCTTGATTATTCTTACAACTGGAGATCAAGTTATGCTACGACTTCCAAATAGAAATAGAAGAAGTAGGGTAGCACATATTAATAAAGCTGTGCTTGCCAGAGACGAGCAAGTTGCTTTCTTTAGGAGCACTCTTCTGGAAGTGTAGAAGCAAAGATGTGCACAAATTCTGCTGTGCTCTGTGCTGGAGGTTGGTGTATGAGCTTCAAGTTGGAGTATATGGATAGACTGCAGTACACACAAAGCTCGGTGACTCCTGCCTGCCCCAGCTTTGTTGTAGCATGCATATTTATGGGTTTGGTAGTGTAAGGCTCAGAAATTCATTCCTGCTAGTACACAGATCAGAAAGAAGCAGTATTGTGTATGTGGAGTGCTTCCACACTTGGCAATGGAAATAAATACCAGACTGTAGTCAGTGTTATGGTACTTTTGTGACTGTGTAAGCAGTTTAGAACACAGATTCTCATTGAAGCCATTGTAGTTACACTTAGGAAAACAAACAAACAACAAAAAACCTGAAACAAACAGAAGAAGGTAATTTCAGATGCTGATGTGTTGCTATAGTGTGCAAATCTTACAGAATCTGATAGGAGAGCTTTTTTTTTGTGGAAAGTACTACTCTTTCTTGTGGAAAATACTACTATTTCTGTAACATGTTTAGACTTTTGTACAGGACTTTGGTTTTTGAAGAGAAAGTTTTTAAACAAGTGTGCCTTCTGTAGGAAATACTTCTGACTTTGTGGTCATAGTGGGAGTCGCTTAATTTTCTGTGCAGGAGGACTGCAAGCTTGAGCACTGCAAAGCAGTTTGAAAAGAGGATCTGCTTTTTTTTTTTTTTTTTTTTTTTTTTTTTAAACCAACTACTTTATAAATAGAGGCGAGATTTTGGCTACTGTTCAGTAGCACTTTTTTTGGGCAAGCCTTGCCAAAATAGAAGATCAAGTGGGCCTTTCAGATGGAGGAACATGTTCTATTTTACCCAAATTATTCATGATGAAACACGCGCAGACTGTGCATGGCATATGTGTGCATGTGCTCAGATTTAGCACTGAGGACGACTAACATTGAGGAGCTGTGCTGACCTGAACACGGGAGCGGGGTGGAAGCAAGGCAGCATGACTAAAGCCAGCTCAGGAGGAGAGGGTTTACATCCTGGCATGATGCCTCCCCACGCCTCAAATTCCATCTCTGTTTAGTGCAAGGAAGAACTAAAAATAATACTTGCAGTTCAGCGTGGTGGTGTGAAGTTTGCAAAATGAATGCATTTCCTCCACGGTGACCTTTTCTCTGCAAAATCACTGTAGAAGAAGGAGATGGAAGAAAAAATTATAAAGAGCATATCAATCTTTCTGTATGGATGTTCTCTCTTGTATTTCTTTTTTCTTTTGCTCTGTATGCAGCTTGTCCTTAAAATACACAGTAACACAGTTTGGGGTGTGAGAAATGTGGAGACCAGCCCAGAGTGCTAGATCAGTGCACTTGGTGTTTCCCTGTGTGACCAAGTATTTTGTATGTATTCAGCCACTGTCTTGCACTTCAGCTGTTTTACTTAACGTCATACCCTTGCTAATTTTTGTTGTTGCTATATGGGAATTTGAAAGGTAACTTTCTGCATCCAGTGAAAATTATAGCTTAAACCTTCCGCAGTTCTTTTTAGCAACAGCATCAACGGTGAGTATTTCTGGATTGGTAAATGTTCTCTTCAGCTTTCTAATTACTGAACAGAAGCTTGGCCTTGCTACCATTTTGTTTCTTATCTGAGTCTCAGTTTTTCAGGTTTGACAAGCTATTTGTTACGCTTCTGTTTTGAGTTCTCATGTGACCGCCGTAAAAAAGTCAGATTTTGAGAAGAGGATTAATACCTGATTTCTGTCACACAGTGGAGTGGATGCTTCAGCTGAATTGTGTATGTTCTGGAAGCATCAACCTAAGGCAAACAAGGGATGTGCATGTACAGGCTGCTGTACATTGCCACCTAGGTACCTGATGATGCACCTTCAAGATTCATACTATAAACTGGAACATCATAATCTTCCCTATTATGCAAAGTTTGAAGCTGAAAGAAAGTAACAGAATGAAGGTGGCAGTGCTAATGCCTTGTTTTCCAGCCCACTTTATAATACTGCTGGCTTTTCAGATTTTTAGCCCTACTGTTATGTTTTGCATTTGTACCTTTAGGTTTTATAGGTGTAGTATACTACCACCTGAAGAACTCCCACAGTGCTCCTCAGGCTTTCATGCTAACTTTGCTGATTTAAAATTCTTGCTGTAGCTCTTTGGGAAGCTTGAAATACTCTGCTGAATCCCACAGGTTGTTGCCATCCTTGCACAAACACGCAGCTCATGCGTGCCTACACGGCCACGTACACCTAATAAGGTAAAATCCAGTGGTAAAATGCTTATTACTGTGCTACATGTTTCAGACTTTCAGGCGATGGTTTGAAGCATGCTCCCATCTATATAATGAGTTGGACTGGATTACTGATTGCAAGCAATACTAGGTCAAGTGTAAAGTTTAAACTCAGGATCACCTGGCTGCTTGACTGAAAGTTCAGGCATTACATGTGATATTCTTCTTTCCATCGGTTTAAGATATTCAGGTTGGTTACCTATACAAGATATAGAAAATACTTTATTTTAACCCTGTGCTACCCAGTTCTATGGGAATAATGGGCAGGCTTCATGGCGTCCTGTTGCAGAAGTCAGTCAGTTCCCCTGAGCATCCTGTTGCCGTGTGGGCCCTCCAGCCATGTTACAGAGAGCAGCTTACATCAGTTGCAGTGGATCCTTGCTCCTCAAGGGCAGCTGTTGTATACCAAGAAGAATCTGCATGAAGCTGTGCAGGATCTGCTTTGTGCTTTCATCCTGGGTGCAGTTACATTGGGTTGGGTTCAGAGGGTTATTCAGTCAACAACTTGAGACTGTGTCTTGAGGACCCTGCTGTTAAATAAGGAACCATTTCCAGCAGTCATTCTGCCGAAATTGTGCCGTATTTTCCAGTAGGATCATCAGCTGCTGGAAGGTCACACTGTTTTACTGGTCTGTAGCACGTTTCAGGCTTTTATACTGCTTTAAGAATTATCCTACTGTCAAGTACAGCAGTCTTTGCTATTACTCTGTCATAGAAATAATAGTTGTGAAGTTTCTTGTTTCTGCTGGTACTGTTCCTATTAAAATGTCAAAATATCTTTCAGCTCAGCTTAATAAGCAGGTGGATCAGGATGTGATGTGTTTCTAATTCAGATTCAGTTCGTGGTGCTACTGTCATTTGGAGCCCTGCAGAGACGTAAGGAAACAGCAATTTTTGTTGGCACGAGGATTAGCTGGCCTTGTTTGCTGTAGGCACCAGGAGCGTTCCTCCAGGGGAACGTGCCTGCTGAAGGGCTGTTTACTCTGGCTGTTGCTGGTGAATGGCCACAGTGAAGTCAGGGTTAGGAGCTGCAGCACAGAGATGAGGGGGATCTGCTGCAGAAATCAGAGCTGCCCACAGAACAGCAGGGAGCACAGATCGCTGCAGGATCCCGCACTTGTTGTCAACAGATGCATTAGTTCTCAAATGTGCAGTCATCTTCAATCTTGTTACCATATGGGCATACCAGGCTACTGCTTATTATTTTCTCATGTCGTGTCTCTTGCTCTTCTGTTTTCTGAGATCCTTGAAATTGTCCCAATCCAGGGTTATAAACTATTTGCTGCAGGAGTTTTCAGTACTGCGTGCAGTACTGTTAGCTGAGAATAGTCATGATTCTGGAAAGGGGAAAGGGGGAAAATTGCTTTTCCTTACAACCCTGCAGGCTTCAAATTAAAACTTTTAAAGAAAAAAAAAGCCATTTGTTCTTTTGACTGCATGTTGCCAGAAGCTGAGCTTTTCAATTATAGCTATCAGGATTATGAAAACTGAGTTATTTCCGATTGCAATATTTCATGTTGCTAGTTCAAAATTTAACTTTTTACAAACTTCACCAGGACTATCTCCTATCTTTAGTGTTTTTTGTGTATGTGTGTTGGTTATTTATTAATTTTTTTTACTTGGCATTAACTTTTTTTTAAATGTGTTTTTGAATAGCAGCTGTTTATTGCAGAAAACCTTGAACAGAAAATATTGTGGAAAAATAGGCATGTGTCAGGGTAATTTCAAGTTTAATAGAGCTATTCTGACTGGCTTAAGGCTCCCTTGTATTTGAAGTTTATATCTTCACCTTCATGCCCTTATTGAAAAGAACTGCCTGGCACATGGTTATTTCTAAGTCAATACCACGTGGCTGATAAGAAATGAAAGCTTCCTTTGTGATTGGGTCAGTCGTAGCATGTTTTGGAAAGAAGATATGGGTAATAAAAATAAAAACTAAAAAACAAACACAACAGCCTGGTATGGAGGAAAAGGATGCTGTGCTGTGTGGTAGAAGGCTGTAATGTTAGAGTAACTCGTGGATCATGACATGAACAGCTGAGTCATTTACTGCTGCTGCTGAGACAAGCTGCTGCTGAGGGATGCTTGCTATTGCGTGGCTGCCCCTGCAGCTGGTAGATTGCCTGGCTGAGAGCAAAGTAAACTTGAGCCTGGTAGGAACTGCTGTGAAAAAGTAAACTCCAGATAAGTGTACTCTAATCACTGGAACATTTAATTGGTTCAGCAACATTTTCTAATGGCTGAGCTTTTAAAATGAGCAAATATTCATGACTTCGAGATAATAATGGATTTCTAATTTATTCTTCTGTATGAATCCATGGTAGTGGTACAAGAGGACTCTCTATTTTTTCGCTGTTAATGCAGTTACAGTTCATGTATCAACTTGTGAAGTTAATATCTGTCCTTGAAAGTGTCCTGACAATTACTTCTGTGCATCTTAATGTAGTACAGGGCTGTTATTGTAGGTCACTGTCCTGATATTTTAAGTATCTAATGAGGTTTGAATGTGTGTAATATGAACCTCAGAGTATGCTTTCCCTGCAACTAAGTAAATATTAATCCTTTCAGAAATTTATATTCCATTCATGGTCTTTGAACATCATCCCTGTTGGAAGACTGTTTTGACAGGTTAGTTGTTGATAATGATTTTTTTACATGTCTAGCTGCTAATGATAATGATCTTTTGAGTCCTTCCAACTATCAGTCAGATGTTTCCATATGTAAGATACTGTTTGAAATTTGATTTGAAGATGAAGAAGGCTTGTACTTTGTTAAATAATACCTGTGCCCCTCATCTCCCAGATGTTTTTTTCTAAGCAAACAGGCTGAAAAGTGAGCATGAAGAATATCTCCCAAGCCTCTGCCTCAGTGCTCTATGGCAGCAGGTGGACAGGTGGAGTTATTCACCAGTCTGCAATACGCTGGCAAGTTTGTGGGGAGTTGAAACGGTATATCACAGAATTTCAGAGTACCATTTCTGTTCCATTTCAGAGACACTATGGCAGGGTAGGTTAAAACCTGAGGGGAAGAGGGAGCAATTCCCCTTTTCCATTAGGGAACTGTAGTGCTGCTGTAGAGGTATGCGTGGTCCACAGGATGAAGCTTTAGTGTCAGCATAGAGGAAAGGGAAGTTTGTAGTGTTTCTCCAAGGCATGACTTTTTTTTTCTTTTTTTTGGTAGGTTGGAAATTTGTCTAATTAGAGTAAACGTAATGTTTTCCAGATGAGTGAATTTTAAAGAAACTAATGATTGTGTTTGGACTTGTTTGCTTAAAATGTGCAGAATGCTTATTAGGACTGCAAAAAAGGTTAGGTATTTGCAGAACAAGATTGAGCCACTACTGGATCCAGCTAATAGTCTGGATTGGCAAAGATGGCTCTTTCGAACCTTTCGGGAGATCTAATGCCTCTACATTTCTCCAGTTTTTCTGTGAGGGATCGTTTTACCTCTGTTAAATTTCTCTGCAGCTTCTACCATTGTATTTTTCCCTAAGTATAACTGACTTTCACTTTCCTGTTTCAGATTCTGAATATTGAACTTTATATGAAGGAATTGCTCCTTTCTCTGCACACCTCAGCACAGCAGTGTAGAACAGAAACATCCACACCTTGCAAAAACAAATGCACAGGAGCGTGTAGACCTTGGAAAGTAATTGGGTGCTATCAAGCATAACTTAGTGCACTGGATTTTTCTAGCTGGTTCTCTAGTTCAACATAAAGGAGTGTGCAAAGGCAGTGGTTGTGCCTGCTTTGAACAAATGTAGACCTTCCCTTTGTGGGACAGAGCTTAAAATGTACAGCTCCCTATATGTCACATAAGTAGTTCATATTCTGTAAGCCAGAGGTCTAGATCTCTTGCCGAGGACATGCAGCAGGGATCATACCAGTGATTTCTAATAAAGCATTTTACTTCAGGTTATTTCCCAGTTTAGAAACAACCTTCCCTGTGACCTTGCAGTCGTGCTGCCTTGTTCTGAGCTGCAGTTTCTGGTTGGACGTGATACGCAGTTACCCTGTGTTGCAGCTGGGCTGACTCTACAGATACCAGCTATTGTGCAGAACTCTGCTCTGTTGGCAGTATTTCATACACTTAAATACTTAGAAGTGATGATTTTTTTCAAAGCTTATTTCTAAGGGTGCTGTCCTTCAGGTGTTCCTGTGCAGTTGACTTCAGGGAGTTTGCTCATGTATAAATTTTCCAGAAATTGGTTGGAAGCCTGAAATCCAACTCGGAGGGTTAATCTGAAGAACAGCATGGTTAGGGCTTATTTCTACATGAAGGCCATTAGATTGTGAAAGATTATTGTAAATATTTATGTTTTACAGAGGCTTTAAAAAATTATTTTATTCATTAGCTGCTTTTAAATGTGCTTTAGTAAGAATGTCTGCTGGCAGAATTCTAGAGACATACTTCACTTTACTACGAAGTATCGACTTCAACATTTTCACATTTCCTTTATTTTAACCAAATGTTGCAAATGTATTAAACACTGATGTCCTTATTAACTGCCTCAAAGAATTTTCTGAGCTATTATTACCGCAGCACCTGAACGTTTTACAAAAGCATTATTAAATTTATTTTTACATCTGTGAGAAAAGGGAGGAGGTGTCTCAATGTAAAAAAAAAAAAAAAAAAAAGGAATCCCAGTAAGGGATTTCTCTAACTGAACAGACATAAAAAATACCTGTTACTTCAATGCTTGACTTCAGGTGTTCAAGGACTGTCTTGTGAAAACTGGTTATATACCCAGACCTTGTACCAACTTCTGTTCCAGCCCCAGCTCCAGAACTGCCAATCAGTCACTCAGAATCTGAGAAGCGCTCGAAGTGTTGGGCACTTTGGCTTGAGCACTTTGCGCAGCGCCACAGAAGACCACAGCAGTAGAAGAGTGACAGTCTCCTTCACTAGTTGTCTTCTGTAGCTGCAAATACATCTTCTCCTTCTATTTTCTGTTTTCCCTTCCTCAGGCCATGTGTAACTGACTTGCTTATAAACAGAGCAAGTGGACTGTCCACCCCTGCAGTTCTGGTTCATCCTCTGATCTTGTCCATTTTTGACAGGAACGAGCCCAGGCTTTTGTGGAGAGAAAAGAATCTCTCTTTAGCCACCGATCACCACTACAGGGTGCACACAAAGTCCAAGCAGTTGCACAATCTCTGTGTTGGTGTTGACTTTTGTTTTTGTATGCATCACCAACCTTTTAGAAAAAGCAAGTTAGAAAACAAACAACAAAACAAAAAAGCTCCAAAAAATGAAACCTTCAGGAAAGAAAAAGCCCACAAATATGGTCAACAGCCTTGCTATATCCACTGCAGATCTCTGTCCCTTTTGAAGTAATTGGATAACTGATGGCAGTAGAGGACTCCTAAGCTCCTGCGCTAATGGAGGGGGGGAGGTGAAGACATGTTAATTTTTTCCAGATGTTTGATGAAAAAAAACATTTCAGATGCTGGAGTGAGAATTACAGTGTGCGCTAAATGCTCCTGACATAACACATTCTGTCTCCAGCTCAGCTTTGCCTAATCCCATTCCTTCGCCATCCTGCCTCCTTCTCTGTTTGCAGGCTGCTTCTGCTAAGCTTATTGGTACTTGGTATAACTCAAATCTCTCAGATCTTTTTCAGATCTCTGGATTTTTTCAGTGTTTTTGTATTAGCAGTCCTTGGTCTGTCACGGGTCCTCATCAAGCTCTCATGAACCTGATTCCTTCTGTGAAGTGTTTAATCAGTCTCGGCTATTTTTCAGCTCCCTCTGCAATTCCATTTATTTTCTCACTCCTCTTTCCCTTCCCATTCCTAAATCTATGGACTTTGAGCATTCCCGTGTCATTAATTTCAGTCTCCCTCATCTTTCTGTCCCTATCTCCCAATTTCTATTTTTTTCCTGTCCTTAGCTATAACTTCTTTTTACCCCTGTCTCTACCTGTTTGGTTCAAATCTTGTCCCTGCAGCACTCAAATGAGATACGTCCTTATAGAGGTAGCATTGCTAAAGGTTGAATGAAAGTACTTTCAGAGTCTGGTGAGCATCCAGGGAATTTGCTCACTTACATATATTTATTTATTATTGAACATCTGTTAGCCAATGCCTTGCCAAACTGAAGAGTTTGAGTATCCGAGTGCCTTGGAGGAGTTGCTTGCAGTGGGTTTTTAACAGGAGCCAAAACCAAAAGAAAAGTGTATTTCTTTCCTAGCAGTGACTGCACTGTTTTGAAGATGTCGGTCCAGAAAGCTGGATAAAATTGCGATCTAAATCTAGAGCCTTGCAGCATGAACTATTGGGTAACCTGAGCATCCTTTCATTCCCGAAGACATGTGCAGTCTTTATTTTATAGCTATCGATTGGGAAAAACAATCCAAAATGATTCTCTTCTGTGGAGAAATGGCAGTTAAATTTGCTGAACATGGCATTTAGTTCTTCATACAGATTATCTGGAATGCGGGTGCTGTCTCTTTCTCTAAGGCATTTGCATCTCAGAAGTGATGATAATTTTAGCAGAAATGTGGGGAGAAAAGGAATGAAGCTGAATGTGTTACGAATTAATTTAGTCTCAGACATGGACATATGGAAATGAGTATGCGTGACAAAAACATATTCAGATTAACATAGTGGGTGTTTCCATTTTGTGCTTGAGGTTGTAGTAGAAGAGGAAACATTTTGAAAGGGATTAGGAGAAATTCAAGTCCTACTGTTTCCTGTTATTGCTTTGAACATTAGACAAATATTTCCATCTCTAATACCAAAATGCTCATCAGTAAAAGACCCTGCTTTTTCCCCTGGCTGATGCTTAAGTGTCCGTAATACAGAATGATAAGCCAATATTTGAAGTTCTGCTGACCAAAATCAATTAAAGGCTCCACTCTTTTAGAGAAGACTTTCCATCACATGAACACAGGCTAAATAGAGTTATAATTTCAGCTCATTCTAGAATCTAGATTCTAAATGTTGAATGGATCTACAGAAAGAGTTGAACAGATCAAAACAGCATCTTACCTCTCTGGCCTCTTGTCAGAGCCCAGGTTTCTCATCAGGGGGAAGTAGAGCAGCAGTTTACTCTAGTTCAAGCCAGGATTAGGTGTGTTTTCTCAGATCTGGGGAAGTGGTGTGTGCACACTTTATCGACCACTGTTAGATACAGCAGGGTTACTCCGTAACTGTGGAGACAAGAAGGGTTGGGGGAACAAAAACTACCTTATTTCTTCACTTAAAAGACAATTTAATGCTGAAATCCACAGATGCCATTTGTATTTTGAAACTAACAAACCGAAAACAGAAATTATTCTTTATATAGTGCAGTTCCTTTGAGCTCGCCAGGGCGTTGCGCCTTCATGACCTGGGCACAGATCTGGTGGGGGGCTGGTTTTGTTCTGTGGGCATCAGTGCTTGGCTTCTCAAACATACATTTCTAGCGCTGCAGAAATTCATGGATTTAGAAGTACCATTTCTATTCATATTTTACAAGAGGAATGTTGTACTTTTGATGTATTTTAATAAATGTGTTCGTAGTTTTTAAGCACTGGAGTGCTATAGGTTCCCTTCAGGTGGATTGGCAGGCCAGCAAGAGAAACTAGGGAGGAATTTGAATCTTTGGTGGGAGAAGATGCTCTAGCAACAGAGATTTCTCTGTGAGATCACCCTTAGGAAGGACAGAAGGTGGTGATGCAGGTAGCTGATGCATTCACTGGCTGTCTCCTAACCTCGTTTCTGAACTAAGGCCAAGTGGCAGAGCATCTTCCTGGTGTGGCAGCAGTAAGGCTATCAAGAAGTGAACATCAGCAGAGCTGAGGTCATCCCTTTTGCCTTAAGAGTAGATAGTAAAGGCACAATATTGGGCTATGTATTGTGTGTGGTCTGGTGAGCTGGTGAAGCCCACATATTTGGTGTCCAGTGCTGAGCTGCTACATAAGCTGGAGAGTTTTTCTGAAGAGCTGCTTTTCAGGTCAGAGGAAAACTAGGAGGTAACTGCATGGCTTAGCCATAAGCATCTCAATTCAGTAGATGCTTATAAATATAAATGCTCTTGATTTTATGGAAAAGATGAAAATCCAATCTATTTCCATAATACTTCAAAACAGCAGAGCTGCTAACTTAGAGGTCCTAGGAGATACCAGAGTTATCAAATCATTAAAAAGTGATTTTATTTTATTTTTTTAAGAAAAAAGTATTCCAGTAGTATTAAAGTAATTTCACGCTTGAAATTACTTCGGTCATGCTTCTATAGTAAAGAATGCCTTACCCTTCCTATTACACTCTGTAAAATCGTCTTAGCTACATTTGAATTTAAGAACGTGGTAAGACTGTTCGGTGCCCGGTTGAACGTAACTGGTCTCTTTTTGAGAATAGAGTTCCTAATAAAGATGTGTTTATCAAATACAATTTCAAAAAGGAAATGATAACTCATTTACTGAGGTTAACTGTAAAGGGTACCTTTTTGTAGCCTACCGTTTAGTAATTGGTCTAAATATACAGTAGCTACCTTTTTAAACTGTTAACATGTATTTATGGCAAATATGGTTCTCTTTCAGAGAAAGGGGCTGTCAACTATATTAAATGAATATCTCCCTTTATCTGAAGCTGAACATAAAGTTCTGCAATATGAGACAGATACTAGTTTGAGACAGATTTCTATGATTTCTTCAGATTTCACATCTAGATAGTAACATTTAGATGACCTGTCAACTACAGAGGTAATGTCTGCACATTCTTCGTTTCCCTTTGAAGTTTTATGCTGTATTTATTGGTACTGACCACTCAGGCTGTTTTCATTCTCACATTATAAGGGACAGACTGCAACAGTTTTTAGTCACTGCTGGCTATTTCTCTTCTAATAGAGATGAAATGGTAGTGTGACTTCTTTATGACATAATGCTGCAAAGAATTAGCACTGTATTATATATATATTATATAATAAAAGCATAACAGAGGACAGTTCTTCAGTCTTC
>VXAV01005643.1:85210-115504 GCA_013399715.1 Alectura lathami | reverse complement strand
TTTTCTTTCCCATTAGTCTTCTCGTTTTCCAGGTTATCCAGTGTCCTCAGCTACCTGCTGGACAAGAAACAGCGTGTTACGCCAGCTGCAGCTGATGTTTGCTGAGAACACGCTTATATGTATTAGCTAGCTGAGCAGAACAGATGCCTTCAGTAGGTGCTTGACAGTTCTCTGTGTGTCTCTGCCTTTCCAAGCCACTCACTCACTTTCTCTTCTTTCCCTCTCACCACACCCCCAAAAAAAACTACTCCCAAAACTCCACCACAAAGATATGATCAGTTTTAAGGGAATGAGACAAGTCAGATTTGGTGAGAGACTTGGGCCCTGGGTGCTTACGGGGATGGAGGAAGCAAGATGAAACTGCTGGTGCAATTTCAGAAACACAGGTCAGATTGCACTCTTCATGGTACTTATCCACTGTGTAATATAGATTGACTTTACTAGCAAGTGGAGTATCTGGAATGTCATTTTTTGAAGTATGGAGCAGCGGCATTTGATGCGTAAAAATGAACTTGAATATAATTTGAGTGTGGCTTGAGAAAACTGGAGCTTTTAAATCAGTTTAGTGAGAATCACATGAAATCCTTGAAAGTGCTTTGCTGGAGCTTTCATCTGTTTCCAGACAGAATTCAGTGCACAGCAGCTGTACATCTTAGCTCTCTAAATCCATCTAGAAGTTGTATGGTTGTAATATTTTCAGTTCATTGGGGTGCATGAAGACTTAGTCCTGTATTTAAAAAAAAAAAAAAAGTATTTGATGGTGGCCTTTCCAAACTGCTGAAATATGAGAGGTGGCATCTCCCAAACCAGAATCCTTGAATGTGTGGGAAAATGGTGTTAGTAAGAGTGACTTCAGGAAGACTAACAAAGATATTAAGTAGACACTGCTGGCCTGTCTTGTTTCAGCTATTGAAGACTGTCTCAAATCCAGATGCTTCAGGAAGTGTAAGCATGCAGCTGAAGTAGAGGGACAGCTTTATCTTCTGTCTTCTTTTCTTAGGAAAGATGTCCTTTGTTCTTTGATTCAAGTTTTGGGATGAAAGTGTAGGAAAATAGGAGGAAAAATGTGCAGGTTTAGCTTGTTCATTATAAGCTGGAAGGACTAATAAAGGTTTGGGCTTTATTTAAAGTAGGAAAAATCAGGTGAAAGTAGAGAAGCTTTTAAACTTAGACTATAACAAACTCCAAAATAGGTAGACTCTATTTTTAGTTTACATTGTAGCAAAGAGTTTTTTGTTTAAATGATAAAATAGTGGAAGGGCAGCATTTGAGCAAACAGGATTGTTTGCTCCTCCCCTCCACTGTTAGCAAATAAAGAACATTTCCTCTCTAGTTTCCTAGTCAAACAGGAGCAACAGGAGGACAGAGAAACCCCTCATTCTTCCAAAAACCAAACAAGCTCCTTCAGCTCTGAGGGGTTAGGTAAGAAAAGGTGATTTACTTAGAAAACAATGGAACAAAAAATCATCCACTCACCCACTCAAAAACCTTTGGGCCATATAGCTAGGCTACTTTTGGTTAACAATTTTGATGCACAAAGTTCTAGCACAAGTTGTGATAATTTTCATACAATTTTTTTTTCCATTGCATAGCGTTTGCAATTACTTTATGGAAATCTTACTGCATACATTAGAGCAGGTGAAGCTAAGGCATTTTAAACTCCGATCTTGCAGTTGAGTTTGATACCTGCTTATTGGAAAGGGTTCTAGAAAGCAACCAGTCTGGACTCTTCTGGATGTAGATGTGAAAGGAGACAGCTTGGAGCCTGCATCTTTACAAAATGCAGAAACACTGGTGGAATGGAGGGTAGGGTGTAGTAGTTTATTGCCAGAAAGAGCAGAAGTTTCCATTTTTTATCTCCTTCTTGAATGCCTTGGAAAAGTGAGTTCTTTTTCCTCCAAGTAGATGGAGTCTAGCAAGTTCAGTTGTAACCTTAACCTTTTACTGGAGAACTTGCTTGGCAGATCTGTCAAATAAATGAACTTGTTCTTGTGAGTGTAATGAGCACTGTAGTAAACAAGTTTACTTTTTGCCCTTCATAATATAACAAGGAACACTTTCTCAGTTTCCGCTTTTAAAATTAAAACCACTTGCACAGAGTCCTCAATGAACCCTGAGAATACAGTGAAACAATAGGAGTGAGGCTGGGCATTGTAGCTGCTCAGCCATACCTCTGTTCCTTTGCCAAGTGCTCTGAAGCCCACTGTGTGTGCTGCAGGTTTATTTACTGCACCCTTGTGTGTGGGTGGGTGTTGCTTGCTCCCTTCCTTGCTGACCAGAAAATAAAATCCTGTTGTCCAGTTCCTGGCTGACTATGTGGGAAGCTGATAGCCAAGACACTCGTCTGGATGTGGCTACCGATGTAAAAACATAGATGCAGAAGTCTCCTGTTAGAGTAAAGCACCGGTGTGCACCCTGAGGCAGAGGAACAGCCCTACAACTAAGCTGCTGCTCCAAAGCAGCAGGTGTAGAGATAGCATTTAGCGGTTGCCACATGATAATTTTCTGCATTAACAGTTGCAGTCTCCTCTGTTGGTGTGTCTGTCAGTTGGTCGGTAGTAGCAAAGGCATGCAGTAGGACTTGTGTTGCCTTTCAGTTCAGGAACTTGTTGTGGGTTAATTAAAGATTGTTCTGTGACAGGGCCTAGCCCTCTTCCCCACCACCCCCCTTTCACTGAGGCCAGGTAGAGGACTGAGAACGAAGGAGGTGTGATTGAGGTAAAAGATAACTCCTTTACTAAAAATAGCAAAGGAATGCAAGATAATACAATATGAAGGGACTTGAGAGCAATAAATCTAACAAATTGGAAAGTATGGGAATGTCTCCTGGCCTATGTGTGTCCACAATGATGATTGGAGGCAAAAGAGATGGGGAGCACCTCCTGGAACCCAGAAACCACGTGGGAAGGGACAGGAGCATTCTGGGGGCTGTGGTTTCCCCTTAGCAGCCCTTCCACCTGTGTCAGCTTATTTCATGATGTCATGATAATGGAATACCTATGGAAAACCAAGAGAGAACTGCTACTATGCTGGTCACCCACACTGTGCTGTGTAACAGTGTGATTAAATCCAGGTGTAAAAATAGTCTGTTTGGAGAAGATAAGAAATGTATTTAGCTGTATATGGGTAGTAATGACAATGGTGTATGTTTTTAATCAGCTGTGGTGAGGTAACCTCGTCCAGTAGCCAGACACCCACGCAGCTGCTTGCTCATCCCCCCTGAACTGGGAATGGAGTGAAGATAGGGTGGAACATAGGTTGAGCTAAAGACAGGGAGATCACCTGCTGACTACCATCACAGGCAAAACAGACTTGACTTGGAGAAAATTATTGTTTTGCCAATTAAAATCAATTTGGATGTTAAGAAACAGGCACAAACTAAAACACCTCCCCTCTCCCTTTCTTCCCAACTTCACTTCTTCATTCCTGCCCTCCTCCAGCAGTGCAGGACGATAGGGAATGCGGATCATGGTCAGTCCATAACAGCACCTCTTCTCCTCTCCGTTCTCCTCACGCTTTGCCCCTCCTCTGCCGTGGGTCCTCTCCAGGGGCTGCCATCCTTCAGGAGAAGTCTGCTCTAGCGCAGGTCCCCTGGGCCTCAGGTCCTGGCAGGACAGCATGCCTCACCGTGGTCTCCCCACAACTGCAGGGCAGTCTCTGCTCCGGCACTTGGAGCACCTTCACCCCTCCTTCTTTTTCCATCTGGGTGTTCTTGGGGGTGTTCCTTGTATTGTTTTCCTCACTCCTCATGTCATCAGTGGCATTTTGCCCTGTACGTACATTTTCTGTGAGATGCCAGCCTGTTGGCTGGTGGGCCCAGCTGTGCCCTGTGTTTTTACTCAGGAAAGGGGAAAGAACAAATTTCAACCAAGCACTGAATCCCATATTCCTCTTGGGGCTGTTTCTGCTGTCAGCGCATCTCGTTTGTCCTCCCTTGTCCTTTTGACCGTCCTCCCTTGACTATCAAAGTAAATGCAGTATTTAAACACAGTACATAATTTGATTACCTTCATATTAATACAGTATGCAAGCAGCGTCCATCTAAAAGTATTTGGCTCCTCAGTGACTGCTCTTCTCAGACCTGTGGGTGTGCAGAAGCTTTGTGAAGAGGCTGAATAAATCCAAGCTGAGTACATAAACCTGAAATCTGCAGTTTCTGTGCTACCTGCAGTGGGGCTGGTACACATGTTCGAGGCCTGGTGGAAACAAACATAAGAGTGCCTCAGTGCCGGGTGTTTTATCACAAACGAGCAGTGTGTGTTTTGCTAGATAACGTAGGGTGGTGTTCAGATAAGCAGTGAAATAATACAAATACGGCTTTGTTCTTGGGGTGATTAGGGGACATCTTGCGTTAGAAAGAGCAGCTCCTTCCCCTCTTCAGTCTTGTAGACATTTTAAGTTAGCTATGGATTTCTGGGCTCTGACGTTGTGTTTTTACTAGTTTTTGAACAGCAGCTGCTGGGTGGAGTCTCCTAGCCACAAGGTTTTTACCTATATTCAAGGAAAGCTTGCTCACAAAGCCTGTGAAGGTGTTAGGTAGCATTGGGGTTGCAAAACTTAAGATTTTTGTAAATGAGTGTGTGGAATTGTTTTACATTTTATGGGTGTAAGCATCTAAGTAAACCCTGTAAAAACCAATGTGGTGTCACAGGCTGATTTGTTTATGGCTAAATGACAAACATGGGAACAAACATTACTGGTGTGATATACTGAGAAAATACCGGGGGAACTCTTCAACATCTCAGCTTCCAGGTGAATCCCTTCCTTGTTGGCTGCATGCTGAGGACCAACTACTGTGGTAGGTTTCCGCCTGGTAGGGGTTTCATCTGTCCTTTATTATTACTCATGTAATTCTTTATGTCAATTTGAGGTTTTCTAGTCATGCTCCCTGTAATCATGGTGAAAAATACACTTCCCTTTTTGTTCATTGACATTTTGATAGATGCCTGGAGGGTGAATGTGTGCTTTTAGCAGCTGGAGTTTGTTTGCTCTTTTATCTCTTCCTCTAACTAATTTCAGCCCTTCAAATATCAGGTCTTGCTCTGAAGGCAAAACTCTGCTTGTTTTGGGAGGACCGGTACTATGCCAGTAATTACATGCTTTTTCTTCTTATGCCGATATTATTGAGCTGTTACTGCGTGAGCCATGATTTCAGCTTCCAGTTAGGTTCCTTCTGAGAACTTCAGAATCCAAAGTGCTGTATTCTTCCATATTTTAACATAATAAGTGATTTGTAAAAGCTTAACTACCATTTACCTTGTTTTTATGAGACTATCGAGTCTTGGGATTTGACAGCTTCTATTGCTACATGTCTTTTTTTTTTTTTTCCCTGAAAAGCACAATAAATCAAAACCCTGAAAAAACAAAACTCAAAGAACATGAATAAAAAGCAATGGGTGATAGCTACCTCTATCAAGTATCCGCCTCTGTTGTCCAAAGCTTTTTTCCATGTATAGAGTCTTCTAAGTTCTAAAGCTCGCACATAGAGAAAGTACGACTATAAAGAAAAGTATAAAATAAGGGGTGCACTTTTAAAATCCTTGTGTAGTATATAAATATTCTTCCAAATAACTGTATGCTTTTTTTTTCTTTTACTGGATTGAAAAGTAGAGTATTCCATACACTGGGTAACAATTACACAAAGACTTTTTTCTTAGAGGAGTGACGGCTCTTTTACTGTAAATTTCCAGATTATGCAATAAGAGATAATTTAAAGACAAGGGGGGGAATCCAAATTCTGAGTGTGAAGCTTGCATTCGTTATGTTTGACCAAGGTGGGACAATTTGTGAAGTTTGTGTATCATGAGCTGTTCTTAACTGCTTGGAGTCCACAGCAGGCAATTGATGTAGCTATATGTTAACTATATGGGACTCCTGGAAAAAAATTGCTTGCAAGATGGCACTTTATTTCTGGTAAAATACTTACTCTGCAGTCAACATACATTACAGCAGCATTACCTTACTTTGATCTTCTTTTCCTACCTATATTGACAGGTACAGAAAAAAAAAAAATACTAGCACTGCCTGTTTTTCTTTACCTGTATCCGAATTGTACAGTAATCAAATATTTACCATTGGAAATGTCTTGTATCTCTTACATTTTGTATTGCACTGTTACATAAGAACACTCAGTATTACACCAGGATGTTATTACATGACGTGTGTCTGATATTATCTAATGTGTCTCCTCGAAATTCTGCCTTGAAATTAGCCTCCTACTCTCCTAGTTATTCACCTAAACCAGTGACTGATTTCCAGAAGTGATGAGCGCTCAGCCTTGATGCTTTGGAGAACTTTTTACTTGAAAGACTGTCATTCTTTTGTCTGCAGTTGTACCTAAAAACTTCAGACCTGTCAATCCACTAACTTATAACAGACTTTGTTTGTGTTCCTGTAATTAGCTGAGTTTGTAGCTAATGGTTTTTTTGTAAGGTCTTTTTTCAGCATGTCCTTTACATGGATTAGTTTTTAATGGGTACTTGAAGTACCTTCCTCTTGTGTCCTTAGTATAAAAAAAGGGCACAAGTTTTAAATTTGCTGTTTGCTGGCATTTTTTACAATGCATGTGAATATGCTGTTGAGCCTCATGATTTCCTTGTAGCAACTCCTGTGTTTTTCTGGATTCCCTATCTACTGTGGTCAGCCTCAGGCATCATTTAAATTAGGCTAACAGTTATGACACTGCTACTAATGGAAGGTGATACTTCTCAAATATTACATGCTGGTGAGTGATTTCAATAGCTGTTCAGTAGCAGTGCATCTGTAGCAGTGGCACAGGCTGAAAAAGGACCGTGATAATCGTACGGATCTTGGCACAGAATAGGTCCTTTCATACCTGTTTGCTGCTTGGGAAGAGGAAGCATTAAAAACTGAGCTTACAGATCAAACACAGAAGAAAGAAATCTCTACTCCGCACAGCACAGAATAAAGGTTAGTTGTCTGGTGTGGTAGAGACAGTAGAAGATCCTTTTACATCATCTGATAGACTCTTCAAAAGAGCTGCAGTACTTTTACTATGATATAAAGTTGAACATCCAAGTCTGAGCTAGTCATTCCCAGTGTTCCCGTGAAAGAAAATAGGATGTAAAAATCTCTCTACAGGAACTGAGGTTGAGCTGTCTGTTTAGAGCAACCTCAAATAGGCAGGAGGCAACTTAGTAGCTCGGCTGCTGGCACTTCAAAATGATTTACATACGGAGCACTTGATTTGGAAGCCAACGTGTCTGTTCTTTTTTCTTCTATTGCTTTTACTTGCATATTAATGCAAGGACAAATTGCATCATAACCCTTTAATAGCAGTCTCCTCACTTATAAAAAATAATCTTGGGTCAGCTTGATTCTTGTTTATCTAAAGGTACAAGGATGTTAATATCTTCAGCTTTGCTTGCTTCTGTTCATGTAGCAGCTACAAATTCCTATGAACTAAACTCCATTTTGGTCTATGAATTTGACTCTCAAATAAATCCTGCATTTTTCACATTCTGCTGCTAGCTGTCTGTTCATACAGAGTTCTGAACTTTTACAGTTCTAATAAAGCTCTCTTGATAAGCTGTGAATCTTGTACTTTGAAGCAGGAGTACAACTCTGTTTTAAGTTTCCTAGTTTATGCAATATGTTAATTCTTCTGAGAGCAAAACCACAGAAATATTTTGAGTTGTACACTAGGCTAGCTTCAGCTCCCTGAGAGCTCACAGATAGTACAGCACTTCTGACTATGCCAAATACGGTTTAAAAACTCCATAGAGAATAGTAAATCTAACTAGCGTTGCATGTTTCTGTTGTGTTTGGGATAAGCTTCGAAGTGGAGATTTCTCTTGTTCCTCTCTGAAGTTCATAAATGTCTACTGTATAGAAGTGTATGGAGTTGGTTTGGAAGCCCTTACGCAAGTGCCACGGCATGTAAAGGAAGGCAGGCATGCAGACCCCACCGCACCAGAGACTGAAGCTTGATGAGTAGGACGATCTGGTCTGCCTAGATGCGGTGCTGGGTAGCACGAACAAATACATTATGAAATGTGCTCACTCCATTGAGACAAGTGACATGTGTCCTCGCTGGCTTTACAAAACAAGTTTCAGCCTTGACTTCAGGGAGAACAGGACATGCAGACATGACCAAGAATAAATTCCAATGTTGATAATTCCCAGATAGGGGAAGCTCCCCCACGGGAGGGAGGGTGGTTGAGGGGAAGGGGGAGGAATTAAGTTCACTCCTCGGGGGAGCTTATTTTCCTGTTCCCATTAATAGCCTCATGTTTACTGCTAACTCTCCTCAGCAAATTGGCCTTCAGTTGCAGCAATAAGTATTTCATAATCTGGACCATCTTAAGTTTAAAAAAAAAAAAAAATTAGTTTCAGCTGCAGAGCGGTGAAACTGGATAAAATGAGTTTTAAAATCACCAGTACAGGGAAAGCTGTCTTCTTAGGAAAGAAGAACTCACACACTTACTTCTTGAACTTGAAGTTACTTGAAGCCTGTTCTTGCTTTGATTACAGCTGAGCATGAGAAGTAATATCCTAGCTGAAATGAGTTAAGAAACTCCTGTGGTATTCTGAATGAGATTTCTATTATCCTTTAAAATAACTTACCAAGTGTCAAGAATTCTGTCAGGTCAGTGGCAAAAGCACTTTTTCCTTCTCGTTCCTCCTCATGTCAGTCCTAAAATGAGTATTTGGATTTTAGGCTAGAAACAGCAGTGTCACAGAAATTGCTGTGTTATGTCTAAGCACACTTTTGCCAAGCCCTAGACATTGGGGATCTGCTGCCCTTCTCCTGCATGTGCAGGGATTATATACCGTAGTATGTAGGTACCCAAGTAAGATGTGCTAATAATACTAGGAAGATGAAGATGCTACCAGAGGAGTTGAAGCAGTGTGGAGTTTGGTGTGCTTTGATAATTAACAGTAATTCCAGAAATCCTGGGAGTATTTGTGGCCTTACTCTAGGACATGATGAAACCCGTGCTACCATTCCTGCTGTGAAAGCTGTTAGCAGTGTTGGCTCCGTAAGATCATACGGCAACAGAATGGCTTGGGTTGGAAGGGACCCCAAAGCCCACCCAGTCCCAACCCCCCTGCTATGGGCTGGCTGCCACCCTCTGGATAAGGCTACCCAGGGCCCATCCAGCCTGACCTGGAACGCATCCAGGGATGGGGCATCCACAGCTCCTCTGGGCAGCCTGTGCCAGGGCCTCACCACTCTCTGGGTAAAGAATTTCCCCTAACATCTAAGCTAAATCTTCCCTCTTTTTGTATAAAACTGTTAACTTAGTACAGCTGAACTCCTCCACTGACCTGCGGAGACAGGAGCTAGCCCCAAAAGCTGGTTCCCCAAATCCTGCACTTGCCAGGAGCTGCCGGTCGGGCTGTGTTACGGTTTATGCTGCTCAGAAATAGCCATCATCTGCCCTTCCTACTGAACTCAGAAAATAGTTGTGGGAGTACTGAGACAAGAAGTCGCTATCAGCAGCAATTAGCAAAGCACTTCTAATGTTATTTTATCTGAGATGTAGGAAAACGTTTGCCTAAAAACAAGCAAAGTATCCTGCCCTGCCCTGCACCTTCAGAAGCAGCTCCTTTCCTACTGTCTTGGTTCTCTGAAGTGATCACATACTGTGTTTTCTGCCTTACACAGTAACTTTCTTCCTTCATGCTCTTTCCCTACAGTTTTGCAGAACTTAGTTTAAAAAAACAAATCAACTTTCTCACAGACTTTTTGGGAATATATGCAAATTGTCTCTTGGGTCTTTTTTCTCTTAGATTCTTCATCATGTGTATCAGTGTTGGGGCATGAGTGTCTTTATGAACTTGTGTCAGATCCTTCTGGGAAGGCATCTCCTTTTCTATTACCCCTGAGACTAGTGAGCTGAACTTCTTTTTTCTTTTCTTTTTTAATAAACTGTTAACATCAACTTTGTAGCCAGTTTGGAATTCCTCTGCATGAAAAAATAAAACCAGTGCTTCTAGCTAGTAAATCTGAGATACTGATCCATTGAACTGTCTCCAGATTTGATTTTGAATGCCATATTGAACGGCATTTAATTCTTTTCACAGCCACTATAAGCAGTTGATGAAATCGTAGTATTATAACAGCTAGAGATTGGCAAGATTAGATTTTCATGACTCCCAGCGAGAGCAGCGCTTCATGTTCTGTGGCATGTTAGCTGTGCCTCAGACGCGGGTCGTGATTCCTCTGCCTCTGCAAGGCCAAGCAGCAATTCAGGGCTTGGATTCCAGGGGTGGTGCTGGAGGAAGCTGGGTTAGGTGAAGGCTCCCAGCTCTGCCAGGCACTTGGGCCCCAAGCAGTTGGGAATTCAGCATCTGTGTCAATAGGGCCTCCTAAGCCTATTTCTTCTGCAGTTTTTATTTTAGGGTCATTTGCTGGTTGTTTTCAGGGAAAAGGTAATTGTACTACGGATTGCTTAGCTGTCTGATGCTCTTGCAAGATAATGCAGTTCCTCTTGTAAGGTGTGAGATTACCAGGCAAGCTGGAACTTGCACAGGTGAGCACTTCTACAATACTAGGAGACTAATGGACATTACTTGGCAAGAGTAGAGAAGCTGCTGAGAGGCTGTTCGGTTCCAGTTCCAGCCACATGCACACTGGCTGTGTGTATAAACAGTGTACATCCATCTTCCACAGTTTCTTAGTGAATGCCCTTTTTAGCAAAGGAGTCTTGAACTGAAGGGAAGTTTTAAGAACACGTTTAAAGACAAGTTTGTAGTACTGCAGTCAAGACTTTCTGGGAAAACATCAAGCTGGAAAAGACCTGACTCCTTGGTTTTGTGTCACTGAGGAATTTCTAGCGTTGCTAAGGCGTTTTGTCCCTGTTATTTAGTACCTGACTGTCCTGGACTAGGCATTTAGACACTTACCATATCTCTTAGGCAGAATGGAGTCTAATTCTTCCCATCTCCCAGAGTTTATGATGAACTGATAAACACTTACTGTCTTCTCCTCCAGTGACAGAAGGCAGCAGTTATTGTAGCAAATGGGCTGTAAATGTCATGTTGCATCCGTGGAAGTCAGATGCAGTTTGTTTTTAACCCAATGTGGGCTGATAGTCACTTTAGGAGTCATTGTGCTATGCCTTAGAAGAGCCCTGAAACTCTGATCTCTCAACGAGGGAAAAACACCTTTACCAGAGTGTACTAGTTTCATCAATCAATATGTTAGTTCATCTTTTGAAATTAAAATCTTGAGAATGTCTGTGTGGAATTACTGAACTAAAAAATTCTGCCTCCTTAAGCTTGATACATGGAATACTTACTTGTCTTATCATTTGCTCCTTAAATCTACTGAAAGGAAATTCCATAGCTTCTGGTCTTCGTCTGAGGAATGGCTATAAATGGACAGAATACTTCAATGAGCCGTCCAACTGTAGCACNAAAGTAAAATTTTTTTTTTTTTTTTTTTTTTTTTTAAGGAAATGAATGCAGAGAATGCATTAATTGTTTGGGAGGCCCACGTGACCATCTTATCTTCTCCAGCAAGCCCTTTTAAAAATAGGGTATGTGTTAAAATCATTGGAGATCTGAAAAACATCATCATCTTTAATAAATCTCTTTATAGAAAGTGAAGTGCCCAATCCAAGTTTTCAGGAGTAAATTCGTATTTCATATCTGCGTTTTTGCTTTCATACTTTAGGAAAACTTGGCGTAAAACAGTTGGAAAGATTAAGAGGATTTGATGCTGCAAGCAAGCTGTAATTTGCTAAATCTTTCAAGGGGAGCTACATCTTATACTTGGAAACAAACCTGAGAATATTTGCATATGCTCACAGTATGTAACTAGTAGATGAATTGAGACTTACTATTCTACACATTTAAAGAAGGAACATAAGGATTTTCCTGACAGCTGTGCTTTTCTGTACTGACACTTCTGTGGGCTGCAGAGTATTCAAGCAGTGTGTATGTGAGCTGTAGCTGAGATGTGGAAAACCATGGGTTTGACTGGCCTGAACATAGGAACAAAATTCTGAATGCAAGAGCCTTCCTCACTTAAAGCAGTGGTCAGCAATGTTGCTGTTGCACAATGCTGTCGCTGCCATCCAGTTCTCTGATGTACCATGGTGGAGTGCGAGCATGCACGTGTATAAAAAGGCATCTGTTGTCTGCTCAGGCATCCAAACAATCTCGTACCTCGTACACATTCTTTCCTGTTAAGCAACTTGATCCGCCTTGTATCATTGTGCTGCTCATTTAAATTTAGATACTTGGCAAGGAGCACCTTGTGTGGTGCAGAATGTGTTAGGTGATCCACAAGTTTCCAGAAGCAAATTAGGTAAGGTGATGCGTTCTGTAAGTGTAAGCTGTGCAACTTCTGTAGACTCTTCTGCCCAGTAACTGCACTGAGACTAGTGCAAGTAATTCTTGGGTTGATCTCAAGTAAGATTTATTTTGACAAATGATTTTTTTTTTTCAATCTTACCTATTTAAAAATCTTTCTGCTTTTAGGCTGGTATAGTGTTAGTCTTCATCTCTGCCTTCAGCAGAAGTATGTGATGTCCCAAAAATGTGGCATGAGATTGAATATCAGGGTAAAATAAGTGCATTGCTATGTAGTAGTCTTTTAGAAGCAAAGCTAACTGGATTCTAAACAGTGACCTGGAAAAAAGTATAGGCCAGTCAAATAGGAGGTGGGCTGTGTCTCTTGAAAGCAAAACTTTGCTCTGTGCAATCCTTAAAGGGCTTTTTGGCTTCGTCATGTCTTACTGCAGGCTTTGGCTACACTCATGAACCTGCAGAGAACAGCAGAAACATAGAGGCTCTGGCTGCCAGGGGTGACTGCCACCTGGAAGCTCCAAAAGCTGCTTCCACTTCTTCTTTCTTTGCCAGACCCCATGTTCTAGCCTCCTGGCTACTGGCCTTGTTTTATGTTAGCACAGTGCAGCAGAATGATTCAGAGCTGATGAAAGAAACTTATTTCTGCCTGCTGAGAACTTGATTTTGTGTTTTGTAAACTGTATATTTAGAAGTACATACTCGAAGTGCAGGTGAGTTGTGGAAATGCTAAGCAATTCATCTGTTTTTCTTTTCCTTTATGATAGTATTTCTCTTGGCTGCAAATCTGGAGGTGATGAAGCTGGAGGTGGTTGGTATTCTTTCAGCACTAAGTCAGCTGATGGAGACAAATGCCTCTGTTCCAGTTTATAAATATCCCTGGCATGAACAAAACCAACAAATTGATTGTGTGACTGCCTAAATTGAATCACTCCGAGTTGGTCTTTTATCTCTTTACAAGAAAGATGCATTTTTAATAGTGAGTACTTCTGAAGCATTGCCATCAGTGTCTGAGGCAGCAGACTGCTGCGGGTTCAGGAGCGCAAAAGGTCCGTGCCGACTGGGTGGGTCTAAAAACGTTTATATCAGTGAGGCTAGCAGTTGGAACAGTTTTTTCCCTCGCTCACCCCTCTTTCTGGTTGACAAGTTATTGGCATATGGACTTTAGCTGGCATTTGCGTGTGTTTTCATGTAAAATAAGAACGCCTTCTCTGTGTTGATACATAGCAGGATATATGTGGCTTATTTTCTCTCTGTGCTTTGCTGTAGTGGCTGGGTTCTCCTGTCTTGTGGCTGTGCAGCTTAACTAGCTGGTAACGAAGTCAGGTCTGTGTTACTGCTATACAAAAGTTCCTGTTTNCTGCTATACAAAAGTTCCTTTTTTTTTTTTTTTTTTTTTTTTTTCCCCCTCCTACTGCACTGGTTTCTAATGAATAGGTGTCAAACTTTTAGTAATGAGCAGACATGGAATACTGATTTCTAGGTAGCATCTTGTTTCTCTTTGTTCCTCTCTCTGGTTTCTGTTTGTTTTTGAATACACACAGCTAGATCATCAGTGGGGCTGTAGCTATTCAAATCGGAGGCAGCTCCCAGCCCCACGCCAGGAAATGCTTGGCTCCTGAAGCATAACGGCTGCTGTGCCGTCATTGCCGTCCTACCCGAGCGGAGCCCGAGGAATCGCCAGCCCCTCCCAAGGGGGGATATTTTTGCTCTCACTGATCGCAGGAACTTGCTCGCGAGCGTTCGTGCTCACTGCACCCAAGCTCAGTGACAGCTCTGCCTGAGCATGCCGCTGCTCCTGAGCTGGAGCCCACGGCAGAAGGTACCGACCGCGCGTGGTTTCTCTCATCTCCTCGCTGTGCGTTGGGAAGGGTCTGACTCTACAGATGGGTGATGGAGTGCAAGGGGCAGGCAGAGCTGCTCGGTTGCTTTGCACATAATCGCCTTACTAGAACTGCTGTCATTAGGGAGCCAGAGTTATTAGGCTTATTTGTTAGATTAGTCCTTCATGCTGATGGTTTTAAGGCTTATGCTAAGAAGAGAGGCTCTGCTTTGGTAATAAATTCCTGTCTGAAATTTGCTGTGTAGAAATCGGAAACAAAAAGAATTGCAGCATAATGAAATTCTGTTCAGCTCTGGATACGAAACCACACAGCAGGTGAATTTTGCTTTTCTTTGCAATATTCATAGGGTGAAAATTTTAAGTTTTGGTTGAAACAATTACTGCTGGGTGCATTTGAATGTTAGCCCTCAAGCAAAAAGGGGAGCTGCACCCTTGTTTGAAGGCTGCTCTAAGTTCAAAGGAAGTATATTTTGTAGTGCCTTAACTTCTATCACGGCTGTGACACAGGTAGATAATGGTAGGACAAGGGGGAATGAGCTAAAACTGAAAGAGGGGAGGTTTAGGTTGGACATCAGGAAGAAATTCTTCCCCGAGAGAGTGGAGAGGCACTGGCACAGGCTGCCCAGAGAAGTTGTGGCTGCCCCATCCCTGGCTGTGTTCAAGGCCAGGCTGGATGGGTTCCTGGGCACTTTGATCTAGTGAGCTAGTGGCTGGCAGCCCTGTCCACGGCAGGGGTGTTGGAACTAGATGATCTCTGAGGTCCCTTCCAACCCAAGCCACTCTATGATTCTTTGATTCTATTCAAGAAAGTGTGCAGTACCATCGTGGAGATACTCTGCCTGGAGTTGTGGCAAAGAAAAAGCACGGAAAAAAGCTGCAAAGTACTTAAGCATGCATGATTTAGTAGCCTTGATAGCATATCTGTTTTACAACTTCAAGATACAGGTGGTAAACACCTAATAACTTAAGTTTCTTGTTCTTTTTAAAGCAAGATTGATGAAGTCAGAATTTATTTTAGCAAATATCTTGTGGCATGACATGGGAATTACTGAGAAATTTGATGTGAAATATTTTTGTGGTCTTCTCTTACTGGCTTGGATTTTAATCAAGTCGTATGAAAGAGCTTGCATTAGTTCTATCGGTTTAACTGATGTTCCCAACATGAAAATACATGTATGTGTTGAACACAGTTATGCTTCCTAATGTGTCTTAGAGTGGTTCTTGGCTGTACTGTATTTGCATGCACTTTGCACAGTGTACTGTTTATGCATGAAGAAGGTGTTTCTTCTCCTTATGTGACCCTCTTGTAGGTCTAGTGTTGTGGTTTAACCCAGCAGGCAGCTCAGCACCACGCAGCTGTTTGCTCACTCCTCTCCAGTGGGATGGGGGAGAGAATTGGAAGCAGAATAGAACTCATGGGTTGAGATAAAGGCAGTTTAATTGGACAGGAAAGGAAGGGAAAATACTACTAGTAATAATGATAAAATAATAATGATGATAAAAGAATATACAAAGCAAGTGATGCGCAATGCTGTTGCTCACCACCTGCCCTGCCGAGCCCTTAGCAGCAGCACTTTACTGCCCAACTCCCCCAGTGTTACTATTCACCGTGACATCAGATGGTATGGGACATCCCTTTGGCCAGTTTAGGTAACCTGTCCCCTCACAACAACTTGTGCATACCAAGCCTCCTTGCTGGCAGGGCAGCATGAGAGGCAGAACAGTCCTTGACTCTGTGTAAGCACTGCTCAGCAACAATGAAAACATTGGTGTGTTATCAACATTATTCTCATCCCAAATCCAGTAAACAGCACCATGCAGCTACTAGGAAGGAAAACTCTATCTCAGCTGAAACGAGGACATCTAGTCACAAGGGACAGGGTTGGATGGAGTCTATGAGCTGCAGAGCTGGAATTCACAGGTCTGGGATATATCTATCTATCTATATAGATTTTATTTTTTTTTCCAGGGTTAAGTGCTGCAGCAGTATTCTAAACTAGCTGGCCAAATAAAGTGATGTACCACAGTAGCTCATCAGGTCTGTAACCAAGATTGTGGGTTGCAGGGTACAAATGGAATAGATTGGTGGGCCACATGGCTAAAATTGATGTTGTTTTTAGTTTCAGCTTACCAAAGCCTTACAGTATGTCGTAAACAGAGTTAGACTCAGTATAACACCTATCACACTTTATTTCTTATGTTCAGGGGTGAATCTTATTGTAGGTGACGCAGAACTCGACCAGTGACATCCATTCTGATTTGAGCAAAGCTGACGTCCCTTGTTGAATCTCTGCATGTTGAATCAGATCTAACTAGGTGAAGAGTGATTCGTACAATATTAGGCTACTCAAATATGCATGGTAACTGATCTAATTTGGATTCCCAAGTGACTTTTTCCCTGTTTGGACTTAACAGAGGTATTGTGTTTCCCTAGAGTGAAATATTGCCTCCTTAATGTCATTATGGAGCTCTTCTTACTTGCCTCTAACCTTAGACTTCTTATTTTTGCTGAGCCAAGTTTTGAAGGCAGCAATCTTCACACTGAGGGCTTTTGGTACAGATCCTGAAGGAGGACCTCTGCTCTTTGAGTTCTCTTGGCTCTCAAACATTTCTGAAGAATCACTCTCAGCTGTTAGCCTGGAATAACATGAGTGCCTTGGGAACATCTCCACTAAGTTACTGAGATTAAGGAGTAGCAACTATGAGCGCTGTTTCAAGAGTGTTTAAGTGCCGCTGCTGTCTCCTGATAGACATGTACATCTCTCAGCATCCTGGAAGCAGGGAATGCATATCTGAAGCTCACACATTCCTTTTGCTTGGTATCAGTTTATTGTTACCTGATGGAGTTTAGTGTGCCTGTAACTGTTTAAGCATGAGATCACTGTTGTGCCACAGAAAGCTCTGTTACTACAGATGTCAATATATAGTCTAGTCCCTTCTCCAAGGTAATACACCGTGTCTACCTAGCTCTTCATGAAGCTTCTTAGAACTTCTGCTTGTTTTCTGACAACTTTTTTAAATTGCCTGGTGATGTGTGTGCTCCTGGGCTTCTTGCTCTTTTTACGGGCCTTGCAGCTTCTGTTTCAGGAGCTCATCCTCTTCTTCTCTTAAACTTTTAAAGTTAAAAGTTAATGAACTTTTTACATTTGATGGCCAATAAATACAATAAGTCGGACATTTACAGTGTCAGTTTAAGATGCTTATAATATTAATTTGTATGGAATGGGAATATGTCTGTCAATAACAAGCTTGTATCATCCTCTTATTGTACTTTTTTTTTTTTGTTTCCCCACATAACTGACTTCTATTTCATGTAATAGTCTGTTAGTCCTCAGAGGTCTAAGAAAAACTTAATGAGTGATAAATACAGGCATGTTCTATGCTACACTTCTGATTCCTCATGGTTTGAGAACCACTGTCCCAGCAAGGTGCCATCAAGCTGTCGGCCCCTACCTTTCCACCTGGGAAGCCCTCTGCGCCTCCCTTTGGGATGTAGTCATCTTCTCTGCCTAGCAATATTGGGTGGTGGGACCCAAGAGAATTAGCTCTTCCTTGCATCATCCCAGGACTAGCTCCACTGGATTCGTTAGGGCTGGAAGCATGCCTCTTTCACTCTGCAGCTGTGCACTGCGTATCCCGCTTTACCCCAGTCTCTCTGCTTGGAGTAACTTTCTTCAAGGTTTAATGACAAAAATTTGGAGTATGCTGAGTAAATTAGTTGTTTAAATATTTTAAGCATTTATTTTCTTTGTGATGGGTGAATGCCAAAAGACTATTTATATGATAACTTAACCTTTTTGCTCTACTGTAACTGCCAGTAGTTTATGTCCAGAAAGATCTGCAATTGCCCTGTGGGTTTAAGGAATAAGCATCCCATTTCTCCCCCTTAGCTGCTTAACTTCATGAGGCTGCTGCAGGGGAGTACTAGACTTTAAAACACTTTAATAAGTTTTGAATGTATTGGTAGTCTGTCGTCTTAATGCTACTAAACTGATTTCTAAAAATATTTAAGCAGTTTCATCCTGTTAATTCACTATTTTTAATCTCCGTTTTGCTTACTGTCTTGTCTAACTTTGCTCTCAATTTCATCACTAACAGCTAATGAGCTAATAGCCAAATCCAAGAAAGTTACACAACTTTGATGGTGTAACTCTTGTGACTGGGGCTTCTGGATATACAGAGGATAAAAATATCAAAAAGAAAAAATAAACAACAACAACAAACCAACACAACTATCTATGTTAAAGAAATGTGCAAAAAGCTGTGTTGAGGTGGCTGCCATGCTTGATAGTTTTGTAACTTGTCCTGTATCTTCCATTTCAGGAAACATAGATGCAAGCTCTTGTTTAGATTTCACTTGATCGCAGTTACGATGTTTTCCCAATGTCAAAACATTAAATGAAAATATTTTGATCTGGTAAGGTGCGAGGCTCAGCAATTGGCAGTGGCGCTTGATTTTTGATAGGTGACATGGTTCTGGAAGTGAAGAAGGTCAGGCCTAACAGTACAAGCTGGCATGTAAGCATTGGAATACAGTTAATCTTTTTGTTTGAAGACCAGTAAAATCCACATATATGACTAAATTCCTAGCGATGTTACTGTCTGTCTTGAAGCTTGTTTTCATGCTTTGCTATCTAGAGAATCCATGAAATGATAAACAAGGATCTGGAGCTGGTCCCAGACCATCCGACAGATACTTCTTACCCATTGCATTACTCCGTTTACCCATTACTCCAATTACCCGTTGTTACTCCATAACAGTCCCTCCATTACACTGTTCTCTTCATGTGCATGTAAAAGAAATATTCATAAGTATAGAGATGAAATGAGTCAGATTTTCACCTTGATTTATCAGTTCAGTTGTATGGATAGGAGGAAAAAAGGAATATTGATGAGGATGCACCTTAGAAATATTATAGCTTTTTAATATAGCTGCCTAAACTAAACAGGGAACGAGGAATGGTCAGGCAGCATAAGCTGGAACCTCTGCACTACTGCTAGGATCCCTCTATGCTGAAATTAAAATCCTGTAGCTGTTTATGTGGTAGGTAGATGAGGTAGAGGCAAAAGCTATAGAGAGAACAGGCATCATGAAACAGTAATTGTGGCTCAAAAACTAGTGGTGGAAGAGTACGCATGATCTGAAAAAGATGGAAATAAATCCACGTGGTACAGAGCCAGGATGGTAGAATTTTTTCATTTCTTATCTGTAATAGAATTATAACTACATCAAACTCTGTGTGTCTATCTGTGTGGGAGATCTCCAGGAAAGAAGGGAATAGGGAATCTTACCATGGTACAGCTGGGAATCTGTCATCTCCAGCCTTTTTGGATATTTGTTGGCAGGAGAGGAGGTGGCAGGATGTGTTAGGAGGCTCTTGAATGTTATTTGAAAGACTTCAGAATTTATTCTCCAGTTTTTATCACGGAAGTTATGAGCAAATGACAAAACCCAGTTATGGGAGCGGAAGTTATGGCACGCTTTTTAAAAATCCATGTATAAATACTACCTAAGAAGGAGTTGGCATTACTTAATCCAGTTGATTGCATGTAGAATTTACACATTTTGAAAAGAATTGTTGTTTGTCACTATACTTTGAATAGGAAGTGAATTGACCTGTAATATGTTCTGGATTTTCAAAAGGGAAATTTAAGACAGCTAACTTGTGAACTTTGCTAGAATACAGAGCTAAGGGATTTAAACTCCGGAGCTGCTTTAAGCACAGTCAATAGAAAGAGTGGGAAGAAAGAGTGGGTCAGTGAAAATGCTGCATCTTGGAAGATGAATCAGCATGGATAATGTGAGAGAAGTCCACGTCCAGCTGAGCGGACACAGCTGAGGGGACGTGCACAAGGGGCAATGGTAAAGCAGCCTGCCAGGGAGAATGAGTGAAGATGAAACACAGCCTCCTATCTGCACCATATCAAGACTGACTTTTGGCCTCACTGAAACTGAGATGATGATGATGTCTGTAGGGACAAAAGCCAAACGGTCAGTAGGTCATAGACTAATTTGACGTAATTTTGCAACAAATGAAGCGGAAGCAGATTTGAGCTGAATGCCCAATGGAGGAGGAGCGTGTAACGGGAGATGGGGGTTGAGACGAGGCAGTTTTCCACCATGACTTGCAAAAGGACTGGCATACAAGATCACTGCCTTATTAGGCAAGTTTCAGATGGTATCATGGCAGGGAGAAAGCAACACTGCAGGAAGCATGGATTATTTACTAAGGTGTGACTTCAGAATTATGTTCTCTCTTTATTTTTTTAAATTGAAAAGAGTAATCAAATGTTATTCAAGTGGTGGGAAGCTGTATGGAATGCAACATACAGTATTGATTGCATTGGACAGGTAAACACTGAGAACTGATCTCCTTTGTGAGGATAGA
This sequence comes from Alectura lathami, assembly GCA_013399715.1. Taxonomy (NCBI): domain Eukaryota; kingdom Metazoa; phylum Chordata; class Aves; order Galliformes; family Megapodiidae; genus Alectura; species Alectura lathami. The sequence continues at coordinate 94,993 of VXAV01005643.1, read as the reverse complement.
GATCCTGCCTGTATCCTCCTCAGTGTGACTAGCATCCTTCCAATATTGTACGGGAGATGATGAGACCTGGTGACAGAGAGGCTGGGTTTAAGCAGCAGTATGTAGAATCCAAAGAGGAACCAGAATCAATCTGATCAACTGTCTTGGTTTTCTTCAGTGAAGACAAAATTAAAAAAGGTGCTAGCATATTGAATATGCTGTTAGTGAAGGCAGACATTCTCCAAGGTGATTGGGATAATGGAGGTAGAACTAGTTGGCCTTAAAAGACTGGGCGGTACAGGGCTGAAATTGAGTTTCTACTACAGTGATGTGCAGTTTGGTCTTGTAGGACATAGTGGGAACCTGTAGGCAAAAGCGGTGGAAGAGAAGAGGGATTTGGGTATTCTTAATTGTGTGATGACCGAGACAGCAGGGAAATGAAACCTTAAACCGTGTCATGGGATGGAAGGGTGAGGTTTTTTGTAGTAGGTTATGAATACGAGCTAATGCAATTGTACGTGGTACTTCTGCAACATTTCCATACATCTGCCATCAGTATTACAGAATTGAAACTGGCGGGCATTACTGGTCTCTTTTCCTTCGCAAAAGTTGTTTCCATAGCTGTCCTAAGAATGCAATGTCTGTCTTTGCAAAACACAAGCAAAGAATCAGTGGTGGCCCTACACAAAACACATCACCAAGAGAAACTTGGAGAGGGGGCTGCGGAAAAGAGATGACAGTATCAGTGAAAGGAAAAAAAAAAAACAGATGTGGATATTTGACAGTAGACTTTAAACTCATTACTCTGGTAATTTAAAACCTGTAATTCTGAATTCCAGTAAAAATACTGGAAATGATTTGCTTTGCTTCTGCTTCAGAAATTGTCTGTATAGAATATTGAATTTAGAATTTACAATTTCTATATTGTCAGCTGGAAACTAGTGGCACTCTACTGAATACCCTGTATGAATATTTACAGTAATTTTTTTTTTTTTTTTCTTTATCTATGCTCTAACTTGTGCCAGCTAAAGAGATCTTTTAAACTGTCCCTTAGGTTCCTGATGTCATCAGCAGCATAAGACAAGTCTCCAAAGCAGCACTGAAAGAAGATGCCAAACCAAGTAAGGATAGTGAAGATGCCTTCTATAACTCTCAAAAGTTTGAGGTCTTGTACTGTGGGAAGGTGACGGTGGCTCACAAGAAAGCTCCTTCTTCATTAATTGATGATTGCATTGAGAAATTCAGCCTTCATGAGCGTCAGCGCCTGAAACTGCTAAACGAACAGCGGAGTAACGAGTCGAGTTTAGACTTACCCCTGAGCGAGGGAAATGTGCCAGCTTCTCCATTGGATAGCCCCTTTGAGGAGCTGGACAGCCCAACCACCGCTGCAGGACACACTGCGATATTTACAGTTGGCAGCCAGAACAACTTGACCAGCCTGGCCAGCACTCGTAGCTCCTTTCCAGAGCGCATTTTGGAGGACTCTGGCTTTGATGAGCAGCAGGAGTTTCGCTCCCGTTGCAGCAGCGTCACTGCAGTTATGCAGAGAAGGGTTCATGACTCAAACCTGAAGATACAGCCACGTAGAAGACATGCAAGCGCACCCAGCCATGTTCAGCCCTCTGATTCTGAGAAGAACAGGACAATGTTGTTTCAGGTGTGTCCTAGGACAAGCAATTGAGTATCTCATATGTGATTCTGTTTCACCTATGCTGGTGAGATCTAGGACTCAGCTGGAAAAGTATTTCATTCAAAAGGATAATCCATGCAGATTTCCTTATGAATATATCCTTTCTTGTTTGATTAAAAAGATGCTTCTAAGTTCACAGCCTTATGTTTGAGCCAGCTCCTTTATGATGACTTGTACTGATGTTAAACTTGTCTTTCTCAGATGAGTAGTCACATATCTCTGCTTGCTTCAGACCTCACAATTCTTTCTTCTCTTTCTTGAAGTGCATTTGACATCTTCAGAGTTTGCATTGAGGAAACAAAAGGATATGTAAAGGAGGTGAAACATAAAAGGAAAGATACTTGGACCTTAAAATAACAGGGAGCTAAATGTCTGAGTTTTGTCTTTCCTTTTTCATTAAAGATCATTCTTGCCTTCTTTACTCTTAGAGAAATGCTAACTGAAGTGAGAATGCATTGCCCTTTAGAAAGCCATGGCTGGAAAGTACACGACTAGCAATGAAAAGGATTTAGCTGTAAAACTCCCCCAGCTCTGTGGAGTAAGTTCTGTACACTTGAGAAGCAGCTTGAGAAAGCTGAAAGGTTAGTTGCTGCAGAGCCTACACTTTCTTGTTTGAAATTGATGTAAAAACTGGAATTATCACCTTAAGGTCAGCATAGTAACTCAGCTGTTCTGTGGAATAGTCGTGGTGGTGATTTACTTTTTTTTTTTTTTTTGCTCTTGTTTTTGTTGTTTTAAATCAATCCATGCACAGATTCCGTAGTCGTGCTGTTTTCTTTATTGGACCTTATAATTTAGCCACACTGTTTACTAAAGGCGGTAATACTGTTTTACTGTTTGCCAAACTTGTGATCTTTTGACAAAAAATAACTCAAAATGAAAATGAAAAAAAAAAAAAACAAAACCAAAAAAACCCCGAAAAAAACCCAAAGCTTTCCTCTTTCCAAATCTTTTTCCTATTGAATTGTGTTGTTCTTGCTCAAGCGCTGTTACTCAATATAGGCTGAATTATGGCAGCCTTATTCCTGCTGAGTAAGCTGCCATGCTGAAGGTACTTTATGTGAACAAGAAAGGGGTAGATTTTGATGTTTTTGTTGCCATTAGCGCTGCGTCTCCAAGGCAGCCGTAAACTAGACTTTCTTACTTTTTTTTTTTTTTTTTTTCAAGGTTGGAAGATTTGAAGTTAACCTCATCAGTCCGGATACCAAATCTGTTGTGCTTGAAAAGAATTTTAAAGATATCTCCTCATGTTCTCAGGTGAGCATTAATAAGAAGCAACATACAGATTATCAGAAGAAATGGATGTGATTTGTTCTTCAGCTTGGTTGCCTTGCTAGCCTGTGGGAAATAGAAAACAGATTTTTTTTCAGCATTATGTGCTGTTCTTCTTTATTCAGTCTCAAAGGCCAATTTTAAACAGTTTATCCTCTCTGTCTAAATTATAATAAAGTAGATTGCTGCTTCATCCCATTTGATCCTTAATTTAAAAATAGGGAGAATTCTGAGAGATTGTGCGTGGTTTATATATACATTCATCACAAGGTTTGACAGGAAAATGTCACTGACTTCTTTGGGAAGTGCAGCAGAAAGAATTGGATATTAAATTGTGATTGCTTCTTAAGCAGCTGCAGCAGACTTGAAGTAGCGATTTGCCTTTGCAATAGCGAGAGCTGCTATTCACATCAGGGATTGCACTCATCTGGTAGCAGTTACAAGTAGATACTGCACAAGAATAGCTCAGTGTCACTCTGAAAGAGCTTAAATGCAGAAAATATGAGCACAAAATAATCAGCATGAGCTGCAGTAGTGGTAACTTTGATCACTGGTCAGATGGCAACGTATAAACTGTTCTGCTTTGGGAGAGCACTGGGTTTAATTTTCGAAGTAGCTTAATCTCTGTTTAGGATGCCCTGAGAGTGCTGTCTCTGAGCAGCTGATCTCCTGAAAGCCTCTGGAGTCAAAGGAGGAGAGCATCAGATCAGCTCTCCAGCAGTTTGCCCACATCATTTCTTCTGGGGAATATGTTAACAGATGAACCCAGCTGTCTCCAGTATAAGCGTTTCTTACAAGAACTGGAACACTGGGGCTGAAGGATTTGTCTTTCTATGCTGCTGTTGTTCAACAGCTGTTACTTCTGACACTTTCTGTTCTGAGGTCTTGTTTTATTACCTTCTGCCATTCCCTATGCTGGTGTGGTTTCAGGACACCTTAAACATTGTTACTTTAGTTTAAAGTATTCCTCCTGACATACTCCAAGCCTGCATTTCACCCCTGAGTGCTAATAGCAAAGCTGCACTTGTGTGGCTGTGCTACTGATGCTAATACAAATTAAGAACTGCTCACTACTTGTAACTCAAGACGAGCCTTAAATTGCCGGCCGTAGGTCCAGGCCTTTGCACAGAGTCCAACTACAGCTTGTACTGCTGCTGGTAGTGGGGAAAGGCATGTGCAAATGTAGAGTGGAACCACATAATCAAACAGTTATTTATTAATAACTAGGTGATAAATGCAGATCAAAAAGGTTCTTAAAGCAGTGATATGGGAAGCAAAATTCGCAGATGTTTTGACTCTTCCTTCCACCTGCCCCCCCCTTTGCAGGTGTACTGACGTAAATAAAAGCGACGCTGCAGCTTAACTGACAGGGCTCCTGGGCTGTGTGTAGGTAACAAACCTGTCCTAAACATGGACAACGTTTGTTGTGCTAAGTTCAAAGAGTGATGGAAACTGGCAAGACCACTGCAGACCTTTGACACCTCGCCTTCCCTTCACTAGAATGGTTGTATACAGTCAGTAGTGTCAGGTGATGCTGCGTGTTGGATGTTGGAGATGGAGGCATTCACAGTCATTTGGAGCAAAGTTTTTGTTATTTTACTTGCTTGAATAACTCAAATGCACCAACCATACTGTGGTTCTCATTTAATGACACAGATACTTCAGAGAAGTTTTTTTTTTCTTCTTTTTCCTTTTTCCCGTGTTCAATAGAAATGAAACATTTAATTTGTTCAAGACTAAGGATTTGGTTGCGTAAAGCTCATCAGTATTTCTTTTAAGAACTCTGCTAGCCACAGGGCTTCCCTGTTATGGTTTTATAGGACAGTGATTTACTGCGTATTGTGAGACTGCAGCTTAGCAATGTTTGTTCTCCTGAGCTTTAAAAATGATGAAAAAGAGATGTTCTCTTCAGCTTGCATTCTGGATTCTTTCAGTCTGGTCTAATAAAGTTGCTTTTATTCTATAGCTTAAGTATGGTTGATTGGCTGCATTCAGTTCATTATCCACACTTTGCCTAATTGTCAAAGCAGCAAATACAAAGGATGAGAAACCCCGGTATGTGCTGTCAGACAGCTGTAGAAGTTCCCTTGTTTCAGCCTTGCTGACCTTGAGAGAACTGAAGAAAAACGAGAAAGGTGCGTGTGCTTCTGCCATTTTGCGTCAGGCCACCCTCTTAGAGGAAAATGCTGGAGGTGCTGCCAGTGTAGGAACATACTGTGCTGTTCATGCTTTGGTGGGGCAAGCGTCACGTCCTTCTCCCCCACGCATGTTCTCCCATGGAGCCCGGCAGATCTGACAGCAGTAGGCTTGTCCAGGCACTGTCAGCAGTGAGGGAACTGGCATCGCTCCGATCCACCTGAAGTCAACACAGCTTCTTTGCAAAACAAGGCAACCCTTCACTGTTACAGAGATCAACGTATGTGCATGCATCTGCTCTTCTGCATTCTATGCTTTTGAAGACTTTGCATGTTACAGGAAAATGGGTTCAATTAAGTCAGAATTGGTTTGGACAGTGGTAGGATAACAGCATTTGTGCTGTCTTAGAATGTCTCTGCACTTAAGTTTCACTGAAGTAGCACAAAGTAACCTCTGGAATTTTGTTTTTAGTTTAAAAATCTGCTGGGAGTAGCGACAATATGCTCAGTCTGTCACGTAGTGTGTTACCAATTTTGTCTAGAGTGTTCTCTGTAGGTACAGACAAGTTGTTTTGCCTGCCCCCCTCTTGTACGATAGAGGTGTTTTCTTTGGAGATGGATCCAAGCAACTGAGTTCTGCTTTCTGATGTATTTGAACTTGAGGGATTAGACTTTCTTTTGGAGAGAATCTGCTATTACCGTACTTAGATGATAAAAACATTGGCAAGAGCTTTAACAATAGTGAGTCATGTTCCATGAATTGAGACTGGGAATATACTGCTTCTTAGGAAGCAGCTGTCTTTGATCTTCTCAATGCTGTTTTTAGCAAGGCAGCATTCCCTCTCAAGCAGTTAGACTAGTATCTTGAAATAAACCATCAGTAGTAATGTGTAGGAATTCGTGAAAGTTGTAGTATGTAACTGTCTAAAAACAGAGGATTTATTTAAGAATCCAGTTGGAATTCTACATGCCACCACTCATTCCCAGCTTCTTCTGGTGTAGTCCAGTCTTGCATTGCGGGAAAGAAATTTGTTGCTACTTTGATGCTACTCCAGTCCTATGTTGTAGTGTGGGTTCACTGCATCCAGTTTTCACTGCAGGGACTATTCGAAACACAGCCTAGGGCTGTTTTGTTGGCTACCCTGAAAATCCCACTTTCCTCGTGGAAGGCATTCAGGACCAAATCTATTGCTGTATAACTTCTTAATGGGCTAAAACTGAAAGAGGAGAGGTTTAGGTTGGACATCAGGAAGAAATTCTTCACTGAGAGAGTGGTGAGGCGCTGGCACAGGCTGCCCAGAGAAGCTGTGGCTGCCCCATCCCTGGCTGTGTTCAAGGCCAGGCTGGATGGGTTCCTGGGCAGTTTGATCTAGTGAGCTAGTGGTTGGCAGCCCTGTCCACGGCAGGGAGGTTGGAACTAGATGATCTTTGAGGTCCCTTCCAACCCAAGCCATTCCATGATTCTATGATGATTCTTTTTTTTTTTATTATTATTTTTTAATTGTGTAAAGAGCTCAATGTAATTTCTTAATGTAAAAGCAACTGAAAATTAACTGTTGTGGTTGTTCAATGGGTCATTAGGAGGATATATTTATAGTTTCTCAATTTTTTTGCGTTGGGAAGTGTTGGAATCTGGCCACTAGTTTTGGTTTCACTTTGGAAACTAAACGTGTTTGTACAATAGTCTACTAATGCTGTCTTTAAACACTTGGAAACGTTTTTTAAAACTCTTTTTTAGGGTATAAAACATGTTGATCACTTTGGCTTCATTTGCCGTGAATCTGTTGAACCTGCGTTAAGCCAGTATGTTTGCTATGTGTTCCAGTGTGCAAGTGAGTCTCTGGTGAGTATTTATAAATGATCCCAACTTTTCCATTGGAGCATGTCTGAAGAACTTACTGAACCATCTCTGTTCTGCTCTGTCAGCTGAGCCTCAGTGATCATGTGTTCAGAGGTGTGAGACCTCAGCTGTGAATTTGAAAATAAGGAATAGGAAACATGTAGATTCTGTCCTTATATAGCCTTATCCCGGTACTCTGCTGAAGTGGTTATCAATAACAAACAGAAAAACTCCAGATGAATGAGTTCACACATGCAGACTGCAGGCATATTTGGGCTCTGTATTTGATTGTAACTCTTGCATTTCTAATTGTTGAGACGCTTGCTTCCCCATTAAACATGCAGTTACATATGTTGAATCAGTACCAAAGCTGATGATAAAACCCAAACAGACTTTGCAGGGTAGGATTTCTGCCACTGGCCTGATTCTGCATGTGGCTTCTGTGTTTTTGCTGTAGTCTGTTTTGTCCTCAGGAGAGGAAAATAACAGCATCTGATCAAAGAGGTGGAAAACCTGAGTTCAGACAGGGTCGGTGTGGATGTGTGCAACTAAAAAGTCCGATGGGCGTTTGATAAAGTTATGTATCAATTGGGTGAGGTTCCAGGCGCCAGTGATTTAACTGATAGAGGTAGCTGCTTAATGTGAGACTTTGCTGCAAATTATTTTGACTACTATGTTTTTACCTTGAGTCTCTGAGAGTTAAAAAGAAGTTGTTTTCTGTTCTGAAACATATTTACTACTTAGGGTTGTGCTAACAGCTGCTAACTCTTTCAGCTAAACTTACAAATCATCTCTCTGGCTGGCTGCAAATGTGATTTGTAAATCCAATAGCCACCTTCAGAATTTGTAGTTTTATACCAATAGAAATCCAAACAGGTAACAGCCCTAGGTGTACTATGGTAGCTGAGGTTTCCCTTTAATCAGAATAGGAGCTTGTTATGAAATCAGCTGAATCTTTGTACTAACACGCAGTGTTACACCTGACTTATTGATAAATCTGACCATGCATAATTTAGTGCAAGGACAGTTAAAATGGGGTATATAGAGAAACTAAATATCTGTGAATCCCTTTATGTTGTGAGATACTGTTATATGTGGGAATGTCTATATTGCAACACAAAATGAACATTCCTGAGCTACCTTCAGGTGCAATCGCTTGGACATCAGCAGCAATTTGATAGTGCAGAGCTGTAAAAACTTGGTGTTTTCCAGATTCTGTACTGGCAGGCAGGCTGTTAGGAGTCTTATGTGTGTTGGCTCTAAACCTAGCTACAGTCTGCTACAGTTCTCATGACTTCAGTGTAGTCTGAATCTGGTATGCAAAGGAACAGGGAGATCAAGGTCTCGATTCTGAAGTAGAATACTTATTTCTTTTCAAAGATAGTCTGCAATCCCACTTCCTTATGTCTTTGCATCAGCACAGAAAGGAGTAGGCAGTTTTTTATAAGGATTGTGTTGCCCTAAAATACAAACAGGGAAACTCCAAGTTGTGGCCAGTCTTGCAGTCTTTAAGTCTGGAGAAAAGTGAACTGCTGTGGGAAGCTCATAGGTCTGTGGGGCTTTGTACTAAAATGGGAGGAAAATAGTTGAGAGGGACTACATACAGTTTACAGGATAAACTTGAAGCTAAAGAAAAGAAATGGAAGGCTTTTACTGAGCCAGTAACCTTGTTGTTGCAGTGTGATGTTCGAAATCACACTTTCTAACTGAACTTCCAGCATCCACACAACTCTTACTTCAGTGGAGACCATGGAAACACAGCATCTGAGGTCTGAGCATATCAGAGAATCTTTTATTTTAGGCCAAAGATGTGCTTGCGGTTGAGCAGTAGAAACTGGGCAACATAATCTGAGATCCTTGAACAAGGAGTAAATGATAAACTGATTTCCAAAATCAGAATTTATTGTCATTTTAACTTACAATGGAAACTTACCGTACGGCTCTGAAGCTCTTCTCAAGCGTACTGGCAGTTGAGTTCCTAGGTGCCCATGCATGCAGGTACATCCTAGGTACAGTGGGACCTAGATGGAGACTCCCTTCTACATACAAACTCCTGCCTTACACCCTTACATGTCCATTTATCTTTTGAAATTCTCTGCACTGCTAGAGCCTCTATTAGCATAGTAGCTGGAGGTTTCAGAAAACACCAGTGTTTAAGTCCACTTAACACCTCACTGCCTTTGTGTTTGGAGAGTAGACAGAAAGCCGGGGATACAGCAGTGATCTCTTTAGAAGTCAGCAAACGGGTCTTTTGATTGCAAAGCACCTCTCTCTGATGTGATGTATAAACCTTATTTGATGTATGTGACATGCATGTTAGTTTATGTAGTCTTTTTGCTCCTTCCCCTTTAGGTTGATGAAGTGATGCTCACCCTGAAACAAGCCTTTAGCACTGCTGCAGCTCTTCAGAGTGCCAAGACGCAGATTAAACTGTGTGAGGCCTGCCCTATGCATTCATTGCACAAACTTTGTGAAAGAATTGAAGGTAGCAGCTGAGTTTCTGTTGTAGTTGTTTTTTTTTTTTTCCCCATTTTTTCCAGAGTTNTTGAATTTAATTATGTCAACCATTCACTTCTGGCTTAAGTGGTGTAAGAATAGAAGGCAAAGTATCCCAATAAGCACGGTCTTACCATTGCTTTCCACTCTGTACAGTCAAGTGGAGGTGATTGCAGTAATGACATTGCAGCTGAGTCTAACACAGCTTGTGTTATAGATACATATTCTTTCATTGTCATACTTCTCTTAGGTGTTAAGGGAGCCAAAAAAGCCAACAGCTCTTCCTTTTGTTTTTCTGAAGATACGTTCTTTCAAAACAGATTGTAAAAAGGCAGTAGTGATCAAGAAAGGGTCTTGCTTTCTCATGTGTC
>VXAV01005643.1:59888-81661 GCA_013399715.1 Alectura lathami | reverse complement strand
GGTCATGGCTGTGCTGGTGATGGCTGAACTGTGCGCTTATGGTAAGGCCACGCATAGAGAAGAAAAGGGCAGCTTTCTGAGTAACAAGCATTCGTTGCATGTGGCAAGTGAATTACCTGAGCGTTATCAGATGTGTTGCTTCAGAATAAAAAACTTTAATCAAGATGGTTATGTCCTATAAAGGGATATATTACTTTTTTTTTTTTTTTTTTTTNNNGTGGATAATTACTGGGATTCTCTTATATTAATTAACCTTTTAAAGAAGAAATCTGAATTGGAGGTTTTGCTAAATGTCCCCTCTACTCAGCAGAGAGAGTCCTACAAGCCAAGAGGCATGTAGAGGAGTAACTGAAGAAGGCTGGGTGCCTGGGGTCCTGCGTGTCGTTAGAGGGAAGGTGCAGTGAGAGTGATGCTAAATGATGAGGTCCAAATATAGTTCAAGCAGCAAAGCTAAGCTCCTGCTTATTTTAAGAGTACCATGCTACTCTGCCATCAGGGCCAAAGTTGCTCTTGTCCTGTAGCTTTATGGGCGTGTCGTAAAGCAACCTGCAAACTTGAGATGCTACAGATGTTGCATATTAAGGAAGCAAAACATTATTTGTCAGGGTGAAGCTGTAGTACTGCTTGTACTTCAGGTTGAAGGTGAATTTGACCTAAGATAGAAACTAGCATTGATGCTCATTTGGTCAAATCTGGCCCATGTACTGTAGCAAATCTTACACGCTAGGAATTTGATCTGAATACGGAGGGAGAGCAGAAGAGAGATGATGGTCAGAAGATTTGGATAGTTTCAGCAGTCTGAAATACCATCAGCTGGTGATGGCCGCCATCATGCCTGTGCTGAGTCTGATTTCCTTTTCATGTGTAGAGGCCATGTGACTGGAAAGTGATCTAGCTCTGAGGGTGGGGCACTAACCCTGTAGTGGCTGTGGAAGAGGCATACATCACTGGGAATAACTCAGTGAAGCAGCTTGGCTGTATGTGAACGCAGTACTCAGATCATGTGGAGGAAAAATCACCAAGAAGAAATGCACTGATAAAGTTGAAGTCTCTCTGAAGGGAGATAGCTTATCTATTGCTGCTTTTGATATAGTGTGTTCCTTTCTTACCAGGGCCACTGTGCCATGCTGTGTGCTATAGCATAAGGATCTACTGCAGGCTGTGGTTTAGTTTAGCACCAGTAGACACCCAAATCTGTGTTGGGGCAATTACAAGTCTGCCTGTTTGTGAAGCAGACTTGCTGTTGGGGGAAAGGTTGTCTCAAGTTTGTAACTGCTAGAGATCAGGGACAGCATCACGTTGCAGTGAATCGTGATGCGTGTAGGGGTTCATCATTGCAGGTCCATTTAAAGATTACCCAATACAAGAAGTAGAAAAACAATTGTCAGAGCAGATCAGCCACTATTAATATGGTTAAATCTGGTATATATGATTGTTTCTATACAGGGTCTGTGTTTGTGTGTTCTGTATGTGACACATGCATACCTGTGTTGTACGACTGCTTTGATATTTCTTCCTCGTCATCAGACTATTACAACAAGCCAAATAGATCACGGTTAATTCCTGAAGGTATTTAGGCACCAAATACCCATTAGTTGCATGGTATCAATGTGATTGTACATGACTTAGCATCTTTATTTTAAAGTAGAATTAGTAACAAAGAGACTAGGAAAGAAAACTAGTTCTTATAAAACTGGCATACAGCATCTTATTGCAGGTAGAAAAAAAAATATAAATAAAAGTCCGTGAATGTAGGGGGGAGACTTAAGCAGCCTCAGCCTTAGCAAAATTAGAAATAAGTATGCAGTGACCAGGTATCTAAGAGCACTTTACATGAATAGCTTTTGAGCTAGATAAGTAGCATCAAGTGACATTTTAAGCTACTTGAACGAGTAGCTGCTCACCACTGCTGTAGGGAAACATGCTGGGTTTTGTGCTCTGACATATCTTACTCCCAAAGGAATGTCACTTTTTCACTTGTTTGTTTTGCTGGAATGGTCTTATTTTTTGTCAGGTTTGAACTGAAAACAGGCTGTTGTTTCCTAACCAGATATCTCAGAAAAAATAAATATAACCTCTTTTTGACCTCCTGAACACATTTCTGTTAGCCCAAGCTGCACTAACCTTTGTTGTTGTTGCTGTTTCTGAATCAAAAAGCCTTTCCTACAAAAAAGTGCCAAAAGCAATTTTTAAAACTAGTAAGAAACTTCTAAGTTATCCTTTGCTATTGTTTTATTATGAGGGTCAGTGAAGAGATCCTTCAGGCAGAGCATTCATTGGTAATGAGCTTAAATGGGATAATGTACTTAGAGGGGCACTCTAAGTCTTGAAAATGAAAATAAACCTTACCAGGAAAAAGTTGCTTAAATGAATGTTGCTGATGTTGACAAAACATTCCCTCTACTTACAAGCATACCAAGAAGAGCTGTGGTGCCCTCTGTCTATCCCTGATTTTCCTAAAGCCCAGACTTTTTTTTTCTTCGTGTTAGAGAATTGAAAACAGCTTACTTCAGCAGTTGGTAATGTCCAGCAGAATATGCCACCTGTTTTGTGGGAGTTAAGGACAGAGGTGGAAGGCAGTAAAAAGCATTGCTGATCTATCACCCATTTTTGTGAAACCAGATGACTCTGAACAAGTTTGGCAAAGATCTGCTAATGCCAGTTTTGGTCAGTTTTTTCTCAGCACTGACATTGAATAGGCTTGCTTGGATCTGACCTTATTTGGTTGGATTTGCAGCCAAAGAGCTGCAAGCCAAAGAGCACTTGTCCCACTTTTAGTGCTTTCCCTGCTTTTGCCCAGGTGGACTTAATTTGTCTGAGATCTCCAGATATGGAGTAAGCTGTCTGGGATTGTAGCATGTCAGCTGCACAGTGCCGGAGTCTGGAGGTTTTCTGAACCTGGTTATTTAAGCCAGCTCAGCTATTCTGTCTCAAATGGCTGAAGGAATACACAGTTGCTTCAGACAAGAGCTACAGGGGGTTGGGGGAGAAGATGCAGTTCTGCTGGCTGAAGATGTTACTGCTTGCAAAATGCTTGCCCCATTGTCTGTGGTCTCCCATCAAACAGGTCATGTGCCTGAACCGTCCTGTGTCCACTGGCACAGCTGGTGGAATCTTTGCCTAACCTTTGGTAAAAGGAAGAAAGCCCAGATTAAATTATTCATTTTTTTTTTTTTCTCGCAGGGAGCCAACAGAATGCGAGGCCGCCTGGGAAGTGTGGACAGCTTCGAGCGCTGCAACAGCCTCGCTTCTGATAAAGTGCGTAAGGAGCTTAGTTAAAATTGGCATGCTTTCGTGCATGGGTGGTAATGAAGCATAAATGTGCCTCTTTTCTTCAGTTTGAAGGAAGTAGCACAAAGCACATCAATTTACAAAACTCAAGTAGTAGTTTCCACTGGGAGGCTGTAGGAAAGCTGGCATATATGTTGACTTGGAGCTTCAGCTTTAATCTGTTGTTTGATTGCCAGTCTTCCCCCCCCCCCCCCCCCCCCACACACACATTTCCCTTGCTTTTACAAAAAAGCAGGGAAATTCTGGTCAGCTTCTGCCTTGTTTTGCTGAAGCAATTGAAATGGTCCTATCAGAGGAAGTGCTCTGAAGGTGGGGAATCCTTTCTGTAAGTAACAGTTGCATTAGGGAAGTTGAAATATTGACCTAAAACCAGCTGCTGGGGATGCTTGATGGGGGCGAGGGGGTGGAATCCTGCTCACTTTCATTTTATTTCCTGTTTTTAATGTTTTTCCTCTTACCTTATGCGGGGATTGGTTGCTGTTTTTCCCAGGAGATGGAGATTCTGTTATGGTTTTCCTGCCGCAGTTACTCATAAACTGACTGTGTAATAACAGGCTCTCTTCCAGGATATTGCTCTGACGGTGCAGGAAGCATGCTCGTGATATGTCAGGGAAGCTAGCTCCAAGCCATTTCCCTCGTCATTTCAGTCTCCGTGTTCTCCCGAAAGAGCCAGGAGACTAGTGGCTGATCCCTGTGAGAGGATGCCCGGAGTAATTAGTACCTTTTTGTATTGAATATAAACTTTTTTTCCTCCCTTCTCTTTCTGTTTTTTTGGTTGTTGTTTTCTTCTTCCTTCAAGAAGGACGCTGCTGTCTCAGCGTAAGTTACCAAAGGATGTCTGCTTTGGGTGATAATTAGCATACAATAGGCCATGGCCAAGAGGGAGGAGAGGCCCCACTGCCCCGATGCGGCGTGCGGCTGGTGGGGCTAGGGAGCTCCCGCAGGCCTCACTCCTCCAGCCCTTCCTTCCAGGACGCGTCACCAGGCGACTCTCCGCCGGCCACCCCTCCGGCGTCCCCGGTGTCCTCGGCCTGGCAGCCGTTTCCCGAGGAGGACGTGGACTCGCCACAGTTCAGGAGGCGCGCGCACACCTTCAGCCACCCGCCCTCCAGCGCCCGGCGGCGGATAACCTTCCAGAACGGCCGGTCCCAGAGCGCCCGTTCCCCGCTGCTGCGGCAGAACTGCGTCGAGCCGACCAGGTGAGCCGGGGTGCGATGCAACAGCTTCTGATGTAAGCTGTTTCTGCACTGCTCTGGGATTATTATTGTATTTTCAGCCTGTCTTCTCCACCTCTGAGTAACTTGGTGCTTTGCAGTAACTGTCTGATCCCCAAATTAGTGACTCAGGGAAAGCACCGATCCAGCGGATTGATTGCCAGGCTGGCTGCTGATCTGTGTGTTTGTTCATTGGCCATCTCTGAGATGAGCCTTTTGGCTTTGCTGCATTCAGGCCTTCCAGAGAAGAGATCCCCAGCACTTCTAATGGCAGAGGCAGCAGCCTGAGGGGTTGTGCCGGGATGAAAATGGCACTGGCAGCTTTTAGTGCCAGTTGCTGTGTTAGCCAAGCTCCTGGGAAGTATGTCCAGAATTAAAACTGCTGAAGAATCCCAGTGAAGGACTTAAGGATTAAATACCTCCTCTGAACTGAGGCACGCGATTTTGCTGTTTGCCTTTCTTGGGAGCTTCCTTCCATAACTTCTTTCCCCTTCCGGTTTGGAAGCTCTTTGGCTAATGTCATGTGGGATCCTGCTGCTTCAGGAGCCAGGCAGAGTTCCCTCGCTTGGCAGGAGAGGTCCCCATAGCTCACTGTGGACCTGCTTTGATGTGCCTAACTTGCTCTGCCTCCACCATGCCTGTCTGCATAAGTCATCAGGCAAACTCCAAAACCTTTACAAGACTCTTTGCAAGAAGCTGTGAATGCCCCATCCCTAGAGATGTTCAAGGCCAGGCTGGATGGGCCCTGGGCAGCCTGATCCAATGGGTGGCAACCAGTCCACGGCAGGGGGCTGGAACTGGGTGGGCAGTAAGGTCCCTTCCAACCCCAGCCATTCTGTGATTCAGGTGGAATTTTCTGTGCTGGAGAAGCACTTTCTCCAGGCTACTAATCCGTTTGTGGTGCATAGCTGCAACTCAAGCTTGTTGAAGGCTCTTTCTAAAAATGAGACTTTTAAATAATAATTTATCACTCACTTGTTGTCTAGATTAAAATATCAGTGTGAATGCCACACCAGCTTGTAGAATAAGAGAACAAATTTTATTCTGTTTAAGAGAGTGGATGGGTTGAAGGGTGAAAAACTTTCAAGCAAGGCTTGAAACAAGCCTTGAAATAGCTTTATGTTGTGTTTCTGAAGAGATAAATGATGTGTTTTGTACTGAGATAAACTTCGTTTTTTGTTCTTTTTTTTTTTCTCCTGTTGATGTTGTATGCAAACAGGAAACCCTGAAGGACTTGCTGACTTCACTTCTTTGTAATAACTTTCAAGAAGTCGCTGATTAATTTGCATCATCAGCAGATTTTCAGTCAAAACAGCTTTATAACAGTATAGTTCTAGGCTGGGAATTTCACTCTCCCCTTTCCTCTTGAGGATTATTCAAAAATGTTGAGTAAAAGAAACTGAATTGATTTTAATGTCCCCCCAGCACAATTTTGCTCATTTTAAGTAATATTTAACTGTGTAGGAGGACTGTCTTCCCTGATTAAAATACTCAACAAAAGTTCATTGCAAAATATTGCATTGAAATAATCTCTGCTTAGTAGTGTGTTCTAGCAATTGACTTAAATTACGTCTAAAAGCAAGGAACAAGGGGGAAAAACTCACAAGGTGATTCATGTTATTGGAAGCAAGTTTCTAAGGATATTCTATGAACATTTCAGAGACTGTCTTTCTGAATTTGCTTTGAGAATAAATAAGGCCAAAAAATAAGGTCTTCTGCCTGTTCTGCAATGTCATCAAAATGTTTCTTAAATCAACCGTAACAATAAAATCATTGTTAACGTGGAAACTGCCCAATGGTGCACTTGGTACGCTTTATCTTCTGGGGAACAAAGTTACTGTAAGCCAAATTGAGGTACTTGGCCAGTATCTTTAATTTGGACATTTTGTTGTATCTGATTCCATGCTGACACATCTGCTATGTTCTCTTATTGCCTGCACAGTCCTATTGTTGGGATTCGTCGCTTTTACAGTGAGACTGAGTCTGCATCACCTGGTCTCCCTTCTTCTCTCTCTGCCCCTTCTTTCCTGAAAACCTTTTACCAGGGCTCAGGAAGGTTGCTGCAGCACTCAGAAAGTGACCTCTCCAAGAGGTGAGAGCATTGTCTCCTGCGTAGTTCTTCAGTACCACCAGCTTAACAACAGGATTCCCAGTGCAATGCAACACATGGGATCCTTCCCACTCTGCCTTCTGCCCCTGCATTTCTAACACACTTTCTAAGTTTTTGATGCTGATTTGCACCAGTGAGCAGGCCTTTCGCCAAAAAGCTTGTTAAACATAGAGGCTTGTCTGCTGACATCTAGAAGATGCAGCCAATTTCTGTTCTGGTGTTGCAAATCTGCTGCATTGGTTTGTCGCTTGAAATGCAGTGTTTTTTAGGAGTGTTATGCCAATTTGATGCTTCCTCTGCTGAATGCAAACCAGCATGTGTTGCTGTGATTGTTGGCATATGAAACCGAGAAAAGAGCAAAGTGAGAGGATCACAGTACTAATGTGGGATGCCTATGCATGGGGAAGGGGAACGCCAAGTTAGCTGAATGATACTAGCTGTGAGATGTCTAGAGAAATTTGCCAGATGACTTCCATTTAAAGATGAGTGGGGAAAAAGCCAAGATGCAAGAAGGGCTTTTTGACACCAGTGTGAAAAACTGAGTATCTGGATAGAAGCCACACTTTTTGGTATAAACAGTAGGCTCTACTTTAGGATGATGCTTGAGGAAATTGCTTCTGGGCTATTCTTCTGAAGTAGACCCATAGTGAATAAGGTGGAGCTGTAGTTTTGAACTTCACAATGCTTTTTTTTTTTTTTTGCCAGTTGCTGGCATCTCTATCTCTTCTGTTAATGACGACTTCAGTCTGGCCTTGTACACTGAACTGTTCTCATGTATCTGCTACTCTTCCTCTCTGAATGTGGTTGTACTCTAATCATTTCCAGGAACCTCTGGAGTCGTAGAAGGTGCTTTTGTGACTGTATTTCCCTGAAAAAGGAACAATCTATTGCATTCTTAACACAAATGTTGATGAGATACTGGTTTGGTGTGTGTCAGGGCTCTAACACATGGGGATTTCAGTTCTGAGATGGGTGTGGAAGTTTTCAGAGATGCCTAAAGTAATTTTTTCACCTTGTGGAATACAGTTTCATTAAACTCACAATAATTTGTCATAGCCATTTTGGAATGGTTCTGATCTTTCCAGTGGAATAAACTAGTGTGCAAGTGCAATAAGGTGAGACATCCTTACAGGAAGGTGATGGAGTAGCCTTAGTGGCAGGAGCCCCAACCACTCCCTTTATCCCCTTTTCCCCAGCTTTTAAGAAGTAAATGGTAAATTACCTAGATTATCTTTCTTAATAGAGGGATAGTATAAACCAGCCATTACTTTGGAGGTCTTTCCACAACCAACCTTAGTAATGTTTCACAGTGTTGAAGATGGAATAACTTTCTAAGTGACCCTATCTTACTACCCAAGCACAAATGAATAAGGAGTGAGCAGTGTGTTCTTTTGAAATTTGAGAGCAGAAATTGTCATCTCATCCAGTGTACAAGTAGGCTTTTAATACCACCTGTTCTAAACCTTGTGTCCAGTAATAGTCACCACATACGTGAATCAGATGCCTAGATTTTCCATTCCCTACTAGACTGAACTAATACTAGAGTAAGTGGCAAGTAAGTGAGTTATAAAAGTAGAAGTAAAAGAAACTGTTGAACTGTTGACTACTAACTGGAGTGTGCAAAAAAACAACCTCTTACAGACCTCCTTTTTTTTTTTTTTTTTTTTTTTTTGAGTTCCAGTCCTACATTGTTTTTGTGATCCATTCAGTTAGCAGGCTTGGTTCAAGCTGAAACAACTCCTGGATCAGTTTTCGTGGGCAGCTGGATGTATTAAACATGGTGTTCTGAATTTGGGGAATGTGGGTGTTGATAAAACTGTGCTTAATGCTAGGTAATTCCAAGATAAAAATATCTGAGGTACTGCTCTTCTTGGTTTTGTCTACACATGCTTGTGAAGGTATTTGGTTTCGCAATAACAGTGTTTTGAACTGTAAGATGGGGATTCTCAAATTAGGAGTAATTTCTATAAGAAAACCTTCCTTCTGCTTAGGTTTCATAGTGTACAGGTTTTCGATAACATTTGGTTTTGAGTTTGTGTCAGACCTCGTGTGACAATGGCATCTCATTAGTTACAGCTCTTGCAGGGAGCAACTGGACCTAACCCCTTATGGTGAGGAGATTCAGCCTTGGCAGCTAGTAGAGCTCATTTTAGTGAAGTGAATATGAAAAGTATAGTCAAAAATACATGCTAAACAAGTAATCCCCATATTGTAAGAGTGGCTTAGGTAATCCAGCTGTCATTTTAACTGGCTAACGGAGAATGAAATATGTTTTCCAACTCATGGTTGTTAAACTCATTAATCTTGCCACATGTGTCGATGGAAGTACCTTGTCATGACATCAGGTTTATTTGTGAGAAAAAGCTCAAATCTTTTTGGTGGCATTCTCCTTCAGCTCTGTTCCACTGAGAGGGCAGTCTGCTACGCTGATAGAGTGCCAGGCTCAGTGTGCAGTGTTCTTAGCGTTGTCATGTGAATGTCAGTTAGGATGGAATAGAGTGAAGGGTAGCAGCCCTTTACAAGATAAAGAACAGTAAGTTGTTCAGCCATTAGGAACCTTGATTAAAACCTCAGTGCGTTTTCGTCTCCAAGGATAATCACTGAATATGTGTTCATGAAGCGTATGCTAGCCACGTTGCACTGGAGAACAATTCTTGACGATCTGATCTCCTGTATTGTGTAGCCTTGAGACTGCACTTACTACAACAGGCAGCTTTTCCTGGTATTCTGGTGAACTTTGTGCAGAAGCAGAGCCAGTTTCAGTCAGATTTCGTTTTAGAAAACTCTTTGATTTGCAGATATGAGATGAGCTTATGTAAATAGCATCAGTTCAGGGTCAGCAGGGGAGTAGGGTGTTAAGAAGCAGCTCTGCTGATTATATTGTTAGTCTTTATGTATTGGCCTCTGTACAGAAGATAATTCTGTTCCATATTTGTGTCACATTTGTTCATAAACTCAGAAACCAATAGGAAGGGAAACTGGTGCTAGGGTGTTGGAGATACAGCGTACAGTGGCTCTCATCTGATGGTAGAGATCTCCATCATAAAAAATCAGGGAAAGAAGTAAGCATTTCTATGGCACAGTTGTTCTCATCCTAATGGGACTGTCTTTTACTATTGTGACATTTACAGAGCTGAGCCTCCATTTTTCCAACCTTTCTTCCTGGACATTAACCCAGTCAGTTGTGCCAGTCACTGGAAACATCTCCATTGAACTGCAACCTAAAAGTCTCTTGACCTTGATAAAAAAACAAGCCCCAATTACCTAGGATTTAAATGGCTATCTAGCAGGAGATACCTAAAGACAGGAGAAAAAAAAATTTCTCCAGAGAATTTCACTGTGGGAGAAGTCATCTCTTGTTCCTGGTGTTTGTGAGTAGGCTGAGATTTTTGTTTTTAACTCTCACAGTCACTGCTATAATGCTTTATGTGGAGGAGAGATATTTTCTGCTTTAAGGAGTGAGCAGTATAGTAAAGTTGAGCACTGATGCAATATTGGTAGGTGCCTTCAGAATGATTTTACTGCAGTGTCAATACATTGCCTAGAAAAAGAATCTAGAAAATAGTGCATGTAATTTCTTGAGTCTTGACAAGTGTGTTATGCAGTGTTTTAAATCCTTGAGTGTTCTTGTGATCAATATTAAAAATAATAATCTTGCCAACATGGAGATAAACAGGAATTTGGCAGCATAATCTGTCTTTGATTTCTGTAATTTCTGGCTTTTGTCCTATAGTTCCTCTTGAAAGCTAAGTCATTGGAAGAATCTGTTGTGTTCTTTTAATAGAAAAATAAAAACATCATTTTAAAAAATGGGACAGCCTTCCAGCATAGGTTTGACTATCAGTGTCCTGACAGGAAAGTTGTGAAAGTGTCTCCTTTTCCCCATGTTGGGAGGTAGTGAAAACTCTGCTCTGCTTTCAGGTAACAATGACTGAACTCCATTTATGTTTCTGTTGCTGTTGTCATTGGTTTGGAGCTGCTCTTGCTTTTAGTCTCTCTGCTCACTTTAATAAACTCTACCTGTTGCAGGGAGCAGGTAACTAATGCTCGAGTTGATATACCTCCCCCACCCCCATTCAGAAAAACTGTCTGAGGTGTTGCTGGTCTGTCTGAGCAGAGCATCTACATGCCTGCCTCCCTAGGTTTTAAAATCCACAGCTACCTTAAAACCCAAATAAATCTGATTTCATGCAAATTTGATCAAGAGTGAAGTCATCTGATTAAATTTAGGTATGGGAGATAGAAAAGCCTAGGGATAAATTTTGTGCAACTCCTGTTTTCAAGGTGGGGAATATGTAATTGGGTTAACTCATGAGTTTTTTTGCGTCAGCCTTCTGAACCATTTCATCACTGGGTAGGCGATGTAACCATTTTGTTCTGACTTCTTCCTACTTCTGTATTGTTTCGTACTTTCAGATCTCATGTTAAGCTAGGTCTTTTCTTTTTGTTACCTCCTTTCTAAATAGAAATAAGTGCTTGCTTTTGATCTGCCATTTCTTAAATCTCAGTGTTTTCACTGGTGCCCTTGCTCTCTGTTGAATATGGCAAGGTGTATGCATGAGACTTTAAAAACAATTCCTCTAATCACTAATCGGACAGCTCTATAAAAGGAGATGATCAATGGTAGTTGCTCAAAATTCTAGGGGAATTTTGGTAGACATGCTGTAACAGGAAATACAGGATCTAAGAATTGTATGATTTGTACACTTCATGAGGTAGCACAAATGACTAATCCATCCCACTGTAAATTCTGGGACTTGAATGGCTTAAACAGCTTAGTTCTATAGCCTAGAATAGCCAACCTCTTGCTCTGACTTTCCTGTAAATTTTACTACTATATATTGAATGTTATTGTCAGGATTGCCCATTTTAGAGCACGCTAGCCAAATGTAGATTTTTGTACATGGCAGTAGAAATTGAGTTTTCATTCCCTTCTTGCATAGCTTCTGTTTAGTAAGCCCTAGAACAACATAGTTTTTGTGTTATAACGTGATATGTAAGACTGGAAATAGTGAGTAGTGGTTCTGTTACTTATAGAAACATGAGCTGTTATGGTTGTTATGATTAATATACTCAAACTTTGATGATATCTTCCCAAGAAGCCTGTGGTTGTGTGTAAGATGCAAAGCCAGCAAGGAAGCTGCTAGTGCCTTAAAGTGCAGCCATTTAATCCTCAAGTAGCTGCAGTCTGCCAGAAAACATTGTAAAAGGGCTGCAGATTTCCAGAGTTTGTAGAATTACAGTTACAGATAAAAACCTAACACCTTCAGAGATGTTGGATTTCCCTGAGATAATAGCTGTACTTCAATGAAACTTATAGTCTGTGAGGCTTTGTTTCAGCTGAGCTACTCCAAACCACAGTGATACCTTCACAAAGGGCTCTTATCAAATGCAGATACCTTCCAGTAAAGAGATGTACCTTTGGGGAAATTTATTCGCATGTAATACATTTGTGTTCTCTCTGCATAGTTTTGCGTGTTGTAGATGAGCACTTCCATTTCTTAGCTTGTCTGTATCTTGTAAGGGGTTGGTGAAGCATCCACTTATTGAAACACAGGCAAGAGAGGCACAACAATAAAATACTCACCTGTGAGCTCACTGTGCCATTTGAAATGGCACCAAGTGGAACACTATACTCTGTTCAAGCAACACCTGTGCTTTTATAGGTATTACGTCAGATCACACCTGTAAGATTGGTGTGTGACATGGCACAGCCCACTGCAGTCTGTTTTAGAGGGGAAATATTACCACACTTTTCTCCTGCTTGAAGTTTTCTTAGCTTTTCAAAAAAGCTTAGCTGTTACTCTGAGCTTCCTGTTGAGCACTGTATGAATGTTCTGAATTCTTCCTGATGGTGTATTGTGCAAACTTCACAGCACTGTGCTACAAGAAAACAATTGGATACTTCTGTGTTCAGGGTGAAGCTTGCACACAGCACTCTGCCTTCTAAAGCTTTCCAGCAAATGCTTCTGCAGTTTTTGATGTACAGTGGACAGTTTCAGTTTCTTTGTTTAATTTTGTTATTTTTTATAGAAAGTTGGCTTACTTTGATCACCCATCTGCTTTTTTTTCTCCTTCAGTGATGGGGAGGGAAAGAAAAGAACATCAAACATCTGCAGCAGTGAATCTGTAAATGCCGTGGGGGCCACGCTCACGCCTCGCCGCATCTCCTGGCGGCAGAGAATATTCCTGCGGGTAGCTTCGCCTATGAATAAATCTCCTTCCAAAATGCAGCATCCAGGTTTGTGTGTGCTTTTATAGATAAACAAGCTGTTACTGGATAGTTAGTACTCTAGTGAGGTGTAGTGTGTGAAGGACATGGGGAAGTGGTTTCAAATTGAGAGAGGGGAGATTTCACTTGGATATAAGGAAAAAGTTTTTTACCATAAGGGTGGTGAAGCACTGGAACAGGTTGCCCAGAAAGGTGGTGGATGTTTCATCCCTGGAGACCTTCAAGGTCAGGCTGGACAGGGCTCTGAGCAACCTGATCCAGCTGTAGATGTCCCTGTTCACTGCAGGGCAGTTGGACTAGATGGCCTTTAAAGGTCTTTTCCAACTTGGACAATTCCATGAATCTGTGATCTTTTTTGATAAGATATGGAAGGAAAAAGGATGATCGGTTTGGTGTAGTGTTCGTGTAGAACCTCACTAGGGAGAAGTTGTGTTCATGTGTTAAAGTACTGTGTGACTCTAGCACGTTATTTAAAAACAATTATCTACTGCTGAAATGCATTTCCTTTGTCTCTGGAATCAGTGTCTTACTGCTGAATGTGAAAGACAGCTATTTTCGTTCTGCTGTGA
Organism: Alectura lathami; assembly: GCA_013399715.1. Classification (NCBI taxonomy): domain Eukaryota; kingdom Metazoa; phylum Chordata; class Aves; order Galliformes; family Megapodiidae; genus Alectura; species Alectura lathami. The sequence goes on along the minus strand of VXAV01005643.1, from coordinate 68,245 downwards.
CATACATTTCCAGGATATGTCAAACAATCTGAGTTCCCTGTAATAGCTTTCTGGTTCTTTGCAGATGGTCATGACGGAAGTGAGTTGTTACCATTGTCCCCTCTTGCTCCACCCTTGGAAGAGGACCCTCTTATTTTAGCATTGCAAAATGAGGATGGTACAGATAAAACTGGAGAGAAGAAAAACTCAGAAGAACTACAAAGTCTGTGGAGAAAAGCCATTCATCAACAAATTCTGTTGCTGCGAATGGAAAAAGAAAACCAGAAGCTGGAAGGTTAGCTATTTAGAAAATGCTCCTAAAACTGTTACAGATTCTGCTGCCTGATGCCGAGAATTGTGCTGGTGTCAGGTACCTCAAACATCGTTGTCTTTCTGTATCTTCTGGGTTACCAGTACTAGAAAGGTGTTTGCCCAGTCCTGTGTCAGTTTATTGGGTTCTCTGTCCACCTGCCAACTCTCCAAGTCACTTCAGTTAAAGAAAAAAATGATTTCTTTTTTTTTTTTTTTCCCTTTTTAGTACGTGTTAGACCAAAGTTGATACAGTTTGTGTTCTGGCTGACTTAAGTGCGGGAATTCTGATGTGAAATGGAGTCAGGAGAACAGATGCTGTGTGAACATTAAGTATGGTAAACCTTGCCCTCTACATCTCATTTCAGTCCTTTGCAGCATGTGGCGTTTCTGTCCAGGCTGTCCCTTGTTAACCACATCACAATGGTAATCTATAAATATCTGAACCCAAATACAATTTTTGAGCAATTGTCTCAGGTATGTCAGAAAGTTCCTTTTTTCAGAAGATGAGCACCGCACACTGAAAATTGAGCCCTTTTACAGAGGGATATGAAGTTAACCGTGCTGACTTGTCAATGATAAGAGCTCCTGGCTGAGACATTTCATTATGACTGATCAAGACTTGTACAAGTAAACAATAGGATGCAATGTCTCTCCTAGAATATGTAGTTCTTGAGTATAGTAGCCTAATAGTTTTCAATGCTAGGTAAAAATTTCAAATGTCCTCCTCTCTGCAATTGTTGCCCTCTTCTTCTCCTATATGGTGTATAACCTCATTATATGGTAATTGGATTCTTCAAGCAAAACATCATGATCTTTTAAAGGCAGTTAATTATTTTTTCTTTTTTAGCGGTCCTTACTGAGAAGACAGAGAAGGGAAAGAAAAACAACAGGACGGAAATCTTTCCGTGTCATACATACTTGAAAGTATTTCCTACACATGTAGGATATTATTGTGTTCTCTCTACAGTTTGTTTCTCTGTTGATACACACTTCCTTGGAAGCTCCTAGATTCATAGGGATCAACTAGAGAGCTGTCTGGTTTAGCTTCAGCCAAAATCTTGGTTTATTATTTTGGCAAATGGTCACTCTGCTCTTGTGGGATGGGGAAGCAGAATGCCTGCTCTAGTGACTAATTTCATCTTATTCCCTCTGGTAATATAAGCTGCAAAGGGACAAACTGTTATCCATACTCTCCCCGCATGGCTGGAGTTACCGAAAACAGTTAAAGTCAGTCCAGTTTCTTAAGATTCATCTGTAAGTTATTTCCATTCTGTAACCCATGTAGAAAATAAGTTCTGCCTTTCTGATTGCTCATAGCAAAAACAAGAGTGTCATAGAATCATTGAATGGCTTGGGTTGGAAGGGACCATAAAGATCATTGTATTCCAACCCCTCTCTGCCGTGGGCTGGTTGCCGCCCACTGGATCAGGCTGCCCAGGGCCCATCCAGCCTGGCCTTGAATGCTGCCAGGGATGGGGCATCCACCAGCTTCTCTGGGCAGCCTGTGCCAGCACCTCACCACCCTCATCATAAAGAATTTTTTCCTTACCTCCAGTCTAAATCTCCCCTCTTTCAGTTTAAAAGCATTATTCCTTGTCCTGTCACTACATCCTATCACTGTCAGCACCGAGGACTCCAAACTGGCACCCATCTACAAGCCCACATCTTGTTTTGTGCTCCAGGAAGCTCCGCTCTTGTATGCAGTATCATACGTACTGCTAGTGAATCTGATCCTCTCTTGATGTGCTCTGGCTAGCTACAATTCCTCATCTCATTTTCAAAGGGTGAGCAGTAAACTGTTACAGTGCCTGTCTGTAGGCCTCCTTCCTGTGGCTGCTGTAACATGAGCCATTTTATGGATGATACATATGCAGAACTGATGCATGCTGAAAAAACACAGGTTCAGGCAGTGGTTGGCAAATTAACCTACAAGTAAATGTTGATCTTAAGAATGAAAAATGTAGTAACAAAAATGCAGCCATTTCTTTACTTGCAGCCAGGTTCCTACTTGTGAATTTATTCAACTGTGTATGGCTGGTTTAAGACTGGAATTGCTGTGGAATGGTTGTCAGTGATTTTCAGTTAATTTTTTTCTTGTCTGTATTTACAAAATGTTAATAGAACCTCTCTTCCTGTTTCTTTTGCTGTCGAGGAGACTTGCATTCTATTAGCTCTTTGTTTTGCAGAAGGTAAGTTCTGTGAATTGCACAAAATTGGTGTTTTGCACATAGGATCTTGCTGGCGTAACGTACAGCTTTTGGAGATACTTTGTCACCTACATCTTTTGAATGGGCTTGACAGCGAGCTTACAGATTAATCAGTATTGGCTGTATCCACAGTAAGGTCATTAGGTGAAGGAACTGATTGGCTTTACAGGTTGTCTGATGATGTAAGTGAGAGTTGCTTTAACCTAGAGGTGTTGTTTAGGAGGAGGGGGTCGGTCATCTGTGCAAAGGAGGAGTCTCCTGCTAGGAGTGAATACTGCACTCAGACCAAGGGAAATTTGTGGTAAACTGAGTTGCTCCTTTCAGAGACACTGTGAAATATACAGTTCAGTCCAATGATACTTGAACCTACCTGTGTAAATTAAGACACATTAAGGCACATTCTTGCCTCCAGTTTTTGATACCAGTAGTGTGTGGAAATTGAATGTTTTACTGCATACACATCATGGATAATAAAATGACCATGGTCAATTTCTAAATAGTGGAAATGGAAGCTACTCCTCCATGAAATTTTGGAGTAATTGCATGGTTTTATGTCAGAAATAGAGTCCTCTGGAAAAAATACCTTGCCACAGGTAGTCTGACGCAGCAAAACAGTAACGCATATTCTGTGCTAAAGCCTTTCTGGACATGGTTCATGTTAGATACTTTTTATTTACTTCTAGTCAGCCTGATGATGCCAGGTAGCTGTGCAAGAAACCCTCATGACCCTCTTAAGGGACATGTAAAAACTGGGGCCAGTGTGACGAATTTCAGTTTAGAAGACTTGCCTAGCTTGTTTTCTAAATCTTTATATTAAAGACTGGTATGTTTGGGACTTTCCATGCTAAAACCATTCAGATGTTAAGTATAAATGAAGAAAATCATCAAAGGTGTTTTTGCAGTTCAGCGTGTTGAGAGGATTTTTGTTCTTGCCCCAAGCCTTCCATGTACTTCATGAATTACTGATGGTTGTGACCCAGTAACAGAAGTCAAACTGCTACCTGCAGCATCTTATGACAGAGAATTGACCCCATCTCAACTATTTACTGATGAATTTTAGAAAGTTTGTTTATCCCTAGTCAGATTATCAGGTAGATGTATCTAACTTGAATGTTTTTTGTGTGTTTGATATCTTGTGTAATTACCGGATATTACAGTTTTCCCTTGTTCTCTTCATTCATGTTCTGTGCTCTAGCAAGCAGAGATGAGCTCCAATCAAGAAAAGTCAAGCTGGACTATGAAGAAGTTGGTACATGTCACAAAGATGTAATAAATATTTGGGATAAGAAGTTACTTAACTGCAGAGCCAAAATCCGATGTGATATGGAAGATATTCATGGAACTTTGAAAGAAGGTATTTACATGGGATGGCTCTTAGCTATGAAGTCTGATGATGTCTTTTGTTCTTGCGTTCTTGTACCAAGGGAAATCCACCAGCAGTACCCTCGTTTCAGTAGAAGAAAATCATGAAAAATTGCCTGATTTTTGCACATACCTCCACCTCCTACTGCTGCCAGACAGAAAATAGGTGGTGGTGTGTCTGTAACTTGCAATGTAGAAGCATATGTAGTGATAGTCCTAGAAGTAGAATCTTATCCTGTTCTGTGTGGAGTTGTGGTTCTCTTCCTGCTGGAGGCTCACAGTCCGGAGTTGGCAAACCAAGTGGTTGCCTTATGTAGTTGGTCATTTTAATTATCATAAATTTGTAGTTGTTAATTAGAATACACTATGTAGCAGATTAGCTTCTGAAGCTGTAAGGGATCCTCCAGGCTGGTTAAGCCGAGACTTCGCAGAACAAATTCTTGCATGTTGTAGCACTAAAATAATGCCCCTGCTTAGGCCTCTTGTATTTTGACTGACCTGCAGGTGTACCAAAAAGTCGTCGGGGAGAAATCTGGCAATTTTTGGCTGTGCAGCATCGAGTCAGACACAGACTGCCTAACAAGCAGCAGCCTCCCGATGTCTCTTACAAAGAACTTCTGAAACAGCTGACAGCTCAGCAGCACGCCATCCTTGTAGATCTCGGTATGTCCATTTGCCGATGGGAGATTTTTCTGCTGTGTTCTGTGTGTCTGAGTGGAAACATGCCACGGAGTGGCATGGAAGCTGTTGCTGAGATAGATGCTGCTCTGTAAGCACCATTTTCTGTGTTGTGAGGATACATTCTACATATGCCACTCAGTGTCCTCTGAGCAGGTGATTTCCTAGGTTATACTGTTCTTATTTACACTCCTCTCCATCTGTCTGAAAAGAGAAATTAAGCAGTCACTTCTGCAAGTTCTGTGCAGGAAAAGAGAACGTGAAGTAAGTTCAATGGATACAGTCTGAAGCCAGGGATAAGATACGGATTGCTTTGACTAAAACCAACCTGCATATGAACGCGAAGTGAAAAGGCCTGTGGGAGGAGAGGAAGGCTGTTTATCTGATGGATCTTTTTTTTAGAGGAACTGAACGCCAACTACTCCTCTCTCTTTACATCAGGACGGACATTCCCTACACATCCTTACTTTTCTACCCAGCTGGGGGCAGGACAGCTGTCACTCTTTAATCTCCTGAAAGCATACTCTTTGCTGGACAAGGAAGTGGGTTATTGCCAAGGTATCAGCTTTGTAGCTGGAGTGCTGCTTCTACACATGAGTGAGGAACAGGCCTTTGAAATGTTGAAGTTCCTCATGTACGACCTTGGCTTCCGTAAACAGTACAGGCCAGACATGATGTCACTACAGGTAAGTCAGTCCCTCTCCTAAAGCAAACCAGAGTTGTAAGTGAGTTTTTGAGCTCTTTGAGGTTATGTGAGTTCTCCAGGGGCTTATGAAACTTCTTACGCTGTTTTGGAGGCTGTAAGGTGCATAAAAATGTTACAGTCAAACCCCTTTCTGACTCTGAATTTGCAAACAAAGTGTTTTTGGAACTTGCAGACTTTTCCTGTCACACGTCTCCATGATCTCCTGTTTGGAAACTCTGCTTTCTCTGCTGTTTTGCTCTTCCTTTTCTTCCCCATTGCTCTCTATTCCTTATTCGAAGAAACCGTCTGTTTGCATCTGTATAGGCAGAGTTTAAAAATAAATTTGATTTTGTTTTTCTTTCGGTTCATGAATTCTTAAGAGTTTTCTGTTTGTAACTCCAAGTCAAACCGATAGTGACACCCAGTGGCCAGTCAATGTATTCTACAGATGGCTCTTAAACGATCTCATCTTTTGCCCCTTTTCTCTCTTGACATCCTCTTTTCCCCACTGCCAACCCCAATACAAAGAAAAAACAGACAAATTATTAATAATTTCATTTAGTTATGAAATGAGGCTTCTTCTTCAAGATTAGGCTGTAATAGCTATCTACGGACAGGAAACTTTTCAGATCTGCATGAACTGTTTCCCCCCCCCCCCCGGGAGATGCCCTACTAATGTTTGTACATTATGCTGTAGTATTAGACTTTAAATAGCATACAATGCTGTGAGAGTGTTCAGATGTTTAGGATTTCACTTTTTGATTTATGTGTGTCTGAAACTTTCCTCACCATAAACTCTTAGGAAGAAAATTTTCCAAGTTTTAGAAGGTTTACCACATGTAGCCCTTCTTGCCTGTTACATGACAAGACCTCTCTTCCCTCACGGTTTGCTCCTAGGTAGTTAAAAGTACAAGTTTAATTTGCTAAAGACAAACTAGACTATTGAAGATGACTTAAAGGACCTCACTAAAGCCTAATCCATTGTTTTGTTTTCTAATATGATTACAGCACTTACAAATTCTTTTGCAATTACAGTACTAAAACACAAGCAAGCTTACATGCAGAATTAGTTCTGTCCTGTAGAAGAAAAACATTGGATGTTTCCTTAGGATAATGAAATCTTCTTATGTTACTTAACTTCCTTAATTTTTAGGTTGTCAGGGAAAAGTAGTTATCTAGATTGTTACTTCATAATGACCCCACCATATAATTGGTTTACTGCCTCTGTGCTATTATTTAAAATTTCCCATATAAATGTCTTTTGTATTGACACTATTCAAACTGTGTTTAATTAACATCGTTAGTAATTAAAGCAAGGATTCAAATGCATGCACAAATTTAGCCTGAATGAGAAGCAATCTATCTGTGGACACTGACTGATGGATAGTTTCAGTTTGTGGTAGAGAAAAATCATGACTGCTAAAAGTAGGGAAGCAGCTAGATCCACTAAGTCATAAAGTACTGATGACAGCAAAATTGCATCTGACAAGTAATCAATATATTCCTGCTTCTCACTCTGCGTTTTATGAGCAACTTACTGTGGAATATAAAATCAATATAAAATCAAAATAGTAAGGAAACAGTTTGCCACAGAATCCTATTTTTAGGGTTGAATAGCAAATTTTACCCACTTTGCTTTGTACCCTTTGAAAGGTTGTATAGCAACACTTTGCACATAATTATCTTAAATTTCTCTGGACTATTGGCGTGCAGGAGGTCCGCTGGGAAATATGTGCATGGTACATCTGTCTCTATTGACCCATTGTATCTAATGTATTTCCTAATGTATTTGGCACAGAAGTTGTCCAAAATGATGACTGTAGCACAGGAATCTTAAATGCAGCAAAAATATGGCCAACATTCAAAGGATGAGAGCTGAAATGTGTAAATTTAGCTAGAAGTAGTTCAACCCTGTAACTGAGAGTTTTGACATGTTGATGACTTTACATTGCTTCTACTTTCGTTGCTTCAAGACTGCAAATTCTGGTTTGTTGGTTAAATTAGATCAATATGTTCTCTTCTTACCTGAAGCCTGTAAATCTGAACTGAAATGATACTTCATTAATTGTCAGATTCAAACCGTGCATTGTTATTGACTGCTGTGGTGGTTTTAATTCATTAGGGCTGGGTTGTTTAGATGTGTTAGATATCACCTGAGGCCCTAAGCCGCAATTAAGCTTCATTTTACAGTGTCATCTGTACTGAAGTTAATTTCTCTTGAGTGAAGTGTGGATGGTTTGCAAAACTGAGTAAAGCTAAACTTTTCTTTCTCCCCTTCCCCCTGCTCCCCTCATGCGCTGTAGATTCAGATGTATCAGCTGTCAAGGCTTCTTCATGATTACCACAGAGACCTCTATAATCATCTTGAAGAAAATGAAATCAGCCCCAGTCTTTATGCTGCGCCGTGGTTTCTTACGCTGTTTGCATCTCAGTTTCCATTAGGATTTGTAGCCAGAGTATTTGGTAAGAAAGATTATTCTGTTGCAATAATACATAGAACAACATTGTTCATTGCCTTTTCAAGCTCAAAGGGAATAGTTTTTGACATACATTTGGGGTGACTGTTGTGGGTGGCAAGTAGCAATGCTCTTCGTACTGGGATGTCAGCTCTATTTCAAAGGGGAAAACCAAATGTATTCTTTAAAACATCAGACTTGAGCAATTAATTCTGTCTGCTGCTTTTAGTCAAGATTTAAATTCTGAAGCTTGAACAGCAGAAAGTTTGTCGCAAATGTATTTTGCTCATCAAGTGTTCAGTCAGATCTATAGACAAGTTTACCTCGTTGAACCTGCAAATTGAGCTTTAGCATGGTGAAGAATGTGGTTTTCAAGACAGTATTTCTGAAAAACTGATTTAAACTTCTTTCTAGTAAAAATTCAAATTTGAAAATAAAGGCAGTTTTAAGTATTCATGTGTATTGAACAGTGTCTCAGTATGCCTCCTGTTCTTTTCAGATAGTTTTCCATGATACTCTTCTCTTCAGATACTGTGTAGTACACAAGCTTAAATATTGATTGTCTCTTGTAGGTTTCACAGTATCAGCATAGTAGGTACTTGGTTTTGGAGGAACAACAAGCATATATACTTCATCTTAAACCAGACGTTTTTCCATTTGATCTTCTGTTTTTCTTTT
>VXAV01005643.1:37829-53645 GCA_013399715.1 Alectura lathami | reverse complement strand
ATTAATTACAACGTCTTTTTTTTTTTTTTTAATGCAGAAGTTCATTTAGTGTGTAAGTATCTTGAGAATAGTAATTGGATGAACTCTGCACTGTAGATCTAGTCTGGGAGGAGGAGGTCACCATACCAACAAGTAGAAGTAAACTACAGAGTTGAAAATACAATGAGGTAAGTGTCTGATATTAAGACACGTTGATAGCGTTTGTGTAATAACGCAAGTGTGGATTGTAACTGGTTATCTCTAGGGTGTCTACCTTGAAACCTACAGTCATGCAGGTATGTTCCAGACCTTCCTTGGACGAGCAGCTAACAATTGTTTAGAAGACTGTGAATAAGGTGTGTGTTTGTCTCCATCTGTTTGTTTTTCCCTCTCTATCTCACAAGTAATTTTGTGAGGGCTATTTCTGTTCTGGTTGCAGATGTGGAGAGGGAAGTCTAATGCACAATAGGCCAGAGACAGAACAGCAAGGATATATGCTTGGGAGAAGGGATGGTTCCTGGCGTTGGTCAGATTGCTGTTTTTCTTTTTTCTCCTGTATCTTGTTTTTCTGTTGGCGGAAAGAAAGGTTTTCCAGAGTAAAGCTGTTGTTCTGCCTCAGCTAAGCGCAATAGCACTCTTAGTTTTTGCAGTCAATGTGCTGAGAACTAACTTAGGAGGAAAAAGAATCTGCTGTTTTCAGGAGCAGCTAACTTAAACAGGTTCTGCTGGCAGAGGGCTTTCTCAAAAGGCCTGGGAAGAGATTCCTCATCTGAGCTAGCAAGCTACCTTGTAAATGAGGAACACTGCTTGCCAGGAATGCAGCTGAAATAGGTCAGTCTGTTAAGACAGGCTAACGTAGGGAACTCTCTGGTATTCACATCTTTCATGGATGGAAGACTTGGCCAGAAAGCTACTTCTTCCTCCCTCCTAAGAGGCACCACACTTATGAGGTGCCTTTAAGTTGTATTTTGTACACTTTTCTGTAAAAGATGACTAGATATTACTGAAAATTATTCTCCTAATAAATGGCATGTTCCAGCTGAAGACCTGATTTGAAAGTGCAATCTGATATGTCCGGCTAATCTTAAGTGGGGTGATTATCTCCTAATTCATCATGGCACTGCTTTGCTTAATATCATTACTGCAAGAAAGCAGAGCGATTTGCCATTAGAGCAATTAGAACAGTTTGTTCTAAGAATATGATATTGTTAGTGTGGTCCAGAGGGTCTAAATTTGAACACTTAATCTAAACATAGAGCTACACAGGTATTAGTGTGAATAGCCTTTTGTGCTTTGGGGTGACTAACCCAAGGCACAGTTAATAGTGAATATCCACTCTATCTGCATAGTTGTTGTAGGTAGTTATTGGCAGGCATGTTCAGGCTATAAGATTTTAAGCTTTTTGTTGGGCTACACCATCGCTTTGAAGGTTTATAATTTATTCTGTATTTCCATAGTTCAGCTTTTACGGTCATTGTTAGCTATGCAGTGCATTCAATACATGTTTTGCCTTCCTCAGTCTTTCTAGAGACTGTGAAAGAACAAAACTGGGGGAACTGGGACTTGGTGGTGTTCCTACTCTCACCATCAAAAAAAATCTTCTCTTTGAGGTTATCCAAACTATTTCTGTACTCAAATTGTAACTCATTCAAGTCTCCACACTGTTAAAAGAGATGTTTTTAATATGTTGATCTGACGTTTTATTTCTGATTAGAGTGTGTAGAGTGCATGCTCGGCACAGGGAACACATGCTAAGGGATGCTGTAAATGTGCTGCATCGTGTTCCTTTGAAACATTTATTGGGTGATGTATTGAGTGAACTTGTGCTGTAAAATGCTGTACAAAGAGAGGCCACTTCTCAGTGCAGGAAATTAGGTCTGTGTCTAGCTTAGACAGAGACTTAGTTGCTCTGTCTTTGAGTACTACCTGTCTGAATGATTGCTTCAATCACCCGCATACACTTAGTTTGGATTTGCAGATATTTAGATGTATATAGCTGTTTTTGTCTAAAAAGTTAAAGCTGCTTGCACCATCCAATTTTTAGCGTGAATGAAGCATTCTGTACAGTGTAAGCATTCTCTTCTTGACCAGAATAGCTGTCTGGCTGAAAACCTTTTTTTTTTTTCAGAACAGAAGTAACACACGGTGAAGAAAGAGCTGTTTTGAACAGATAGGTGCTTTTCCCTTAGCTGGGCAAGGGGGCTACCTGACATAATGGCAGTCCTGAAGCATACAGACAAGCAGGGGCACAGAGTGAAGTGAAGAGGAGATCTGAGCTAGCCAGAGCCTCGAAGCAGCTGCTCCAACGCCATATGAACGCCCTGAACATCTTGGAAGGGAGCTGAGGCTCTGCGTGACACTGGGAGGGCTGGGCATCACTGTGCTGCATCTCAGGGCTCTGTGCTTCAGGCGAGGCCAAGTCTACTCCTGTGCAGGCTGTGTGCTCCTGAAGATGTCTTCCAGTTTGGTTTTGGGTGCAGAGACAGCACTGCGATGCAAACCAAATCAGTAAGTGGGGTTGAGCGGGGAGCCTGATGCTAACTGAAATCCTGCTGTATGTACATGCCTCCTGTGTGACCATGCACAATGCTGTGCTCCCAAACCTTGTCTCAACACTCCGTGAAGGGTGGTTTGCCAATGTGGCAAAACGTGTTTGCCACAGTCTTTCAGTGATCAGTCTGCTAAAATCAGTGCTTCAAAAGAAATCTGTTATTAAATCTGAACGTGAGCATTGTCCACAAGATGTCACTGTTGCTTCTGTATGTGCGTCTCATGTGACTGTTCCATGGTTGCCCTGCTCCTGTGCCATGCACAGTGTGCAAGCAGCACACTGGCTCTGGTTTTAGAGAGGAGAATTAAGTGATTCTCCTGCCTGATGAAGCATGATGCTCTGTTTGCACACTGTTCGTAATAAAATGAGATGTTCCTGGTCAAAGAATTTACTGTAATCAGAGGATTTACTGAATGACAGATCCAGCCTTCTCAGAAATGGGTACCTCAGTCACAGTGCTTAGCCTCTTTTATTGTGCAGGAGAACTATGGAACCACTTTGAGGCCCTACAATGGGCATATTGTGCCCCAGCAATCCAGTCCTGGGTGTCCCCTTTTGCACTGCTCTGGTTGAGCAGGATTTATTTTTTTCTCTTGAAACCACTGCTGAGCTGACCTACCTGCAGAGTGATTCTGTACTTACTGTTTTTTTTAAACAAGTCTTCCTTGCAATAAGCTTCTGTAATTAATCTTACTGTGTTTTCAGTGGTTGGAGCAAAATGAAAGATTTCCTTCCACTATCTTTTCTCAGAGATGCAGAGGAAACATTACTTGCTACTTCCATTTTACAGTTAAATTTTTTCCCTCCAACAGTATTGCTTTCAGATGTCACATTCTAAAATACAGAGGACACGTGCAGAGCAATGTGCTGTTCCAGCCACCAAGGCACAACTGTTCTCAAATACGTCTGGACAACTTGCACCAAGTGTGTTTACCTACCAGGCAGAGCTTAATATTCAGCCATGCTCCAGGTAATTATGGCATCAGCATTTCCCTGGAGACCTCTGGGCATAAACAAAGAGACTACATCTCTTCTACAATGTGTTTGCATTTCTAAAAGCACCAAATTATAGATGGGCCTAATGGGTTGAAGGTGCTTAAAGCAGGGCCAGTGCACTTCATGTGCAATATACCATCATTTGAAAAGCTATCACGTTGTGGAAACATCATTCAAGTGCTAATTTAAATAATACTAACATGTAAAATGAAGGCATGCTTTGACATTTATAGGTTTAATGTCTATTTCTGCACTCTACCAAAATGGATTGGCTGTGGGTGGATCTATGATTATTACTGTGCATTAGCAAGACAAAAATTGTGTAGGCAGATGGTATTATGCCTGGGTAAATATAGATGAGGGAGAATCTACAGAGTAATTTCTTGATGTCACATATTTACTTAAGAAACCATTAGAAACAATGTTATATTCAGCAAGGCTTAAGGCTTTGGAGAGTAGAAGAAGGTCGTAAGAGCTGGGTGTCTGGACACATCTCCTTCCTGCACAGTTTGCAGCCCTGGTGGTAGTGATTCCCTGCTGTCCTTTGGCCACTGGGCAGTCACGGGGCTGTTGGTGCTGGGTACATTGCCACGTCGTTATCCCAACCAAAATGTGTGGTGCTTGTGTTTCTGCCGTTGTGGTAATCTGGAAAACTTGAGAGAGTTTTGATGGGCTGAAACAAGTATTCACTGCTGACTCTTGCTATTGCATATTACAGGGGGAACAGAGGCAGCAGTCTTTTTGGAAGAACATCGATTCATCTCTTTCTGGCTAAAACAGTAAAGAACTACGTGATTGTTCCTATTCCAAATGGACTAGTAAAGGCCTTAACTGCTTTTCTAATGATATGTACTTGTGCAAAATAAGCCAATTAGGGGATGCTTCTAACGATTTTCTAATGAAGACCAATAAGTAAAGTTCTTGACTTGAAAGAATATTAATAAATCTTCCTCTATTTAGCTCTTTTTGGCTAAGAAAATAAGCTAGGTAAGATAACTCTGAGGCCCATTGTACAAAACCTTAAACATAAATGCAAAAAAACTGTCAGTACCCTTGGGGGGGGGGAGAAAAGAACACTTTTGTGTTTACAGGAGGTGAAGCAGGGCAGTTGCAGAAGAGCTTCCCCTGGCTTGCTCTATTCTTTATTCCCTCCTTTCTTCTGCCTTTGAATTAGTCCACAAATATTTTGGTTCTGCTTTTCTGTGCAAGAGTAAACTTGACAGTGGTACAACAAACTTAGCTTTGTGGGAAAGGGTAGACTCATTTGGTCATGTCTGTGAGTGGGGGGAAGCTTATAGGGCAGCTAAACCTGAAAACTGTAACCAAACACATAAGGACAAGGAAGTCATCAGGAGCGTGGATTTACCAGGGGAAGTCATGCTTGACCAACTTTATAAGCTTCTGTGATGAAATGACAGGCTTGGTAGATGGGAGGGAACTGTGGATAATAAAAAAAGACCTGCACCAGGAGATGAGAAACCTCAAGCAGCAGTATGTGCTGTGGGTCACCCAGCTGGAAAGCAGCCTGTCAGAAAAGATGCTGGGGGTCCTGGTGGACACCAGGTTGAACATAAGCCAGGAATGTGCCCTTTCTGCAAAGAAGGCCAATGGTATTCTTGCTTACACTAGGCAAAGTATTGCCAGCAAGTTGAGAGAGATGATCCTTCCCCTCTGCTCAGCACTTGTCAGGCTGCACCTGGAGTACGGTGTGGAGTTTTGGACTCCCAGTATGAGAGAAACATGGACATACTGGAAAGAGTCCAGCAAATGGCCACACAAATGATTAAGGGATTGCAGCCTTTCTCTCTGATGAAGAAAGGCTGAGAGAGCTGGGACTGTTCAGCTTGGAGAAGAGGTGTACTGGCACAGACTGCTCAGAGAGGTTGTGGAGTCTCCCTCTATGGAGATCTCCAAAGCCACCGTGACATGATCCTGTGCAACCTGCTCTGGGCGTTCCTGCTTGAGCAGGAGTTGGACCATATGGCCTCCAGAAGTCTCTGCAAACCTCAGCACTTCCTGTGATCATGTAAGACATGACAGTGCAGCAGAGGATAGCCCAGCTCATGCTTGGTGCCAGCTCTTTCTACAGCCTGATCTTGACTGCAGATCAGCATTGATTTTCTCCTCAGAACAAAATGTGCAAACTAATATTAAGCTTGGGAGAGAGGGGTCCTTTTCTCCCTATTTCCCCATCTTTTCTGTTTCATTTTTTGTCTTTTTTTTTTTTTTTTCATGTGTGTTTTTCTGTCTACTTCTTTTTATTTCCTTTTTGGTCATTCTTGATCATCAGTTCCCCACCACCACCTCTTTTTACTCAGTGGTTTGTTCCCAAAAGCCACTGCCTTTATCCATGTTGCTGCTTTGTGTTTTTTCTAAATGTCTTGTCTCCCAGCCAGCTCCCGCTCTCCTGACCATTTGTTCTTAAACGCTCCCTTATTTTGCTGCCTCTGAAGGAAGGTGGGGTCCTGCTGTGTATCTTGTTTTCCTTTCAGGCCAGCTGGTTCCCATGTGTGTAGCCTTTCCCCTACTGTTTGCATTCTTCACAGAGGGTGAAGACCATTTCCTTGGTTTGTATGTGGTGTTCTTCTCACTTACCCCAGCCTGCTGGAGAAACATACCATCAAAGCTCCATGGTGTCCTAAGAGATGCATTTCTAGTAGCAGTAGCACTGCTGCCCATCTTGTGAAAAGGCACAGAGCCCTGTCTGACAGTTCCGTGGGATAAGCTCACATGCTCCAGCAGAGGTTACACAAAAGCAGTGCAAGAGGATGCTTTATGTACCTGGCACAACTAGCTCCTAGTTAAAGGTCCAGGATTTGGATGGCTGTAACATGCCTAGTACGCAAGGGTGTTGTTTTTAATCTGTCTCTCAGTGTGAGCCAGCCTGACACAGTTAAACAGCCCTGGGGTAAACTTCCGTTTAGTTAGGTAGGACTGGGGAAGTGTAGAGTGGCTATGTGTGGGAGGGCAGGAAGAGATGGAATTGTGACATATAAATTGTGACAATAAAGTGAATGTGACAGACCCTTCTGTCTTTGCATAGCTTATTTATGCCAAAGCACATTATAATATGCCAATTTTTGAGGATTTCTGGTTTCCAAACATTTGTCCTACTTATTCCTTACCAAAAAAAAATGTG
Organism: Alectura lathami; assembly: GCA_013399715.1. NCBI lineage: Eukaryota > Metazoa > Chordata > Aves > Galliformes > Megapodiidae > Alectura > Alectura lathami. The sequence goes on along the minus strand of VXAV01005643.1, from coordinate 46,980 downwards.
TGTCTGTTCTGTCACTGCCTGAAATGATCATGGCATCCTAGAGTAAGAGCCAAAGCACAAAAATGATGTGGAGTTGAAGTGGTGAGCCTGCGTTTTGGAAACGATATTTAGTGTTTGTGTTATAACAAAGCCTAGAGAGATACTGCAACATAAATCTGGTAAGACAGCAAAAGATGTATGATGTCCCAAGAAATTTACAATTAAATCAAAAAGGTGAGAAGGAGGATGAGAGTAAGTTGCTAAGAAGAGCAGTGATGGGTCCAAGACTGTTAGGATCAGTTTGGGTAGACATGCAACTACATGATGAGTGCCTGCTTTCAGAAGTGGAAAGGCTTGATCTCATCACTGACTTTACAGAGACACCCCCAAACAGAAAATCTAGTTCATCTAATTTTGATATCCACCTCTCTCTGGCTGTGGATGTTTACCCATTCCTCTCTATCCAGAAAAGGCATCCCGGAAAAAATGTAAGAGAAAATATGTAACGCTGACAGCCCACACAGTCTGCTTGTTTGTTATTATGCTTGGAGATTCAAATAATGAGTGTGATTAGATCCTCAAAGGCTCGCAATTACTGACTCTCTCCCATTTATGGCATACTTTGAGTGAAATTATAATGAACATGCTATTAAACAAAACATGAACCCTCAGGCTATCTGGGATATGGCAGATCCTCCGCTCCTTGGAGCGTGCATAAGCCTCTCTTTCTGCTCTCCTAGGCAAACCAGGATCCTGGCAGAGCTTTCTGGCCCTTCTTTGCTTCTAGAATCTTCAAGCTGGGCTCTCCAGCCACCATGTCAAGCTGGGAGGGGAAGGAAGGTGGGAAGAAGGGAGTGTGATGCTCTGATGCCCTCACTGCCCATGCTGACACCTGGGGCACTGCTGCTCTCTAGCGTGTCATCCAAGCTAGTTATCTTTTTTCTTTTTCTTCTCTTTTATTCTCCCTCATAGTATGGGACTCAGAGTCTGAGGAAAGCCTCAGTGTAAACCTCTGAACACAGAAATACACTGCAATCCATCCGGTGTGTGATAGGAAAATTAATAGCAGAGAAGCTTTGCCTGGAGCTGCAGGGATGATGTAGGAGAAAGACGAGCTGCTGCAAGAGCCTTAAATAGATAGGGTGTTGAGTTTGGGGCCTGGTTCGATCTGTCTGTCGTGAAATATATGTGTACTCTCACACCACCTGTAATGTGTGCACAGCAGCAACTGACTCCAGACACAGCTAAAAGCGTAATAGTCCAAAGGCTGGGAAGGAAAAGGCAAATCAAAAGGGAAGGAAGGGTCATGTACTGCAGGAGGGAACAAGGACTGGGGCTCCATTGGGCATGCAAACAGAACTAGATGCCAGTTTTCTTTTTTGTGCTGGAGGTGCCTGTCACCACGAGGTCTAGAGTCAGAAATCAGGTCCATGATCTCTCATTCAGGCTCTGCCAGCAATTTTCTCTTAAGCTGTAAACATTTCAAGGTATAACTGCCCCCTCCGTTCACTATAACAAAGTAGGGAGGAGGAAGTACCTACAACCAAATCCTTCAGCACTCTGAGTAAAACTCTGCCCCCTTCCAAAACACCAAGTTCAGCATCATTTAAACTTTTGAAATCAAGGAAAGCAAGAGGTGAGCTTTTGAGCAAAGATTCAGTGCACTGAAACCACCCATCCATTGGCTTGGCCTCTGAACTGCAGGTGAAGAGAAACTCTTCTTTTTGGAAAAAAAAAGTCCAAATACTAAGCCAGGCAGTTAGAGTACACAACCTCCTTGGGGTTAGCTTTGTTGTAACGCTACTAGTATGACAGTGTCCATTTGGTTTGTTTCTCTCTCTCCTCTCTCTCTTTTTAAATGTTGAATTATACATTGCTCTGTGCATGTAAGTGATAAATAAAACCTGAGTATAAAGGGCACAAGACTGTGTAGCATACTTCTGACATTTTGCAGGACCAATAAAACTAGGGTACTGAGAGTAGCTTCCTTTGGGCATCTTTTTAAAGAAGCTTTAAATATTTGCCTTCTTTCCACATGAAAAGCCACACAGTCATAGCTATTATACCGTGTAGGATTAACTTGAAGTGTAGCACCGAGTTTGCAAAGGTTTGTGGTGTTGAGCTTTCTGCAAAGCCTGCTACCTAAGTATTTAAGCACTCTTCTCATTTACATAATGTAATTGTTACAGGCGTTAACAATTATTCTCTCTTCTAAATCCTACATCTGATCTCCACAAGGCAGATTTTGTCAGACCAATTAATAGAAGTACATTAGATGTAGACAGGAGAAAAAAAGCAAATGGATGTTCACCAGTTTCTCAGCAAAGTTTGTGATGTTTTAACAACAATGCAGTGCTGGTTTAGTTGCTGATTCTACCTCTTTCTTCAGTTTTATCCCTAACAGCCGTGGAAACAAAGACATGTCAACAAAAGCAAGTGCTTCACTCAGTCCCGCTCTGATCACAGTCTGCACTAGAAGCTTTGTTATTTGCTCTCTGCTACGCATGCTGAAGGGAAAGGAAGGAGAAGGCAAGGCACCTCAAAGAGGGCAAGGATCACTGCAGGCGTAGCAGGGCAGAGGGAGCAGCAGGGTGCCAAGCTGAGGAAGTGATGACCCGGGCAACTGAGAAGTGACATAATCTTCAGACAAAACAAGACCCTCTCAATGTTTCCTACCCTTGTTCCTTATATTTTAGCTGGGAAACCTGAAGTGAAGGTTCAGGGTCAAGTGGTGGTGGGGAAAATCAGAAGGAGCAGAGAGAGCTCCACAGAGCAAAAGGCAAGGGTGATTTTTTAGGAGGCTGAGGAGCAGTCCTGGCTTCCTCTGTTCTTTCACCAGCCTCCCTGTAACCCCCACTGAAGGACGAGAGAGAGCTGGGAATCAGAATAGGCTCTAAACAAAAGGAGCATAGGGACTAGAAGGGCTGAGGGAGGAGAAGGCTTGGGAAAGGTGGTTGACACCAGTGCAGGAAGTAGGCAGGGAGACTGTTAGGGACATTAAGCTGTGAGAAGGGAGTAGAACAACATTTGGGTGAAGGAAGCGAAAAACAGAGTTGGGGAAGTGTACAGGTGGGTTGCAGAGGATGTGTCAAACAGGACAATATCAGTGCTTCACAGATGAAGCCTGTGCAATGCCCTGACTCAAGAGTGAGGTTTAGCAGGCTGCGCTAATTATATACATTATATGCCCATGAATATATATATATACACACATGCATACGTAAGAAGATGGTCATTATCTGACAGCCATCACTAGTGTCAGGCTGTGAATAAGAATACTTGAAGGTGGTAATAAAAATATCTGCTGCTCTTTTCGCAAAGCTCTTCACTGTGAGCAAACTTGGTAAAAATAGTGAAGCTGTTAGTCATTTTCTGTTTTGTTTCTATCACCCAAATAGAAAAATAGCCCAAAAATTTTAGTCTGTAGAATTTTCTTCATCATTCTAACAAATCATGAATCTGAAATTTGGGCTTTATGTAAATTTGTAAAGTATACGCAATGATAAACTCTTGCAGAACTTTTTTTTTCTTTTTTGATTCAGTGAAGATGAGGCTACTTACTTTAACCATGGTGCTGTTGACTTTAGTGTCTCATTGTTATCCTTTCCATTTCCATAGAAATGCTTTCTAGAGGTTCCCACTGAATGGAGATTCTGAGACAAGCCTGGATTTGCCCTGCATGGGCAAGAGATGTCACCTCAAATATACCACTGAAGTTGTTCACTAAAACCTGATGGCTTGGAGCTAACGTTAATGAGGATTATTTTAGAATGTGGAGCCACAAGAAAACTTTTTTAAATCCAAGTGAGACTGGGTGCATGTGGTTAATGACTGCTGCTAAAAGAGATAGAAAGAGAAGTTTTAATACAACTCCATTAAATGGATGCTTAAATTTCTAATATATTATTTAATGGAATATATACTTACTAAAATATATCCTGGAAGAGGATAGTCTCACCTGGAGGAGTTAAGCAGGGCTAAAAATCTTGGTTGTGTTTTGGATGCCCTTCAAGCCACTACAAAAGAGAAAATCTCATATCAAAGCTAAGAAAAGGTGGAGAGGTATTGTCCAGATTTCTTCCATAGGAGGCACTAATTTGTGTGTTTCCATGCATTCTCTGCAGGAGGGGAGGAGTGAGAGACCTCCAGAGGATAATCCAGACCTTATGCTAATTCTGAGGTGATTTGGCCTAATGCTGGAATTACTCTCTGGAGGGAGCTCCCTTGTTTCACCAACTTCTGAGAAAGTATTAAATCAATTAGGTACACCTGACTTAGTTGGTTAAGCCTCGGTCTCAGGGACGGGACCTTCATTTTGTTGAACCAGCACTATCATTGCATGCTGAGCCCTGGCTGGTTCCCAAAAGAGTAAAGTGTCTGCTTACTTGCACCTACTGGTGGATCATCAGCATTTGGTTGAGGATTTAGGCTGGGGACCTCTTGCTCTTCGTGGCAGATGCTGAATGGGCTTCCTGAAGTGTTCAAGGGACAGTCACAGAGATGGCTGGATGCGAAGGGCCAGGGTGCGGCCAGCCCAGCATGAGCACTGCAGGCTGGTCTGGTTGTGGAGTCAGACTGCAGACGTGAAGGTCTGCACGGCCAGGGCTGACACTGCATGGGGAGCTGGCGATGAAAACACTCATTCTTTGCTGCATGTTAGCTGCGGTGACAGCAATAGAGATCTGATTGACTGTAACTGGTCACTGGTGGTTACCCTGAGGAAGATTTTGTGTGTGTACGGATGCCATTGGGTCAAATTTGATGGGGGTTTTCATGTCCCTCTCACAGCCCTGGGTGTGTGTGATGCTTCCCTTTTGAAGCCTTCTGGAGTGCTTGGCTGTCCTCAGTTTTCCTTGCTGGTAGTGGATTTGAGGCTTGAGTAGCTTTACCCCAGGGGAAATCAGCAATTCTCACCAAACTTCTGCTTAGGTTTCTAGATGAAAGGATATGAGTGAGAGAAGGAGTAAGTGTTAGTAAAACCTCATTATTCACAATTAAGTCTCTACTTCTGTCACAGGATTTCTGTTCTGCTGCAAGGCTCTGAACGGTGGCAGTTACCTGTACTGTTCAGTGGAGCTGGAGACAACAGAGTAAATATTGCAATAAGGATGAATGCCAATATGATCCACATACGTTTTTAAAGGTACCTGATGTTACGTTAGGTTATTTAAACAAGACTGTCTTGTTTTGGAGCCTGAAAATGGCACAGCAAAATGCTAATGTGTAAATTTTTGTTGTTGTTGTTAACTTTAATCATCTTTCTGTATTTCAGGCCTGGAATGTAATCATAGAAGTTAACACAGCTCTTCAGAATTGTTCTTCTTTCTGTAAGCATGGCTTCATAATGGAGATTTAGTGGGCTGTAAACAGGATGTCGTATGGTGCTCTCTGTCAAAAATTAATGATGGCAATGAAGATTAAATTATTCTTCCGTGAAAATGCAGCACATATACAGAGATGTTTGCAAGCAGGCTTAAAATAGGCCATTCCCTGGGGACAGCCTGCAGAGTTTGCTGCCTGCTCCCCCACTCCTGGCAGTGAGAGCCTTGGTCTGCCACAGAGGGGAGCTGTGTTTAATTCCTGCCAAGGAAGCTTTTGTTTCCCTGCCTTCCAGGTGGAAACTGTGCACATCCCTTGTCTGGATAATCTGATCTTTGGCTACATGCGGCATGCTCCCAGTGCTCCAATTTGCTCTGCTAGCCTCCTTTAGCTGCCCTTCCTTGTCAGAGCTCAGAGCATCTTGGTCTGTGGGGATTCATTGTGAATTCAGCTGTGCATATTTGAGGGGGGTGGAGGGAGAGAAGGGATTTTCCACAAATGGAAATCAAAAACCTGCAGCATATCTATAGGAAAAAGGACTCTGGTTCATCATCTGCTTCTGATTTTTTTTCTTCCCTGGATGTGACACAAACATGTCAATGCGAGAAAAAAAAAACCACTCTTTTCTAAGACAGGTTTGCTTTGTTGCAGGCTACTATGGATTGCCTGGTGTGCTAAGCAAAGCTGTTTCACACAGGGCATGGTTTTCTGTAATGCAGCTCTTGGGAAGCCTGTGCGGCTGTTTCCTGTTTGATTTTTTGGCAGTAGGTGGCTGTCTGCCTCTGCAGAGGCTCAGCCCAGGCCAGAGTATTCCCCAAGTATTCTGCTTGTTTCTACGTTCCCCAAACTTGTTTTCCATATCCTGCTCAGTAAAGATGTAAATATTAGGCAGGAGATTTCACGCCTTCCACAAGGGCACAGCTTTCTGAGTGAATTCATTCCTGGTACGGGGGAGAAAAAGAGGTAACTACCTCTTGGAGGGAAGACGTCATCGTGACCTTTTATTCCCTTGTGGAAGAACTACTACCAGTATCTCAGCTCAATAATCTTTGTCTTCTCACAGCTTCATCAGTTACCAGTTAGGATCTTGAAAAGCATCAGGTTTGGGGATTTAAAATTTTTGAACATTCTCTCTTTTTAGTCTAGTAAGCTGTCTTGATTTCCTCCCCCTCCCCCCCACTCCCATCATATCCTGTGTTCTTTCTTGTGAATCCCCTTGCGGATAGATCTTTGTAGCTGTATAATCCTTTGAGCGGTCTAGACCTGGCAAAGCACGTCTTTCCCCTTGTTTTTGAAGCCTGATGTCTAAGAAGATAGCGTGTTTGTGTATGCTCAGAATATATGAGCTCATTGAAGCGGAAGGGGAAAAAGAGTGACTACAGGTATGGTGCTGGACCTTTGACACATGGATGTGTAAACTGAAGCATACCTGGCATTTTAACTCTCCTTAGGAGAGTTTGAAGATACATCACTATACAAAGCTACAGCCTATCTGTTATGTAAAACCCTACTGCTCCTGTCTCTTCACTAAGATCTCTTCTTCTTCAATTACTTGTGTATTTAATGGGGCAAATTTCTACCATGACACATTTACTCTTTCAGTGAGCAGTGAATATTGTTGTTCCTGTCTCAGAAATTAGCTGGGTAACATAAGTAAACTCGTTTGGTTAAATTAATCAAACCAGTACAGAGTGCAAGCATCTCTCTCAATTTTGCCCGGTTGGTTGGACATTACCAATGCTGTCTTTGGGGCACTTTCTGTAGGCAAGAGAACCTGGCTACCTGGCTTTGCCTTTCAGGTATCCACTCCGACTCTATATCTGTGTAGGTGCATGGCAATTTTGGTGGTGTTGTTCTCTGACATGGGGAACGGTGTCTTTAATGATTTTTTTCTCCTAGAAGAGCAGATTTTTCTTTACTTACTTACGATCCCTGCTTTTCAACTTGCACTGGGGAGAGCTGGTACCAATGTGTTAGCCACCTAACACGGACTCACTAGAAGGTAGAATGAGGACAAAATAACCCTCTGTGCCCCTGTGAGCATCGTCCATGTGCTACATGGTGGGCAGCTGTCTGCACCTATTTTTGTCCTCCACTGCTGACACACTGGCATTTTTCTGTTCTAGTCACCATATTGAGATGAGCTCCAAAATATGTGTTTCACTTTTCTGGGTTCAGTGTAGCAAACTGATTAAGTTCTGTAAGCTGCACAGCCATGAAGGTAAGGGATAGAACGCCTTCGTTATAAAGTCCTTGCAGCCCTGGCATGGATCGGTGATATGCCAGCTCCCCTGTGTGTTCAAGCTATTTGCAGCTGCTGTTGCAGCATGGGGATGGGTTATCAGTGGGCCTGGGACAGAGACTGGACTTGTAGGCAGCCTGTGGAGAGAGGACGGCAGCATTCTCCAAATGACAGAGTGAGCTGGAGAAATCTGCCGTGGGTTTCCACAAGGTTGCCTCTGTATGTGGCTTTGGTCTGGTGAAGAGGTGATCCATCTGTGGATCGCACCTGCTATCCAGGCCCGAGGTTTCTAGCTGTGGAATACCTCCTTTCAAAAATACCTTCTGTACGCAGATTCCTGTGGGGCTGTGACAGGGTCTTTTGGTTTATATCCCACCCACAAGTGAGTGCCCATCCAAGCTTTACCACAGCTGCTTGCTTCTGAGTAAATATCCAAACAGGGTGGATTGTTGGGTAATGTATTGGCACTTTTTGTAATGTCTGTGCAGGTGGTGATAGCAATAGATAACAAACACGTCTGCATTTTCAGATAAACTTGTCTGTATTTCTTCACTCATTTGCTGAATTTAATTAAGCTGTGAATTCTTGCCACTGAATCTCTAAGAAAGAGCATTAATTCTCAAAGTGCAGGACCATCTGAAGTTTTAGAAATGCTTCCCGATTTTCATCTACTGGCAAACTGTTCAGGAAGCACAGTTTGGGTGGTAGCATGGCTACTGCTCACACTGACTGCAGGATGTGGGTGGGTACATTTCTTCCTGGATTTTCCAGGTCATCAATGGAGAAGTCAGTTCTGAAGCGCTGTTAAATCAAGTAACATTTTATTTAATATGTCATCTTCCTTCTGGAGTAAGTCATCTGAGTGGTCATGTCTAGACTTGTAATGAAATCCCTCTGGAACATGGCTAAGGAAAGGTATTGGCCATACTAAAAGGCAGAGACTTTGCTTCAAAGCAATGTACAGCTCAGCTGAACCTCCAAACGCAGAGTTGTAGGCTCCTTAACTGAACAAGTACAGGTATTGCTTTCAAATGAACCATGTTCTTCTTTTCATTATTTGGACATGACTCTCAGTGAAAAACTGACAACTGGTCTAACCTAGGTCTAACCTAACTGAACAACTAACAGCTGGTTCAAACCTGACCTTAGGGTTCTACCTTAGGGTAGAACGGCAGAAATGATCAAATTCATTGCCAGCAGCTTAACAGTTGGGATTGCAACAGAAGCAGTTTTGGATAGACTGCTGTTCTTCACCTGCCACATGGTAAATCAGAGTTAAAAACTGTCAGTAATGAATGACCTTAATTAATTTTTCTGTATAAAAAATAAAATAATAATGTTGCTTTGTAATGGTAGTAATGGGCATGAATAAGGACTGCTCATTATAGAGAGTCTGCCCAGACATGAGCAAACTTAGAGAGATAAAAAAAAGACAGGAATGAGTCTTGAAATTGTTGGGATTTTTGCATATGTTCCACACATGTTCTCAGATATTATCCTATATATTTCAGACAAGCAAGAAAAAAATATGGAAATTATCTAAATAAAGCATCCAGCTTTTGTCTCTTATTCATCACTAGTATTTTTTTTTTTTTTTTTAGCCATTTGTTG
>VXAV01005643.1:20421-37811 GCA_013399715.1 Alectura lathami | reverse complement strand
CATGTGATGCTAAACTTCTCGTCATGAACCTAGTCATCATCAGAAGCTATCTCAAGCCTAGGAGAAAGTAGTTGGCAGGAGATGCTTTGTTAAGGAAAAGACCATGAATAATTTTACAAGCTTCTAATAGACTGGACTGAAAAAAACACGTACGCTGGAAAATGTCTTGTTGTTCTGTATTTTCAAATATTTTTTTTTCTTTTTAATATTCAAAATTGAATAAAAGACATAATCTCTGTTGCCTTGATACATTCCCTTTCCCCTGTCTAGTGAAGGAATCTTTTTCTGGGTTCCTCTGTTCAGTAATATAAACCTAGTAAATAAATTAATTTACACTACAGAAAGGCTAAAATAGCTGGGACATCTTAATAACCTCTTCTATTTGTGTGTGTGGTGGTCTTAGAGAAGTAGAAAGGGAGATAAATATATCTCTTCTCATCAGCACAGGTTATATTTGGAAGATGTCATGTGATGTAAATTTCCATTGTCAAATCCTTGCAGAGAAAAAAAATGAAACATGAAATAAAACTCCAAGGCTCTCAACCCCTGCAATACAGATGGGAAGTCAGTGTCCCAAAGCAGTCTGGGGGTCAACGCGTCCTTCAAGAAAGTACAGATACCCACGTGCAACACTACTGTGAAACCAAATGAGAGTTCTCTTTCACATTTGGATTGCTCTTGAACCTCAGTGAACCTGATATAATAAGCAAGTCTACATGTAGGGTAGCACAGGCTGTCAAGTGAACTAGCAAATATGTGTTGTGTTAACAGCAAATGTGTAAGAGAAAATGTCAAAAGAAAACAGACCATAAGACTGATGCCTCAAACATAACTTGCTTTTTCTTGCTCCAGATCTCAGATTTTACTGCAAATGTGAAAGCTGTTATTTTTTTTTTTTAATAAAGCTAGCTCATAAGAGGGGCATTTCCTGTCAGTGAAGTCTCTCTAAAATCTCTGTTCTGGAGCTAACAGATAGATAGCATGACTAGTGCTTTGGTCTTTGTTCTTTCACCATCTCTTCCACTGCAAAAACCTAGTTAAAGTGTGGCCGATTCCTTGCTTGTATCTGTAGCAAATTAAAAATGTTAATTTTGACCCATTCATGCTCAGGTGAAAGAGTACAATTTCAAAAGCTGCTTACTTGGGATGTGAAATCATCAAGCCTCTTCAGCTCTAAAGTTCGTTATGAGCGTTGAGGGTCTTTATTAAACTGGAAGTTTTCGCACCTGCATCGTATTGTCCTATGCTTTCAGGTCTCTGGGTGACTGTGACAAGGACACATGAAATGTGTCATATGAAAGACACATTCGTACTTGTGTGAAGTCCAGTGTGGACTTGGCACTGTGGTTCACCACAGACCTGATCCAAAATCCAAAGAATGTCACTTCGCTATTGGTCTTGATCTTGCATTTTTGTCAAAGATTAAATTCAGAGAAGAATAAGGCCTCCAGAAACATCTCCCAGGAGAAACAGGCATCACAGTAATAGCTGTATGATTGTCCTTGCTTTGCTAGGGGTCACAAGTAAGACTTCTACTTATTATTAAGTCTTTTGTATATGGAGAATAAACCTGGACAGGCTGGCTCCATTCCATATTTCTTTCAGGTACCAGAGTGTTATACTTCACAGTGTAGGATATCAGTTCCTAAGAATTCATCATTTCCTTCAAAAGATGATTCTAAACATCCATGTTGAGGATTGCATTTGCATTTAGTGATTGCATTGAGTCCCACAAACATTGTGCACAAACACACACACACACACAAAAAGAAAACAAAAATGATGGAGGTGACTAATGTGGTTAAGGGGAGCAACAAGATGGGAAGGACTAGGTGTGATTCAGAGTAGCTGTAACTGTCTTTTAAATATAAAATCTTAGGCTAAACACTTAGTATCGGGATCATTCTGAAACTGGGTTTGTTCCAACCTAGAATGAGTTGAGTTGTCCACTGGAGGTGCCCATCTTTTCTCCTCTGACTGTGAAAGCAATCCTAGAATTAGTATGAAGGAGTTAAAAATATTTTAAGCATTTGAATGTTAGTAAATCAGTCCCACCCTAGTGATGTGATGGCCAATCGCTGTAATAACATCCAGATTTTTGTGGACTGGGAAGCTCTTTGTAGAGGAGGTCAGTATTGTTAGCCCTTTTCACGCTGGGGAAGATGGAGTATAGCAAAGAGATTGGCCCAACATCACTCAGCTAATGATGGGAGTGACAGGAACAGAGTCCAGATCTGCTTCATCCCAACCCAGTGAACTTCATGTACATCACTTATCATCACTATCCCGATTTTGAGGAGGACAAAAATCTGACCCTGAGCAGAACGGAAAGGCATAGGAACAGTCCCAAACCTGGGTCTCATACCTGCACCATTACTGCCCAGCTCTGAGTCTCTGAGGACTCCTCCATTCCTTGCACTGTTGTATCTCTGCATTTCTACATTGTCTGTTCTGTCATTTATGGGTGAGGGGGAACCACTTGATTTTCTCTTTTGAATTCCAACCAGACTATTATGCTGAGCTGAGCATTTCTGAATTGAAGCAAATCCAACTGCAGTGGCCTTGCCATAGGCACACCCTAATTAACAGCAAAAAATTCCATATGGTCCTCTTTCCATGCAAGCATGACTGTTGTGTGACCTAAATGCTCTGGTTTGTCTCATGTGGGAGAGTTTTCACGTTGGGGACGACTTTGACTTGTGTCACTGCCTACATCTGCTTACCTTTCAGAGTTGTATCTGCTTTTTCCCCCAGGACTTTGTGGCTGATTTTCGAAGGCATTTGTTTCCTTCACCAAGTATTTTGAGTCCAACAGTCTGTTTTCTCTGTCTCCATCCAATAGTAAAATTATAATGCTGAATTTACGACATGGCAATTATTTTCATGGCAACAGACTGTGGCATCATAAAGCATGATTATGATGACTTCACTGCAGGATCAAGCAGAAGGAACAGCCAGGCTCTGGGAAGTGAAAGTTTTTTTTTTTTTTTTTAACAAAACTGTAATATATTCAAAAACAATAGGAGGAAAAAATTTGTTAAAGTAAAATTGGTGGTTGCCTATGCATGTTTTGTTATCTTTCCCCTAGTGAGCAAAGTCTTGTAGTGATGGAAGGTAAATCCTGGAAAGTGTTTTCGTATTTATTTTGTGTTTATTCAGAGATTTCCTTTGCTGCTATTATGACTATTAGCCTACTATGTATGTGGAGCAAGAGGTGTGTACTATATATGTGGAACAAACCTTACAGATAAATGAAATGACAGGTTGTTGCCTTCAGCTGCCCTGAGCCACCTAAACAAGAGATAGTGAAGCTTGAGTTAGGCTGGAAATAAGCTCTCATGTGGTAGCTCTGTACTTTGAACTTCTAAACGTGGGCAGTTGACCAGTTTCTCAAAGCACTCATGATCTTTGAAGGCTTGTCAAGCTTCAGGCAAAACATGATGTGAATTCTACTCTTACTAGAACTGATTATTTCCTTTATTTCCTGCATTTCTTTTCATTCAAAGTCATCTCTAGGCAGTTAATATGGCTTCATTTGGTATGGAATTTTGATTCAGGAGGAATCTCCTCTTGACTTAAGCACCACGTGCATTGCTCTAGAGTAGGAGCAGCCTGGGGCAGGTGTGGCAGGAACTTGGTGAAGCTCCTCCTTCCCTTTTTTTCCACATATGAATTGTACATTAGGGCAGCCTGTGAAGTGCCAAGACTTTTGACAGGATGTGACACATACAGTAACCCCCTAAGAAAGAATAAATGCTGATAATGTTGTATTTGTAAACATTCTAACATACAGTGAGCACTTCCAGAATACAAATTGTGAAAATGGAGGACTCCTGTAACTGGACTTCTAGTGCAGAAATTTATCAGTTCTACAGCTATTGTATTCCTGACCAATACTGGCTGTTCTGTGCAGGAGAAAACTGCAATGATATCTCTATCTATCTCTATCTCCCCTCCCAGGTTCCAGCGATAGCTGCATCTGATGTGCTTCAATGTACTTGAGGGTAGCATTAGTGTATCCTGACACTGTTGGAGCGGGTCCAGAGGAGGGCCACCAAAATGATCAGAGGGCTGGAGCACCTCTCCTATGAGGAAAGGTTGAGGGAGTTGGGACTGTTCAGCTTGGAAAAGAGAAGGCTCCGGGGAGACCTCATTGCGGCCTTCCAATACTTGAAAGGAGCTTACAGGCAGGAGGGGGACCGACTTTTTGCACGGGTGGATAATGGTAGGACAAGGGGGAATGGGCTAAAACTGGAAGAGGAGAGGTTTAGGTTGGACATCAGGAAGAAATTCTTCCCTGAGAGAGTGGTGAGGCGCTGGCACAGGCTGCCCAGAGAAGTTGTGGCTGCCCCATCCCTGGCTGTGTTCAAGGCCAGGCTGGATGGGTTCCTGGGCAGTTTGATCTAGTGAGCTAGTGGCTGGCAGCCGTGTCCATGGCAGGGGGGTTGGAACTAGATGATCTCTGAGGTCCCTTCCAACCCAAGCCATTCTATGATTCTATGACTGCATTGTATCCTTTTGGAGCCAGTGGGAAGTACTGTGGACATCCAAGCCAGACTGCTCTTTTGCTCTTTTTAACTAAAGTATTTTTTTCTCTGCAAAGGACCTACCCTAGCTGGTGCTGTGAGGTGCATAATGCATGCTGTGAGGGTTTAATGGGGTGTTTCATGAGACTCAAGTTAGCCCGCTGCACTGGGCTGAATTTCACTCTGATTCTGTTCTTGTTAAACCCTATGCAAATGCCATATTCAACATTTCCTTCCTCTCAGCTCCAAACCACCAATCTTTATTTTTTTTTCTAACTCCCCAAAGCCCTAATTTGCTGTGCTAGTATGAAAAATCTGACAGGAACATATGACAGCTCTGGCCAGTCTCTCCCCTTAGATGTAAGTAAGACAGTTAATAACATTTTTAGAGGGATGAGGCAGAAAGCCTGTGTATATCATCTCTCAGTATTAATGGGCTACATATGTGGCCCATCCACCACATCTGTCTGGGGAAAACACAGGTTTCTGATTTTGCTGTTTTCACAACACAGCTGAAGAAGATGTCGGTACTGTCTCAGACAGTTATGCCGATCAGTCACCTGCAGCACCTCTGTGACCCACGCCATTCAGCTGTCCCACCTCACAGTTACTCACAGGGATTTGGGATTTGGAATTTGGATTTAAAGCAGGGGATATAAAGAGGTTCTCTGGATTGCAGATGCTTTGAATTTTCTGGGTGTTTGGGGAAAAAAAATCCCTTACTATTTAGAATAGTTATAAATGTGAGGTTTTTCTAATCAAAATGTAGATTTACCACAGATGTTTCAAAGATAGTCTAATGCCTTTAATGGCATATGTATTCAGTGACTAATACTAAAAGTCCTTTACAAGAAAGCAGAGCTGTAAAATGTTATGTGTGAACTGGCCAAAGAAAGGGAGATTTCTGGGAATGTAAATCCAGAGGCATTTGATATTGGTCCCTCCCAGGACAAGAATAAGGTAAGATGCTTGATTTCCAGCCTCCATATAGGGTAATACAGCTGTCAGATGTAACCTGGGACAGCATACATAGGTTTAGCATCAGCCCCTGAATTGCCACAGCCTTGGTGAGGACTGCGTGCTGGTGCTGCATTCCCAGCAGTCTGCTGGCTTTCTTTTTTCCAAGGATCTGGCAATAAGTGCCAGGGAGCAAAACAAAAAGTGTTTCATTCAAGGAATACAAATCTATCAGCTCATATTTAGCTGAATATCCAAAAATATTAGTTCACAAGCAAGGATGGAAGCACTCCCTGAACAGGATTCAAAAATCTTTGGCAGCCCAGCTTGGTCTTGAGCTGCTGACACTGCAAATTAACCGAAATCAGTGTGAAAGCTTGCATCCTTGTGTGCTTGTCAGCTGCAGATCATGATCCAAGGCTGATGGGTTTGTTACGAATCCATCAGGGTCCCAGCCACCCTTCCACGGGACCATGGTGTGCAGACCAGCTCCCCCAGCCTCACTGGAGAGCAGAGCAAAGCAACCTGTTACCCTGCCTGGATATCTGCGGCAGAAATAACTGCTTCATAACCATTACAGTTATTTCATCCCACAATTAAGCTGTGGCATAAAGATCTATTCGTTATGTGGCTGCCTGGTTTGTGAGGGCAGCACAACAAAAGGCTTGGCAGAGCCAGAGCTTGTACGTTTGTCAGCGATTTGTAAGGTTCACCTACCAAGTGCTAATTTGGGAAGGGAGCGCGAGGACCGCGGGCTGAAAACGTCTTTTATTTTTATGTGTGAGCTAAGCCAGCAGCATCAGCACTGCAAGGGCAACCTTGGGAAATGAGGAACAAAGAGAGACAAAAGTGCACATCCCCATCTAAGGCAGCTGGGGAAACTGCTCGCTGCCCTTTTGTGGCAGCAGAGGCAGGAGGAGGCTGGGGCTTCAGCCTGTGCTGGAGGCCAGTTGCCATGGATATCCCTGACTCCCACTGCTAATGGGAGGATGCAGAGAGAGCAGGATAAAGCTGAGACCTCGTGGGTGGGGTGGGCAGCAGTGGGGATGGCTGCAGCAGCGGAGAAGCCAAACAGCGCTTCAGGGCTGGAGCAGGCCTTCCTGAGAGTGGGGCATCCTGTCTGCATCTGCAGTGGGGTGACTGGCCTGGGTCTGAATTAGCTGTTCTCCAGGACTGCAGAAGGTTATTACTGATCTGTCTCATCAACATTTTTCTGGCTGGGTGTAAAACTTGGTGAGGCTGAGCTTTGAAGCTGCAGATTCTGCCCTCCGGTTGTGAGGCTGATGCAGAGCTGGCATTCGCACTGCAAGTGGCATGGCAGGAATGCAAGTCTGTGTTCATGTGTGCAACGCCATGCTGCAGGTGTTGGTGTGTGCACCAGTTTTTCTTTTCATTTTTTTTTTTCTCTCTTAAAGAAAGAACCTGGTTGTAAAAATTTGCTTTTGAGCCCTTCCAGATGATTTGAGCAGAGTGTGTTTGGGCAGATACAACTATTTCCCATATGAGTGAAGGCATTGTGCTTGCCCGTACCTGTGTTTTTCTTGCTCTGCTGCTCACATGCTGCGGTCCTGATCCTCTTCCATTCTACTATCTCACTGAAATGGTGAATGCCTGTGTGAAGAACCATAAACTGCAATTATTCTCCAGTTTTGCTGAAGCAGCAGTAAGGAACTCTAAGTACACTCTTCCGCAATGATATTTAATGAAGATTTGTGACTAATGTTTTTTACAGCCTCGATCCTTTTAAGTCCTGTATTCATTGGGCCATCTGCTGCTGTAGTAGTCAAACCAAAACCTCCCTGTTTGAGCTCCATCCCAGTATGGCCCTATAAAAATAGCATGGAATTTACCTGAACCCATTGACTGACTTGAAATATAGAAAACACACAGGTTTGAAATTGTCATCGTGTCCTCCATTGAGTAATTCCTGACGAGATGCTGCTAATGACTGTGCTTCTGTCAGTAGAAACCAGCATGGGACATGGAGATGAGGTCTGAGGAGGGCAGGACTGGCCGTAGCTGGCTCGTTGGGCTGTGATGTACTGGTGATAAACCAGACTCGATGAGGACATAGGATGGATTTATTTTCATTAAAAGAGAAGAAATGCATGCATCATTGACTCTTTATTCACTGTGCATGGAAGCGCATCAATGAAAATTTATTCCCGGAGGTATACTCATCTCTAGGCAATGTTCCTGCTTCAAGATGCTTAAGGCCTAAGGCGTGATCCAGCGGACATGAATATGCTTAACCTTAGGCGTGTGAGTAATAGCCATGTTCAAGTGTCATCGAAGGCAAGCATTTGTGGACTCAGGGCTTTAAAGGATGCAGTCTTGTAGAAACACTTCACATATTCTGTTTGTGATGAATAGAAGTATTTGGAAAAGGCAATATTTTATGGTAAATGACATTTTATGATATAAAATGATACTGCAGCTAATGTGTAAAATACCTAGGGAAGCAATTTCCCAGTGTATATTTTTATGATTGTTTTCTACAGAGGTGATTATGACTTCTGGTGGATTTTCAATGAAAGACTTTGAGCTAATCACAGATATGATTGTCAGGTTACATTTGTGGACACCCACATATACACTTGGTTAGTGCAGCATCCTAAATGTCAGAAGGCAAATTAATTCCTACTGTAATATTATTAATTGGTAGGGTTGTGTGAATGATTAGTCCGTTATCATTCACTATAAATCCATTCAAATAATTGGACAGAATTTTTGCTTTATAGTAATAAAAGGAAGCAGCAATCGTATTTCCAGTCTGCTTTCATACCTAAATAATAAGACTAGTACTGGATCATGATTTTATGTATTTAGCAGGAAAGGATTCTATACAAAGGCCAAGAAAAAGGGAGATAATCCATCTAATATGCTACTTTCCTAAAATGAAGACACCAAAGCTATCATTTAAACAGTTGAAACCTGGAAGTAGCTACAAGCCAATTCAGTTGAACGTTAGAAGTAGGAAACTACATATTTTGGAAACCTGATAAATTTGTATTGATCTAACTGAACACAGCGTAGGCTGTGTTGTAATATGTAATATCTTCACTGAAGAAAAAATCTGGCAAGAGGGTGATGAATACACAGCTATTCTAACTACTTTTAAAAAGGGAGAAAATCATGTTGCATCTATTATAAATCAAGGAACTCCTTATAAAATATAATGTTAAGGCATTTCAAGAAGTAAAATGTAAGTCCTTTGCAGACACCATTCCCACTTAACTTGTCAGGACGAGAAGGATCCTGGCTTTGAGAAGAAGGGGATGTCTGAAGCTAGGGTTGGCTGAACGTTGGAACCCACATAGTATCTGGAGTCTCTTGTGTGTATTATTGTGCCACCTATCACTGTACCAGGGAAAGCAGTAATTGTCTTGGGAAAACTGATTATTTTGCACTAAAATTCACTAAAACAAACTTATCATTGTTTCAGGAACTGTCCTTAATTTGGTCCTGAGATACTCTCTGGCCTCTTGGAAAATGACATATTCATCACGACTGCAGTAGGACTTCCCTCCCTGTACTTCCCAAATAGGTCCACAGCCTCCTGTACTCATAAGTATGTCACTATCCTGCCTATCTTTTCCATTTTCCAGCTCTTTGTTCTGCCTATCTGCTGTTTGCAGTACTATGTCGTATTAACCACAGGCTAGCACACACAGAAAGGTTCTGTAATGATTTAAGCATTTTACATTATTCTTCATCTGCGAGGAGATCCAATATGAGTGTGGACAAAAGGGAGATGAAGCTATGCTAATCTCTTTGGCATTCTTCATCAACTGAAGAGGACGTTTGACTCATAAGCAGTAGTGTCCTTTCTCAACAGCAAGGACAAGCTAATGATCCAAAGAAGCAACTCATTTAGGTCTTCATTGCAGAAGCATGGTTTAAGAAGCATAACGTTCCTTGTCCAAGAGAATGCGCTTATCTAATACAGAAATCAAGGGAGACAATGAGAGCTGACAAGTAATCCTCCAATCTACAAAGCAGATAGCACTGAAATCAAGTAGGTGTTTCTTTCCATATATTTTGACCTGATAATGATGAAAGACTGAGTCATCTCTCCTCGCTGAGAAAGATGCCAGAGCACTTACAGAACAGACTCTGGGAGTGTTAGCAGTGCACTGTCCTCCAATATCCATAAATCTATCTTTTGGAGTAAAGGGAGTATTCATCACTAGCCATTTGCTGAAACCACCAGAAGTGTCACCTGTAGTGATTTTTAATATGGAGGCCAGTCCACTTTGGTCTGGACTGTGATTGTTGTGTCATTGCACAGGAGATTTAATTGCTCTTGAGCTTACAAAAGGTGAAAACTTTCCCACTATTCTAATTCCATTGCATAGGTACAAAACTGAAGGCAACAAAACTGTAGACAAACAGCAGTGGCTGCAAGGGTTGAAAGTACACCCAGGGGCTCTTTCCTCTGTTCTGTTCTTCACGGCAAAAATGGTTTTGAGAAGGTAAGTCCTATGCATTGTTAGGGAAGTGTGGCTGCTGTGCATTTCACAGTAAACAGCATCAGTATGACATAATAGCCATATTTTCCTATTTTTTTTCATGATATTGCATTGCAGCATGGTGTCACTTACTGCTGTGAATGATATGACACTGGTGTGGGTAGCTGTAAAGTCATGTAGGGATATGTATCACAAGACAACTACAGAGGAGGCGTTGCCTTACAAGGCTTGCATATGAAAGGTACAGTTTTGATCAACTGAACACTCACATGCATAATTGAACAGCTACATGGTGTTGTGTATCATACCAATCTGATGATCAAGATGAAATGTAACGATTTTAGAAGATAATAAGGGAAATATAGAGCAGCAATAATATAACTATGTGCAGCAGGAACAGGACAGAACTGGCATTAGTCATTGTCAGAACAAGGGAATGCCTTTGTAGATCCACAAACAATATGATCTCAATAATTTCTGAACTTGGAAACAGATGTACAATATATTCCCTCCGGCACTAAAATTCTGATTTTCAGCTCGTCTGCCAGAGAAATTACAAACAATGAGAAAGAGTGTGGGAGGGGAAGAAAATGAAGAAAACCCCTTATCTCCAAGAGTTTTGCTGTGGCAGTATGTTTTCAGAAGTCACATTAGCTGGGTCACTCAGTACTCTGAAACATTACCCATTCAAAACAGAACGAAGCAAAAGAGGAATCTTTCTTTGCATCGTAACTGCTTTAATACCACCGAATGCATAGAATATACTAAGAAATTTAAGCAGAAGGATGGATTGGGAACCTGTTATATATCCAGCTTTAGGGAATACTTTGTCATAAGCAATGAAAC
Organism: Alectura lathami; assembly: GCA_013399715.1. Lineage (NCBI taxonomy): Eukaryota > Metazoa > Chordata > Aves > Galliformes > Megapodiidae > Alectura > Alectura lathami. The sequence continues at coordinate 27,010 of VXAV01005643.1, read as the reverse complement.
AGCCTTCTAGTTGCCAAGACAAACTTGCAGTTCATTATGGGGTAGCTTTTCAGGTCTTCCTATCACTACTGAACATGTCTGAATATCTGGTCCATGGGAGAAATGGCCGATGGTAGACTTAAAACTGGTGAACACTGAGAGGCTGAGTGCACAGGGTGTGTAGCCTGGTGTGCTATTTGTGCGACTGAAGTGGCAGAAGAAAGAGAGGGAGGGAGAAAAGAGAGAGAAAGAGGGGCTGGTGGGCTGGGTTCCTGTATCTCCTGAAACCTGAAGGATGGAAAATGGCCTGGAAATGTCTGCTGTACATACAAGCACAGGTGGTGCATTTCAAAGGCAAAACCATCCTCTTTTCAGAAAGACAGAGAATCCTTCTTTATGAGAATGATATCAATTCTATGAGTTCTACAAGATTTTTCTATTAATTTTGTGATTTTTTTTGTTTGTTTCCATCTATATGTTCCATTTTTATGCATTTGCCACTTGAAGAGTTTTGGTGGACTTTTGGCTGTGGCCATTTCCTATACTACTTGCCGCACAGAGAGCGAGGAAGGAGCAGAGGGCAGCCTTGCAGGGCTTGCTGCTCCACCTTCCTTTCAATGCCTTGCACTGCCAAGATGGACAAAGAAAGTTCAGTTTACTGAATCTGAAACAGAATTTTATGGGGGTTTTCCAAATACTGGAGATATTACTTATGATCCACAGTACTTGTTTGGAAGATTGTGGGAAGAGGCAAGTGAAGATGTTTGCAAGGAAGATGTTAACAAACAGCACAGGTGCTTACTCTTAAGTATGTGAAAATTCATTTCATGTGGGTTAGTGTCAGCTTTCTTGTAGCTCAGAATGTGTCTGCATTCCTGATTCTCTTCTTTACCAACAAATGCAGCACATCAAGTGCTGACAGTGAGCCATACTGATGCTGATATTCAGTGGATAAGCCCTGAGAGCTGGCCAGAAGTGTTTCAGCTATGTGTCTCTCCCATTTCATGGTTTATTTCTGAATATTATGCCAAAGTATTTTTGGGTCTAATTGGGAGAGATTTTCACTCACACGTCCACATGACTTAGGCTGTTAATGTTTGTTAGCACTCTCTAACAAATGCAACAAAAGCCTAGCCTATTACACATACCTTTCCTATTGAAAAAAAATATTTGCTATGGCCTGCCAATAATAACAATGATAATGATTCAATCTAAGGCTACATTTCATGTTCAGCAACATTTTTTTCTGTCTGCTTGTTTTGTTCTATGAGTTTCTTTGTTGTTTTGTTTTTCCTTTTAATATCAGTCAGGGAATGTGAGGTAATTGAAAAGCACTTGGAGTTTTACGATATTGTCCAGCATTTGTCTTTAAATAATGCAGCCCCGTGTCCAAGGAATAGATAGATGTGTAGAGTCATAAAAGTGAAAAACCTGATTACCTAGTATTTATAGCCATTCTCTCCTTTGTACAATAGTGTGTTAAGCTCTGTTCCATTGTGTATATTTGTGCCCCTGACAAGTATTCTGGCACATCTTTTTTGTACCACATTTTACTCGTCTTCAACTACCACAAAGAGAAACATTTTCTCTCACATCGTGATCTTGAGGGAAATTATTTCATGTGGTGTGTAGAAAGATTCTCATTCTTAGGGGCAATACCTATGTAAGCAATTGTAAAATTATTTGAGGCATGGATAAAAAAAATGCCTCTTACTAAATCTGGTCTGTCATACTATCTAAGTATTTTTTTTTCCAATAAACTTCCAGTCTAATTTTAAGCAGTAGGACTGTCAGATACAGTTTAAAAAATCCCACTGATTTCTCCAATGGCCCTGAATATATCAAAAGAACTCTCTATCCATTATTGATGGTGATCAGCTTTTATAAAAATGGTCACATCTTCATGACCAGAAGCAATAAGCAAGTATTACTATCTTGGCAGAGGACCCTTCCTTGAGAAGGTGGATCTCATCCATGCTTTGGACATATGGAGAGTGCAATAATTACTAAGTGGGGATTTTCATGGGTGCAAGGATGAACTCCAAGCCAACATCAAGGACTCTGCTTCAGAGTCATATTGTTACAGCAGTAGATAATCTATTGCCAGCTACTTAACTATGAAGAAAACCTGTAACAGCTGGGAAATGCCCACCAGAGACCAATGCTTCCCTGAAGTACTCTCTCTTTTTTTAAATAAGGGATAAATACGTTCCTTTAATTTCTCACTCATAGACCTTCCTTCTTCATAATTCCCTCAGTGTGTGGCTCCCGCTAAAAATATTTGTCTGGGGATTCAGCTCCCAGAACGCTTGTATTCCCTGAGGAGTGATGGAGGTTCTAGGCAACTTCGCAGGAGTTCTGTGCATCCAAAATGTAGATCCTGCTCCTTCCACTATGTTTGCTGGAGGTTGCTTCCAGCACACTCCACCCTGGAGGAGTGGGTCACTGTGCCAGAAAAACAGGAAAGACACTAGCTAACGTTAACATTGCTTCAGAGCCACAGATGGAGAGGAAGTGACTTTCCTGTCTGAAAGACGATCTGAGAAGCATTTCCTAACTTTAATTAGGAATTTTTTATTTCAGATTTTTTTAATATCTTAATATAAATGAACTTTTAAGAATAGTTATTTTGATCTCCAAAAAGCAGCTATATCTCCAATAAAAAGCAAGCTCAAACTGACACATATTGATAATTAAAAACTCATAATTTCAAAATACTGAGAACAGCCCAGTACTCAATGGTTTAACATTTCCAAAGGGAAAAAAATTCAGAGAAATAATCTTGATTTGAAATACTTGGTAGCGATGCATAAAGATACCTGAGCCCCTCAGTTCACAAACACATCTGCTGATGTGACCAGCAAAGCCTGCCTGCTCCCTCCTGCTCTGCACCCATCCTTTCTGGGGGCTCAGGGCATGGAGAGGAGGATGGAAGGGGAAATGATGAGCTCCCCAATGCAAACAGCCCTGTGAAACTGCAACCAGCCTAGCTACTGGACATTCCTCCAGAACCATCGAGCTCACAGGAGTACCAGCTCTTCAAAGTGCTTATTGAAACCATTGATAGGGTTTGAATGATGTGCCAAGAGCTCCCACAGCTTCATCAATGTCCAAATCATGCCTGGCCCCACTCTCGCCAGCACATCCCACTGGGATCAACACTTCCAGCTGGGAACACAGAAGGAGCATGAAGTGAGAATAGGAGAAGGGTATAAACCTCTGGTAGATGTGTTCAGGGAGACGAGATGATTGCTTTGACACATGGGTAAATATTGGCAGTGGAGAGATGGGGATGGTCAGGAGTTTGGGGTTGTTGAGGGAGGGTATTTTGGTGGCGAGGCAGACATTTCCACAGTGATGCTCTTTTGTGTCTGCTTCATGCTCTTCCTCCCACTACCAGGACCTCCCCTCCCAGCTCTCAAGCCTGCAGATAATGGGAAGTGTATCTCTGCTGGGAGCCCAACACCACTCATGAGAAGCTCAGCCTTGGTGTGTGAGGAGCTCAGGTCTTGGTCCTGCACCACCACTGACCAACCAGCTCCGCCCTGGCCAGGTGCAGGGCTGCATCTTAAATGGTCCCTGGAGAAGCAGGAACAAACCCTTGAAGGGCTGTTGGTGAGAGGATGGAAAGGGAGGAGCAGTCTAAAGTTAAGGCATCTGTGTCAGCTGGATGGAGTCTGTAGGATAAAAATACAGAAGATTTCCTAAAGTCTTCGTTGCAATCTAGGAGTGTTCAAATAAGAGTTGATCCTAGTTCACATTCATTTGGGAACAGCTTAGTTTCAATGATACAATCCTGAATGGCTGAACAGCCTGAGAAATTATCACTTTTTCATGGACTGAAAAAAAATAACCTATCTTCTTTCTTTTTTTTGTGTGTCCTCTTTGGTTCCTCCCTCCCATTAAATGTGAATCCTCAAGCATGAAAAAAACCAACAATTTTGGCAACAATTTTAATAGAAGCTGTTAGCAATTCTGTCACTAATTAATAATTTCAAAGTCTTATTTTCTTCCCTGTCAATGGGGAATGGTGGCTGAGCAAGGGCTGGAAGCAACTGTCTCCTGCAGCCCCACCAGAGAGATGTACAACAGGCCCAGGCTCTGTCTGCATGGACCACAGCAGACAAATCCTAGCTTCTCCTGCCCAAACTGGAGCACAAGTCCATCTCCAGTCCAGGAGCTCCATGGTGCAAAACACCATGCTATATGCACCCATATGCAAAACTAAGGCAGCTGCAGCGTCTTGGGCTCACAGCCAGTAATCTCTGTGTGTTGATGTTTCATTGCAACAGTGCAGGTATACTCTTAATTTTGTCAGAGGGGTAAGGTAGGTACTCAAACTGACTATGTCTACACTGCTTCCCTAAAAGCCAGAGCCAGATGGTGAGCTAAAATCTAACATATTCCCTGACTTGGGGCAGCAGGAAGAGGATGTCACTGTAGCCTTTTGTTTTGAGACTCCAAGAAACAAAGCCTTTGGAATGCAGAGTTGCTGTAATGCTGATTCTTTGGATTAGTTTACACCAGCTGAAAATCTATCGTAAAAATAATGTCTGACTTACGTTAAATTTGCCTTACTTTCCTTCCTAATTCCTACAGTTTTTTCAACATCAGACTTTCACTTGTTTTATCACGCCATACTGAAGATTTTGTCTACCCTACTATGTAAGCTCAAAAAATAGCCACGTATGCCTGCATACAAAGTGAACGAATAGAATAATATCATACAATATTTTCTGTGTAAAACATTCTAAATTCAGACCTATTATTTTTAAGATTTCTTAGATCAAATAAATTCTTAATATCATAATTTTATGTTTATAATGTATGTGTGTGTGCTTAATACATATGAATTTATTACATATTTCTCTTCTCCGTATTCTCTGTTGTCTGGAAACTTTTGTGTAGTGACATGAAGCCTAGTTTCCCAAATCTGCAAGAAGAGAAGTATATGTTTAGGCACATAAACCAACATACAGATGAAGAACCTAAAGTTACCAATCTTTTCTACTCTTCCCTGCTTAATCTCGTAGAAGTTGCTGATATGTTTATATTCAGTATTCACAGACTGAGTAGTGCTGTGTGTCACTCAGGTGGAGGCAGTAAATACTGACAGGTTTACCAGTCTCAGCTATTTACCATCCAAGAACTCCTTACCACTGGCTCTGCCTCTGCACTTCTGAGTAGTTTCAGCCTGTAATCTGTCATTACAACTAAAACAAAATAAATGGGTCTACTGCAAATAAGTTTCATTCATCCATCTAAATATAAAGATTTGTTGACTCAGGGTTCAGGCAAGGCAAAGTTTAGCTTTTGATCAGCAGCTGATTTCCATTTGCAATCTCAATAAAGCTAAATAAAACAGGAGCTTTATCGCACTGGAAAGGGTAATTACTCAGCCCTCCTGTGGACTTCAGGGAGCTACAGAATGCTGCATAATAAAAACCCCCAGGAATATAGAACTCTTGTGGATAAAAACCAAAAATAAAATTTCATTTAAATTACTAAAATCAAGAGCCTAAATTTTAGGAAATGTTGAATATCCTGTGTTTGATCACTCTCCGTTATGTAGAACAAATAGAGGCTATACATATTTAGGTCACATACTTACGTGTGCTTCAGTATTTATGGGTTCTCTCAGTTCACTCCTGACTCGGGGCAGAGCAATATCACATAGACAAGCAGTGTGAGGATGATATGGGATTCAATGGGAATTCAAGCCAATGCGCCAGGCGAGGAGTGGTGTAACAAACTATTCATCTGACTGAGATGGGCCCTGATCCAGTGATTCATCATTCCCCATTACATGTTCTAACCATTGGGCTAGCCATTGGATTAACCATTAATCTATATTTCATGAGTCCTTCACAGGGAAATACCAATGTGTTTAACAGACAGGAAAATTTAAAGTATTTTGATGCTAACTAAAGTTCAGTTAAACCATAAGGCAGAGAAACACGAACTTTTGACTGAGTACCGTCACCTTAGCTTTAGGTCAGTCTGATTCAACTTGTTTTGTCTGGATACAAATCAGATGAAACTTTGCTAAAGCTAAAAAATCTGTCCTAGTATAAACTGATCTGAGATCAGACCTGGACCTCATGGGAGTGGGATGGTGGTGAATGCTTCTGACAGACTGCTCAATAGGTTACCCGGATCATCTCTGAATATGTAGAAAACCGAACTGGTTCAACCTGGATGTGAGAAGGAAAATTCACGGGTTTCAGCTTTGTTTGCACGGATTGAAAGCTGTTCTCCAGGGAGCATCCACTGCTTATAACTACCCAGCTGTAAGTCTGAATGAAGACTGGAGAAACAAAAAACTGCCTGTGTAGACAAACTGCTTGGCTTTGTGCCCTCTTCAGTGTTTACCCAGGCTGCAGACTGTTGTAGCAGAAGAAATCAAAGAAAAAATATGCTCTAAGGTCTAAAGATTCTCTCAACTATGTAAAATCCAAAATAGGGGCTGGGAAGGGCAGCTGCTAATTTACATTTCTGGCATCCGGTGCTAGCAACTGTTAGAAACTTAAAGAAATGCTGGTTTTGTGATGTACTCATATTTAAAGGAAAACCACACCTAATAATACAGCCCTTTCTCTCTCTCTCTCTT
>VXAV01005643.1:648-20376 GCA_013399715.1 Alectura lathami | reverse complement strand
TCTCTCATTTTTGAACTTTCTGTGCTCCATGGAGATATAACTGAGATGCCCTCATACCAGCCATTTTTTTATACAGAATGTTTGTTTGCTTTTGTTACTGTGTGGAGTTCACCTGAGTTTCTTTCCTAGGCTGAGCTCTGCTATCCCACTTGTCCCACTGCAGGCTCCTTGAAGTGGCTCTCCTAACAAGGAGCTTCTGAATGGCTCTGGGATGTGTATGCCAATAGTTGGAGACCATTTCTGTTTACTAGAGGAAGTTTGGTTTGGGGAATTGAGCACAAAACTGGAAACATGGGTTATTAATCTTTCCCGATTTCTGCCTGTGATGATTTCTAATAATATTTTGCCCTAACAGGACTTTCTAGCACTTATAACACCTGCCAGTGTTCAGATGGGTAGAAGACAACTGTATGCATCTCAGCTTTTTTGGGTGGGTCCCAATTCAGGTCACTGGAAAAATATGGAGATGAAAAGCCTTTTGGCCATGTTGGCAAAAGGACAGCCAGCACCACATCTACGCAAATGGTTTTGCTCTAACAGCTGTTCCATATGACGAAATGTAATCCCTCTGATATGCCTCAATAGGGCAACAATGGGGAAGAGAGAAATTTCCATTCTTTGTTATTTTAGTGGAATATTTAGGGCAGCTCTGATCTTTAATTAAGAAATCATTACTCATGTTTTCTGTACTGAGGTGTTTTTGAAGTATAATGAAAAATTCAGAACCAAATTTTGCTTTTATATTCCCTGCCTTTTTTGCACCTGCTGTCAATGCCTGAACTTATATCGAATAGACATTTGAGTTATCATCTGATGCATCTCTGCTTATATATAGCTGCTTTTCATTATTGCTTTTGCAGTGGCGTTCCTCTGGCCCTATTTCCTCCAGCCAGCCTCTATCACTGGTAGCAAGACTGAGGTGATGAAATTCCAGCCCACTTGAAGTTAATGGCAAAGCAATCATTGGCTTTAACAGGGCCGTAAGTTCAGTACCTAACACTGTGAAGTAGCCTTGTGTACAGTCGACTTCCTGAATTGCATTCATAGAATATATGGCTTATTCTAAGGATTTCCAGATGCTTTTTGTTCAGAAAGTAACCACAACACCTGTAACGATGCAGCAAAATGCCTCATTTTTGGTGGCCTCATTTCGGTGTGTTCTAAAATCCTGATTTGCACTATAGACATGGGTATACATCATATCTATATCAACGGCCTGATGCACCTGGACCTTTGATCTTTGCTATTCTTTGGGTCCCTGCTGGGCTTCTCCACTAGACACTGTGGCTTCTTCTTCTGGCTTCTCTTTCCTTTCCACCATAACAATCAATTTCATTGTTACATAGATTAGAAAATTAATGTAAAGATTTACCTGAATAAAGTGTGTGGTAATAATCTGTCTAAACTCATAGTGACTCAAATCACCAGTACTGAGATCCAAAAGGACTCTGAATACATTAGGAATTGAAATTTCATAATCATGAAAACATTTAATACCTCAAAAAGCAGGGAACAAACTTGTTTTTCTATGTAGAAGTGGTTTTTAGAATCAAGGGGCTGTGTCAAAACCAATCTAAAATCCCTTGTGAACTGCCTAAGTCATCAGGACTGACCCTGAGTTTCAGTGTTTGTTCTGAAGTTTCATTGAACTTGAACTGAAACTGAATCAGGACAAGCTCAGTTTCAACTGGTCCCAGATCAGAACTCAACAACAAAATTTTGCTGGTTTGATTTCCTCCATGAAAATCAAACACATGCGTCTCAATCTATTTCATCAACAAGACCTCACACTGGAGGTGCCGTGGTTAAGGTGAAGGCAGGAAGCCTATTTATGGTTAGAGCGGGAGAAGATAGAGAAAATTAAGATTTCTTTAGAAGAAGAGTTGAATGCGCTGTTATTGCAGGGAAGGAGGGCACAGAGATATGAGTAACATGAGGCGGAGACTCCCTGACTGTGGTGTCAGGAGCATGTAGCAAAGGACTACTACTAAGCTGCACCTGTATGGATTCCCAGACTACAGGTGCAACCCTCTAGATCTTGCGTTATATCCAAGAGCTGAGAACATTTTATCCCATAACAGTGGCTTTTTTCATTGTCTCACCATGTTTCATATTTAGCACATTATTGCTTAATTATGTATCACAACATCTAATTACAATACAATTGCAATATGAATTTTGCATAATAACATGGGATGCAGTTCTCCTGTGTAGTGTATAGTTCATCTAAACAAGAAAACTTGTTTAAAAGGCTGTGGTTTCTATGCTGCATGTAAATTCATTTAATATGAATCAGTTGTAAAATCAGAACGACATATTCAGAGGAAAACGTGTTTGACAAATTAGGTCAATAAAATTTTATCTGTAAATCACACAGAGTAGGACAAATATTGTTGTTTTGATCTGTACAGCCAATCAGAAAATGAAGTGAATAACCACTGAAAATCAATTAACATCTTGGCTGAAAGCACTAATGGAGTAAATACAGACTTTTTTTCTAAATTATAAAAGCACATGAAAGAGAAACATCTCACCTGATGTTCACAAATCAGTCTAGACATTAAATGCAATGTTGCTGTTAGTGAATGCATACACCCCTTAATCAAACTACTGAAGTTAAAAACCCACAATTTTGTAAGAAAACATCAAATAAAATTGCAGTGCAGCTTATCAACAGGTGTTCTCTGTGTACCTTTGATAACATTTATTGCAGGCTTACTCTGCTGAACTGAATTCCGCTAACAGTATTAGGGAAAACATCTATTTGCTTGATTTGTAATAGTAGTCATTTCTATTTGAATTCCAGCTTCTCAGCTGCAGTTGTATCTTTATTCAATGAAACCTGATAAATGCACAGAAAGGAGCCTCTTCCTAGCCTAGCAGCACATTGCAGTATTGTCTCACCCAAATGGTGGTGTGCAGCACAGGTACATACATTGTGTGTATTTGGATTGATTGGTGGCTTATGTGTATGAGACACGGTTTTATAATATTATGCTTTCAATCCCAGGCAGTGACCAGCTGTCTTGAAAGTAGATTGCAAGTAAACTGTGTTCTAAGCCAGGCTACAGAAGGTTTTCATGTGCACAGGTTAGGAGCTTGTGCCAGATCTGAAGTTGCTAGTTGATTTATCTGTCTCTTTCGGAGGCTATTAAAAGAGAACATGTGTTTATTAGACCCTTGACTGAACTCAACACAGTAGTTTCTGGAATATATGATGCAGTTATTCTTAAAAGAATTGAATAAAATGAAACCAACTGCCCTGCAATTAATTTGGCTTCTTGACTTGTTTCTTCTAGTCTTATGTCACAGCTTGTAAGAACAAAGTAAAAAAGAGCAGCAGTTGCAGAGATCTCACAGTCTGGCCTCTGCTCTGGCTATCAGTCAAGTGTTCCCATGTGACTGACAGGTGGGCAGTTTCCTGAAGCACAGAACATTTTCCCTGAAACCTCCACAAAGCTCAACCATAGGGAACATGGCATTGATGCACAGAATCAGTGTGGCCATTAAAACCATCCACAGACCTGTACTTTGAGCTAGCCTAGGCAGGAGGGCACAGGCGCTGCGCTGACCTGAGCAGCAGTCAGGGCTGGGGCTGTACAGGGAGTGTAACCAGTAAGGCATCCCAAGAGGATGGACTGTGGGGAGTGCTGTTTTTCTTCTGTTTTTCTGAAGACCTCAGTTTCTGGCTAAAATTTATTAGCAATTCATGGTAAGTGTTATTGTTGACCTCTTTAATGTATTTTGTCACTTACGGTTTCAGCATGCTCAGGACAGTTTTGTCCCACTGCCATGACTCACCTACTTTCCTCTTGTATTTTTTCTCATATTTTAATTTCCTTCCTTAAACACTTTTTTTTTTTTTTTTTTTTCTCTTTTTTCTCCAAAGCTCGGACTGATCTCACCTGAAATACAATACAAGGTGATCTCACACGGGGCCCATCTCTATGGTTCCAAACTGGCCCTCTGTATCCCCCACTAGAGTGGCCCTAGTGCAGGCTGCAAAAGTGCAAGCCTTTTATAGACTCAGGGAGCTTTTTGATGATGTATTTGTAATTTATGAGGTTTGATTTTTCTGATTTTTTTTTTTCTTTCAGTAGTTACATTTTAAATCATTGATGTGATTCTCAGTCATTCCTGTGCCAGCGTATAAATCACTCACCTCCCAACAGTATTCATGTGTCTGCAGCAATGTGCTTTCTGTGGGGTAATTTGAAAGGCAATGAGGGAAAACTGGAAAAGATCAATAATGTAGGGGTTTTGGGGTGCTTAGCACAGAAAATGGAATGAAGAATATTCTTTGAGGATAAAACATCTGTTATATCCCATTACAAATAGCAGAACTGGGGTTTAATGGTAAATCTGGCACGTGGTACTGTTATTGTCCTAACCAAATAAGGACTATGTGTTTACAAGGAATGCATTAATGCTTGATGAGGCATGGACAGGGCCATAAAATACCGGTTGCTTCATGTATTTATGAGGTGAATAGTGACTATTACTGATTTTGTAGAAGTCTATCTTGCGTTAAAAGGCTCGTGATGAGGAGTTTTATAGTCGTAAACACCAATGATATTAAAGAAGATGGAGCGAGATGCTGAAGACTGCATATGGCAATACGTTCTCTGAAGAACATTCTTATCATTGTGCTGTGCTATGAACTTTTTATTTATCCCCTGTGGGGCTGGGGTGACCAGACATAACTTTGGTCTCCTTGCTTTCCCAGTAGGATGGAGTGGAGGAGCAGCATTCTCTCCTTCACCCAACACAATGTTAGCAGTTGTGACCTTTTCTATCTCTGAACCCCATGTCTGCTGCCTTGCAATCCATTCCATGTACCCCTACTGCCTCCACCACCACCTTAAAGACAAAGTTTTCCTGGTGCTCTTCTGCAAGAGGTGGCCCTTAAGATGCTCCCTTGGAGCACAACAGGAAGAGACAGAGTTTTTTATGGGGTGCTTTTAAGGACATAACCCACACTCGGAACATCTGTGCATTATTGCAAGTGTTGTTTCTGCTTCTAAAATGCAGTGTTATTTACTCTTAAAAAGAGAACTGAGGAGAAAGGTTTCTTATGAATGACAAACTGTTCTTAAATGGAGCATCAGGGAACATCAAGGTGAATCTCCACTTGACCTGCAAAGAAGAGCCACTTATACAATCACATTTATTTTTACTTTTTTTGGGGGGAAAGGGTAACATGGGAGCATGTTACCAGAAGAAGATGGATTTTGAAGGGAATTATTTTGGCATGTTTTTCTATGCAGCCTCTCAGCTTTTTACTTCATAGTGGTCTAACAGCTGTATTTATTATTATTATTATTATTAGCAGAACTAGGGTGTATTATTGCAACCCTTTTCTTACTGTAAGAAGTCAGTCCCCTAAGCAGACATGTCATGTAGTTTCTAGGAGACTGTTGAATAAGGGATACAACATGTTTTTCTTGTCATTTCGTACTGCTTCTGATTGCCAGCTAGAAAATTACAACAGCAGTGACAGAAGCTGAAAGACCATTTCTGCGGGCCTGATTCATAGGAAATAACACATTTTTGTGCAAGCTGTCACAGTGAAATTCCCCAGAAATGTTACTGAACATGACTGTATTGTAGAGTCAGGTCCTCTTCAAATAAAAGTCGTTAACTTACAGAAGAACCAAAGGAGTATGGTTTCATCATTATAGTAAAATACATGCCAATGAAGAAGAGATTAATTTTCCTTTCTCTTGCTGAATCCTTGAAGGCCTTTATAAGATCCACTGTATTTTATGAGCTGTGTTTTCAGGAATGTTGGCAGAAAACAGGATTGTCAAAACTTCACCATCATGTCAGCTTTATTTTAACCAGCCTCGACTAGCTGCTGGAAAATGAGGAGAAGTAGGAGCAACCAGCCAGTTCTGTCTGTGTTGTACCTTTGCCTGCTCTCCTTACCTCACAAGCCTGCCTCCTTCATGGGCTTTGTCGTGCACAGAGGCCCCATGAAATTACTTTAGAAGGGAGGAGCAGGGCGAAGAGTGGAATAACTGAGTCTTCGAGCTCAGGAAGTAGGAGCCCTCCTGGCAGTCCAGCCAGCAAAAAAAGCCTTTTGCAAATCTGCAGCTTGCTGTGTTTTCTGGCAAGGTGCTCTGCAGCATTGCCTTGAAAGTGTTCTTGCAAAGGCAGCTGTCTGGATTTTAGGCCCAGGGTGAAACCCTGCCCCTTCCTCTCCCTTCCCTCCTACACCTGCCCCATTTTATATGTTTTCATAGGACAGTGAGATAAAATTGATGATATAATTTTTAGGCTGGCCAAATCAGATTCTGCTATCCAGGCCATCCCAATGAGTGCTACATATGCGTACCCTGTGCTCATGTATCCTGTGCTCTCTGGAAGTGATACAAGCGCACAAAAATTAGTCTCCCCTTAAGTTCCATATACAGCTAAGCACTGCAGATTGGCTGTTCTGGGTTATTTTTCCCTCTGTATTCAGATACCTTACAGCAAAATAGTTTTACCAGCACTTAAGGGAATATATATTTTGGATCTTAAAGCTGATGTTTGGGTCAGTCTAGAAATCCCTCCAGGCCACTATGCTGTCTCTAGTCATGACCTGTGGCAGATGCTCAGGAAAAGGAGCATGGAAAAAGGATGTGAACAGAGCGACCTTGAATTTGGCAAACTCTTCCCCCCAGAAGTCATATTCTTTGGGGCTTTGGAGATGAAGGATGCATCCAGACCATCATGTTGTGGTGCCACCTATCTTCTGTTCACTCAGTCAATCACCTTCTAAACCATTTTTCCTGTGGATGACTCTCACCACAGGCTTCTGGTGAATACCATATAAAAAAATACCTCCTCCTGCTTATAAAATCACTCTTTGTAAGTTCACTGGACAATCTTTAGCTTCAGTATTATGAGAAATAATAAGAATCACAAATCATTTCAATCAAAGTAGGGAAGATTTTGCAGACCCCTGTCAAATCTCCTTGCGGATGCTTCTCTCCAGGGTAAAGAGTTGTAGTCTACATGGGTAATCCTTGACGTGGGAGGTAGTTCATCCTTCCGGTTACCCTTATTTCCCTGGCGCTTTTACACTGAGCTAGAAATGAGGTGACAAGAGCAGTGGGAGGTATCTGAAGTGTGATTGTTCTGTGTAGTCACAGAGTGTTACAATGGTGCTTTACCGCACTCCTCTTTTTGATGACTGCTGGTTGTTACTTTGCAGACTGTGCATCTGAGCAGTGCCTAGTACCACGAATCCGGCCAAACAGGTTTCAGAGACTCAGAGACTCCAACTTTCTAGTGATTATATAAATGATGTTAAATTTTCCACACAGTACAGAAGCTGAATCCTTATATTCTTTAGCTTATGCTGGAAACATAGCACTGAAAAACAAAAAGGCTTAGATTCTTTTTAGTTGTGCTTATTGGTTTTCTAGTGGGATAGATCTTTTGTTTACAGTCTGGATGAGTTGTACTATGTTGGATTTTATATCTGCAACTGTTTCAGAACTAAATTACTCAACCCAGACCTCAAGAAAGTGTAATTTTGTGGAATAAAGCCAACATTTGAAGAGAGAGATGGAAAACTTAATGTTAAACCATTTTTTGAAACCTATGTAGAGTTTGAAGTATTGAGAGGTAGTCCCAGAGAAGAGGGATTAGTGACCAGAATTCAAGAAAAGTAGTCAGATGTGAATAATGAATTGCATTTGTTACAAGACTCTGTGATTTCTCACGTGGGCACTTACATGGTACATATAAAACTATACACATGAGGTATAGTTTCCAGACCCTTTTTCTTTACTTTTGTACCCTTTGTTTTATAGGCAGAATTAATGGCATGTGTATTGTCCAGCTGAGCACATCTATATAACACAGCACACCTCCAAGTGCCATGGACGATTTAAATTGAGTATTTATAGTTAATAGGCAGTGGCCACAGCCCCTGATTGGGCTCATGGGCAGCAATGCTGAGCAAGTAACCACACTGCTAGTGACATTACACTTTGCCCCGCCTGTCAGTCTGGGAAGTGGCATCAATGTTTTACTTTTAAAATTGTTCACTGCCAGCAGCAACATCACAGGGCACTGCTGCCTGCAGGCTGGAGTGGGGACTGTAAGTCAGGGAGCTACAATCTTTATGCCTATGAACAGTAAGGTGTATATCTGCATACTTACAAAGATCACGTTCACAAAATATGTTTTTCTTTCCTTTTCCATGCCATCAGGGACTGAAAGTATACTTTGCAGTGATCTCAGGAATGAAGTCTTGGACACCGTATATGTCCCAGCTGTTTCAGATGGATGGATCCTGGAGGCTTGTTGCTTAAAAGGAGTGGCAGGCAGCAGCTCTGCTCCCAGGATATATACTTCTGGAATCCTGAGGTAAGAGACCAGTCTCAAACCTACAGAGTTTGAAAGTATATGAGAATTTGAAATACGATGAGTTTGGATAGAACTTAAATGAAACATATCTACTTTCCATTGAAAACATTGAAACTTCATTTTAAAGAAACCCAGTGCCTGAAATTTCTGTGAGTTTTTTGGGGGAAGAGAAAGATATTTTTTAAAAAGCCTTTCAGAGAACAAAGTTGAAAATGGTCCAACATCCAGTCAGGTTTTCTAACCAGAACTAATCCATGCACTTGGATGGCATTAGTGGAGTCTTTGAGAACACCCTAAACATTTTGTCCTGATTTCTCTGTTGCCCCTACACAGGCCTAAGACTATTTTACTTGATACTAAATGAACTCTCCCCATGTAGTTGGTGACAATTCTTTATGCATCTTTAAAGTGGATTCAGGCAAAGAGAGACTATTTTTAACAAAATTTGCTTTTAAGTGTGATGTGTGATTTTACTGAAAGAAAACCAGACATTATTTAGTAGTCTTTGTGCATATAAGATCAGAATACTAAAACTATTCTCCTTAAACTCTGCTTCTGCAGTGCTTCAGAAAACAGATCTTTAGTTTCCTTAGTTTTAGGAAATCATAGAATTGTAGAATCGTCTGAGTTGGAAGGGACCTTTAAAGGCCATCTAGTCCAACTCCCCTGCAGTGAACAGGGATCTATGAAAAAATAATTCCAGTTTTCTAATTCATTGTACTCTTTTCTGTTCCTGGTTCTGGTGTCCTCTGTGCTCATGAGTAGATAGATTTTCTGATCTCTCTCATCAAATTTCCATGTCAGTGGCAGCTACAACAGCAGGGTCAAAAGACTCAGTTAATCTTGGTCATATGACTTGGAGAAATTGTATTATGAAACCTTCTCAACTTTTTTTGTTACTTTTTGTGATTGCAGTCTTCTTCAAGCCCAGAGTCTCAAACTTTATGTGTTTGACAGTATGGCCTATTTTGTATTGCCCTCCAGAATGGCCTGTTATGGGCTTTTAGTCTTCTCCCAGATCTAAATCCATTGTAGACAGGAGGCTCCCTGGGGTCATCCTTTGTCTACCTCAACGTGGAAAAATGACATTGAACTCAAAGATGTCTCTACACAGCTTACACCAATATTTGTCTTTAGCAGTGGAAAGACCCAGAGGTGTGGTGGATGCCCCATCCCTGGATTCCTTCAAGGTCAGGCTGGACAGGGCTCTGAGCAACCTGCTCCAGCTGTAGCTGTCCCTGTTCACTGCAGGGCAGTTGGACTAGATGGCCTTTAAAGGTCCCTTCCAACTCAGACAATTCCATGATTCTATGAGGGAAATGGGTTGCTGTGTAATGAAAAAAACAGTACACAGCTTAGGTGTGTTGCTGTCATATATTCACCCCTTGCTACACAGACTGAAGGTGGTTTATAGTAAATTAAGTAAAAAGTGAAACTCTGTTGGTAATTATGTTGCAGTGAATAAGACTATCAAGTCTGGTTTGTATACAGGTCATTGCATACTGCTAGTTGTGGCGTTCAGGCTTAGACCTTTGAATATCTTTCAGATTTGTGAAAATTTTAATGAATAAATTCCTTGCTAGAAATACAAATCATTAAATTGATTAATTAGGACCAATGTCTACTAATCAATTATACAAGCCTTCAGTTGAGGTGGACCTTGCCTTTTAGTCCAGCCACACACAAATCACACTCTGATAAGAAATCTGAGGGACTACAGAGTAAATAACTGTGGTATAATTAAAAAGTATGTATATCAATCTTTGTTAGTTTCAGCTGTTTTGGCATAATAATTCATAGAGAAGTCTACAAATTATATTTATTTTATGTTCATGGGGATATTTCTGTTCACCTTGGTTAAGACAATCAGCTGCAACATTTGCGGCTACAGAGCTGTAGAGCTCATGCTCTCTTTGTAAGACTTGGATGTTTTACATGAAATATACTAGTGTTTTGGCCACTCTCTTTCTCTCTGTTCCTCTTCCTTCTGGTCAGGACTGAAATATACCAGATAAAAAAGCTGTAAAACAACACTATAGGATTGTATGCTGATGAAGATAGAGGATGGATTTAGTCTATCTGGTTTCCTTACTTAAACAATATCAACATCTCTCTTCCTGAGTGCCATGAAACATTAACAATGCTGAAAGTCTTGCTGTGATAAGTTGATTTGAAATCTCTCTATATTTTGGCCCTGGCTGTGATTTGAAGCTCTGATTTCTTTAGATTAGTAAAATCCAGAGGTGGAGTGCATGTGGAGATAACATCTGTTGCAGCTGATGTCTTTTAAAGGGTAATCTCTTATGCATGAAGCCGAGTGGGGCAGTATTTCACTGCATCCCTTGCTGTGATTGCTGATCATGTGGACATACCTCAAGCTAGCTTTAAAGTGTCTCATTTGGATAAAGTCACCAACAAAGAAAGATGCTTGGGGTTCAGCACAGGCTAACCTCTCTGAGTATTTTTCCAAGTTGCTGGGTAGATTTTGCTATCAGAACTATTTTAAATCAAGTTTGAGCGTGTCCTTATAAGCTTCAGTTATGGCTAGAAGCACAGTGAAGATGGATCCTGAGTAGTAGAAGGTCAATAAAATATTGTAAATATAAAGCTGCCTTTATACATGCTTTTGTAGAAATACTATGTTACTATTTGATCTCCAAAAACCCCCTTTTACTGCCTATCTCCTAGCAGCACATTAAGGATTTGTTTCTTTATTCCTTTATACCACTGACTTAGCAGAGTTACCCATTATTTACTTTTCTATGCAGGAAATAAGAACCAGGTGTCAGCCCTTTTGGCTTGTGGCTGCTTAGGGTGCACCAGGATGCTATCCCTTTCTAACCAGTTTCTTCTAACTGACCTTGAAAGTAACCTCATTTAAATGAAAGCAGCGAAATTCACATGAAGGAGTTGAGTGACTTGTTGACAAGCTTATCCTACGTAATTTCACCAGCTAGGAAAATAGTATTTTGTTTTCCTCCTTCCCTTCTGCCCTACCACCCTTTATTTTATTTTTATTTTTTTCCAGAATCATTAACCAGAAGTGCTTGCTGAGAAGGTAGGAGGGCCCAGTACTGGGGAACCTGGAAATGGACCTAGCAGATATATCTCACCTGAGCTGACTGATCACCTTCTGCCAAGCTCTGTGCTGTCCAGACTCTCCATAATGCAGCCCAGGATGCTCTCATGGCCTTCTTTGCCACAAGGTCACATTAGTGGCCCGTGGTCGATGTGCCACGTAAAGATACCTCTGAAAGCTGCTTTCCAGCTGGTGGATCCCTGGTGTGCACTGGTATATGGGGTTATACCTCTCCAGTGCATCACTTCACATTCCTCTGTGCTGGATTTCATGAGGTTCCTGTCTGACCACTTTTCCATATGTTGACGTCTCTCTGAATGGCATCTCTGCCAGTCCCCAGCTTTGGTGTCAACTGTAAAATCCCGCCTTTTCCTGGGAGTATTTTTTATCTTTACTTCTGGGAGACCTAAAGACTTTATCCACATTTAAACAACTAAATTAGACATGCCTTCATAACAGCCTTTCCGATTCTAAAGCATGATGTTCAGCTGCACAGAAAGGGCTTCTGAAAAGGTGGCTGCCTTTGTGTACTGCAGTCATCCTTGGAGCAGATTAAATCCTGAGCCATGCTTGTGAATTTTCTGTGAGTATTTAACTGCCCTGGGACAAAGCCACACCAAGGACCAGTCCAACAATTTAGCAGTGTCTGTGACTGAGCCCAAGTGCCCAGAGACATTACCTGGAGGTGTATAGTATACTAGTACAGGCACAGCATCCAAGTCCAGTCACATTTGTCAACAGAGCTTTGTCCTCTTCAAAGCTAATTAGATATAGATACAAAATAACAACTTGGATTCATCCTCTTCTGAGTGCAGCAAAGTCAGATGAACAGTTCAGTGCTTTCAGTCCTGTCATTAGGGCCAAGAAGGGAAAGGTTTTTTGTGTATATTCCCTCTCTCTTAGGCAAAGCACAGGACAGTTTGTTCTTGGGATGTGCTGTAGTTATGGCTGGTCTAGACTTGATGAACCAGCCAAACTGGATAAACACCAAATCTGAAGGTATGCTTCACTAAGAACCACTGGCTGCTATAGATTTTCTCTCAGTTCCCAGGCTTCCTTTTCTTTTCCATTGTGTTCTCTTCCCTCCCAAATATCCTGTGATACCCTCCCAACATCACACATCCTAGACCCCTACTTCCCCAGCCCATATACACAAATTCTTTCTTCCTACTGCAGGTGACAGAGTACATTCCCACTTTCCCCAAAAGACAACTCCTAGCTTTCCAGCTTTAATTTGTTGATTGACATCATTGCTGTAGTTTATGGTCCAGTATAGATGCACGTGGAATCTTTCTAGCATTAATAAATAATAATAATAAAAAAGACAATTTATTTCATGAGCTGGAACAGGTTTTCTCTTGGAACCTGACATCAATTTGATGGTAACAGTTGAGGAAATTATCATGAAACTAGAGCTGCAGCCAGAAAGAAGGGAACAGTAACCCTTGATTGGCAGGGATGGGAAGAAGGAGAAATAACTTGGAAAACAGAGGAAGTGGATTTAGTGTAGTAACCTCTTCAGCTGTCAAAATTGTAGACAGTTCTGTGTCTACAGCCTCATTAATTTAGTGTTTGCATTTCAGCTCTGAGACAAACAAGAAGCATCCCACTGGTTCCATCACTTCCCTATTGCCTGCTGTCCTGCTTCCACTCTGCAAAAATGGCCTTCTCTATCCTTGTATATTGTGGTTCCCACTTTTTCAGCTTTGTCCACAGCAAGTTCTACATGAAATTAAAAATAATAAAAAGGAGAAGCATAAGCTAAACTGCACCCTGCTGTATTACNAACACAAAAAAAAAAAAAAAAAAAAAAAAAACTGCTGTGATAAATCTTTATGTAGGGGTCAATAAAGCAATAATACTGTACAGTGGAAACTGATCATTTACCATAATGACTGATTTATTGCACCATTAACTTGTCCTTAGCTTTGTCTTAGGGCAGCTTACTAAGTGAGTGCTTGTTAACTACCGTTATAAACTGTTTCTTGGGGGAAGTACTTAAATAAGAGCCTGGAAGTTATTGACAGGTGTGAGATCAGTCCTTTAGTCTACCAGAACAAGGCAGTTGTAGCACCAAGAGAAGCACACATGATTTGATCCTTTTCTGTCATTATGGTATAAAGGACAACATTCAAATATATGAAAGTAAATTCAATGAGTAAAAAATAATCTGTACTAGCAGGTCTTAAAAATTTGAGCCTTTGGGAGTTGAATTTTTCTGTTTGCCTGCAGCAGATAGGAAGTGCTGAATTCCTGGCAGATGATACCTTCAGCCAGATGAGACCTGGCACGGCACTTCTTCCTCTAATTGTACTGCAGGAGACATATTGCAGGAGGGTAGAGGTGCTGAGAAGAGCTTGAAACCTTTACGAAAGGAGATGATATGATTATCTATTGTAACAGAATACAAGACTCAGAGACCTAGTAGCTCCTGTCCCGGCCCTGCATGTTCCTCTGGGTTGTCAGGAGGAGCCTGCACCTGACTCTTGCCTTCCCCATCTGAAGAGCAGTACCTAGCCCATTGGAGGGCTTCAAAATCTTTTTAGCTGAAGAAGTATGGGCTAGCCCATACTCAGGGTGGGTTATCCTTAGCTCTGCACAAAGCTGTAGTTACCAAGATAACTGTTTTTCAGTCCAGAGTGGAGGCTTAGTGGACTAGTGCAACAGAGAGCAGGCCTTAGTGTGAAAGGGCGGGCGGACTGTAGGGCTGCATCTTTAAGAACGTACATGCAACGGAATCAAATGTGTTTGTGACAGTGTTCTGACACAGAGGCCAGCTGGTATGGAATGGCCTTTGTCCACACAATTCAACATTTTAGCTTCCAAACCAGGTGTCTGCTCTCAAACTGAGCATGGTCTCTGGCTTGTGCTTCTAAACTGCACTCACCAGAGAACTATTTTGGGAGAGTGCAATTTTGTATTTGCAAATTTGTATTTGACATTGAAACCATGCCAGGGTCTGCTCCAACAGTACAGGGAGATGATTGAGTTCTATTGCCCTGAAACTTTCCCTGACACAAAGTAATTTATTTGCATATAGGTAGTTTTAGAGTTTCAGAGAGCTAAGTTGGGTTATCTGGGATCTATACAACCACAGTGGTATTTTTATTTCATGCTAGTGTAGCTCCACTGACTTCAGTGAGGTGACTCTGGATTCACCCTGGTGTGGCCAAGATCAGAATTTTCCTCACATGGTTTTAGAAGAGAAAATGTCTGCTTTCTCCTGCTTATGACTCTGTCTTATAAAATGTAATGTCCAGCTTGCTAGTAATGATGTGATGTTAAGTGGTGAACAAATCTCTACAAAGAAAAAATGTTTGTAACTTGAACACCACCCAAAATGGGCATGTTACAGTGAAAGTCTGCTAACAGTGACATAGAAGTCAGCAAAAATGGGTTTGGGAGAGTAAATATCGGAAGGAATAGGGGAATAAGTATCTCATGGAGGAGATGTGTGTGGAGAGACAAGAAACAGTGTAAACACATGGAATAGGAAATAGTGATACTGGGTTTCTACTGGACGTAGAAATAGTCAAGATAGACCAGAAAGAAAGTAAAGACAGAGACAGCATAGAAGTTATTCAAGGTTATTTTAGGAGACCTGAAAGGGGAAATATAAGCATGTTAGTTGATAGGAAGATAAAGTAAGTAAGCCTAGGAAATGATAATGGGAGAAGTTGGGGCACTGGGTGAGTGAACGAAGTATGTGCCTGGTTTGAAGCAGGGACTCACGGCTTGCATTTGGTGAGGCAGAGAGAAGAAATCTGGATCCAAAAGGGAGAATGGAGAGATTAGGATGCAGGGCTTGGGCGAGGAACATAAGGAGTCAGAGTACTTGGGAAACACAAAGAGACACCAGAGAAAGGAGTGCCAGTAGAGCCTTGGCATGAGGGTAACAGAAGTGTTGATGGAAGCTCTGGCATATGCAGGAGCTGGTCATGTTGAGAGAGGGGAAAGCAGATCATCTGCCATGGCAGAGCATGCAAGAAATAGTGAGAGAGGGGAGAGTAGCAAGTAGGCTCTGCTGCAGGGGAGACAGAGAGGATCTTAGACAGTTCCCTGTTGGGTGCAATGAAGTGTGTGACATGTTAGGCTTTAAAATATTTATAAATCAGTGTCAGGAACCAGTCTGCCAACAAACGCAGGATGCGCAAAATAGAAACTGGAAACCTCACTATCATCTTGGGAAAAACACATTTTTAAATGCTGCCTGCCTCCTACATGGAGCTGAATGCATCTGAAAATATCTCCTAATTTGCATACAAATAGCTACATAAATTGGACTTGATCTTGCTGTTAATTGTAAGCAGAGGCTTGGGAACAGGAGGCAGCACAGTGCAGTAAGAGTTTTGCTGGACTCAGAGACAAGAGCCTGGCTTCAGTTTGCAGCTGTGCCACCGCCTCATTTTCTGACCTTGGGTGGGAGGCAACTTAGATAAGAAATGGCAGAAGATATCATATATGTTCAAGAGGAGTGTAGGGGTAGTTAATGGGGACAGGAAAACTGCATCCTTGGAAGAGCTGAATCTTTCTGGGGTATTTAAAGTGGAGCTCTTTTCTTTCATTTTAGGCATTGAAAAGTTAGGCATCTCAGTCTGAAGAAATTACCTTAGGCTTGATTGATGCTGAATAGAGGCAAATAGGTGGAAAGCTGTTCTTTTGACCTATTACAAATGCCTGTCTTAGCATAAGATGAATTACCCTTGAGAGATGATATCCATTAGCAGTCATAAAAGAAATACGGTGTGAGTACATCAGATTCAGATGTCGAAATTGTAGGCATCAGAACTAAAGCCTAAATTGTCTTTCATTCAGGAATTTGTATGAAAATAAATAGTGGAACACTTAACTTTCCCTGTAAATGTTTTAATAACTAGATCTTGAACTGTGATGTGTAAGCATATGTATTAGTAGCCCAAAAATCCCTAAACTTCATGTTTTTAGCACTTGAAATATCAGATTTTGTGACAACTAAAACATTGAATTCTCAGCATTTCACAGTGTTTTTTCTCACTCCTTTTCCCCTCCAAATTTAACCAATGAGAACAAAAATATTTACATGTAACTTCTGTGCAGGCCAAGTCACACTACAAGCAGATGATGAAATTTTCTTCTAGGAATATTAAGTCTATTATTAGAAAGTAGCTTCTTTGGCAGTTGTTCAAAATCTCAAATAAAATCTCTTTATAGATATAAGCTCTCACTTACACTGTAAATGAACATTTTTTGGATTAAGTTATTTCCCAGCCACCAGTTGGAGACGGTTTTACTGAAAGATGACACCATGTGCAGAGATACATGTCAGTTTTGTTTAGCCATCTGCAACTTCTTGTCTAAACCTAAAACATTTGGGTCCTTCTATAGCTGATAAAGAGGTCTCTCCAAAAAGGCAATTCATCCTATCCTAAAATGAGCACTCAAGACACATGAGATAATCCATTCTTTGTAGGCGCATCTTTTCCCCATTGCCTAGAGAGAGAACAAAGTTTAAGATAGGAGGATGTTTACACAGCTACAAAGAAGACAAATGTCACATGTAACGTTCTCTACTTGAAAAATCATTGCTATTGATTTTGAAAGCCCCCAGGATTACCAGTGTTACTCCTGCCTCCACAGCACTTTGGAATATGGAAGTGGTGGGGCTGCCTACATCAGTGAATCCACTACTGCATGACAGGCAGTGATGCCAAAACCCATGTCTTCAGACCCTTAAATGCAGTCAGGCTCTGTATCTCTTCAATCTCATTGCACACTGCTCCTTTAAAGGGGTTGGTTTGGAGCATCAGTTTTAAATGGTTTTAGTTTTGCCAGTATGGCTTGCTCCAGCATGTAGAACAATCAGCTGATCTTCTCTGTTTCTTCCCTTGTCCTTTCTGCCTGAGGCCTATGTTGTGCACCTGTCCTCTTGATAGACTGCATAACTCTCTGAACTCTGGTTTGGCTGACAGACCTGATGGATCTTCTTAGCAAGAGTCTACAACTATGTTTAGGATCCCCATTGTTTGTTTTTTTGGTTGTTTGTTTATTTTATTATATCAGATGTGCATGTGTGGTCCTTTATCTTCCTCTATGCTTTTTGTCTTCTTGTGAATTAACCCTAGTAGACAGCTAAACACCACATAGCCTCTTGCTCATGCTCCCCCTCAGCCCCAATGGGATAGGTCAAGAGGAAAGGAAGTGTAAATCCAAGAGAAATGATGGACTGAGGTTTTAAAAATGTTTAATAAGCAAAGCAGAGAAGCGGAAGAAAAGAGCAACAAAACTGAACAAATGATTCAAAGGCAATCACTCACCACCTCCCATGGGCAGAGTGATTCTCAGACACAGATACCTCCACTAAAACATGTCCAAAAGCCTCTTTCCCTAGACAAATATCTGAATAACCTGTCAGAACAGTGTTTAGAGGAGGTCTCTGATGTTTAACATTTCCATAAAATACTATAATAATTGCTTAAGTTATCTCCATTGACATGTGGTGTTACACCCATCAGTTTCCAGGAGGTCCAGCCCTTCCCACAACAATAAATAATTCTCATCCTAGAAGTCATATGTTGTTATTCCTTTGTCAGAATTGAGTTATACCAGAGCCACGGGAAGTCAAAGCCTTTTAACTGTACTCAACATTAAACTGTTGCAGGTGGTCAAATGCTTTGCTCAGATAGCATTGCAGACTTGGAATTCAGTTAGCACAAACACAACCCCACCATCAGCTGTAGAAACAGAGCACTAGGCCACTTCCATGCCTTTGATGTTCACATTGGAATGCACATAGATATTCTTGTCACAGGTCAAAAAACAGAAACAAATCAGGAAGCACAGAGGAAAGCCAGTGGTAAAAATATCAGGTGATAGAAATGCTAAAATGAGCTGGGCAGAAATGACTCTTGCTATTTTCATTTGAAAGGGATAGGTCTTTCCTATAGCACCTCCCTGATGGGCTGGATGTTGTGCTGCCCATTTCCCTGGTAGCAAACAGTAACTCCAAGGATGCTCTCAGCCCCATGGAGATTTCTTCTGATGTTATAGAGCTTACAGGGGCTTTGGCAGCAGAACAACCCTCCTGGCTTGGTGGAGGCCAAGCAAACATGATGTGTAAGAGGCTCTGCTGGACCACATAGAGCACTGGCTCTCTCCAGAGGGGCTGTTATGGACCGCTGTTAATTAAATGTGAATTCCATTGTGCCAGTTCGTGCTGTGGACTAGACTTCAGACTGGCTAGAACAAGACTCAGGAGAAGCAAAAAGGACTAATGCTGCATTAACTTTCCTTCTTTGTTCACTTCATGAGGTGGCTTCAAATTCAGAGTTGAGGAGTTTTGTACAAAAGAGGCTCAAGGGTATGTGTGTAAGCTTTTACAGAACTTCATGGGAAATTTGCCAAAAGATTAGAAGGTTTAGACTAAATTAATTTTCCTTAAAATCCTCCTGTAGGATTAGGTCATGTTTCTGATAGTGGCAGCCACTGAAGGTGGATAGAAATCTGTGGCCTTAGCAGAATAGGAGGCTGGTATGGAGAATGAACAGGCAGGGCTTTTTGAGGGGTGGAGTGGCAAAGGCTCTCTGAGACCAGTGCTGACTGGAGCTAGACACTTTCTGGTTTTAGCGGTTTCCAGCAATTTAAGACTTGAAATCATTCAAAATCTGTATTGAAACCAGTGGCAAATTCAGATCAAGTAGAAAGAAAAGCTCTGACTGAAGAAAAGCAAGCAAAGAAAAGTGCTGGCAATGTCAAAAAGATTAGCTTCAGTGTTCTCCAAAACACAGTGTTTCAATTTTTTGAGCTGGATTCAAAAAGAGCATCTGCTGAAGGAATTCCAGCTCTTATAATACTGGTGATTAGGGCACTAGCCCAACATATTGAAAATCCTCATAGTCATCTCTATCTGATTCTAAAAGGGAGTTTTGTTGTCTGCTTTCCTCTTTGAAAGGGATCTTTCCCACTGAGCAATCAAATAGTGCATCTTCAGTTTTTTGTTTTGTTTTGTTTGTTTTTTTTTGGAATTGTTCCACTTCAAAATAGAATTGTTCTAAACAAATATTCACTGGTAAGGAGACTCTGCAGGCTGGGAGTCTAGGGGAGGGACACATGAGCTCAGCTCTTTCTTCCCAGTCGCACAGCAAGGGGGAGTTGGACCCAGATGAGTGCTTTAATCAGTATACTCTGGAGAGAGGCGACAAATGCTGCCACATCCTTTTTGTGGTTTAGTGAATGGCTCCATGGTCTAGCTTTTCACACATACTTCTTTTTTTTATTATTCTTTTTTTTTTTTTTTTTTTTTCCTTTAT
>VXAV01005642.1:160356-171265 GCA_013399715.1 Alectura lathami | reverse complement strand
TTGTAAAGATATGATAATGTATTTGTCTCTGAAATCTCTCTTCTATAGGTCTATTTGTAGAATTGTTTCTCACTTGTTAATTTTATCTACCATCTTCTACTAACTTCTGAGCTAGGAGGGAAAAGTACGCAATTTAAAATTGTCTTCTTTGTGAGTATCAAGCAATGGGAGTTATGTATCTTTTCAGCCACCTATAGCCCATTTTGTTTCTAAAATACTGTGTATATATATAAATATTCCAGGTTTTGAGCCCAGTCCTCTAATTGGCTTTGTATAGGTAGCAAGAGTAGCAACTAGCTCCGCTGGATTCTTTGTGAGCACAAAGATCCAATTGTAGAATAAGGCTTCTGAGCAATAATATATCAGTTGAAGATGCTTTGAGATCACGGCTCTGAGAGATAGAAGCAAAAAAAAAAAAACTAAAAAGGAATACATGCAGCCTAGAGATTTTTCTATGCGATCTTAAACTGAGACAGAGTAAAGAACTTTATCTGAATTTATGATTCTGGGAGGTGCTTTTTAAGTGTCACCTAAATCAATTGTCACCAACAGTGTTTCAAGATGCCTACACTTTTTCCAGGAGAGATCCTAAGGTGACATCGACCAGCTGCAACATGCATTGATGAAAAGTGTCATGCACAGCCATGTGCCTGATGCAATCACATCCCTCAAACCACTGCTGTTCATCAGTGACCAACTCCAGCTGTGCGCTGTATTCATTCCCCTACATTCCTTTTTCCTCCACCTTTTCCTAAAATTTGTGATAGGGATGTCCACAGCCTCTGTACCATAGAGATAGAGAGAAAAGCAGGATAAGACTGGCCAGTGCTGGGATATAAAATATACTCCAAGCTACAGACATGCCATTGCCAAATGAATCAAGACAAAAGTGCCGTCTTGGGTATGCAGTTTGTCCTCAGGGGGAAATTTGTGCTGTGTTGTTCTCCATACAGCATTTGCTGGACCAACTCCAATCTTCACGCGGAGGCTCAGCCAATAAGGCAAAGAAGGAGAGATAGGTGACGTTCTGTGGGAAACCAGGGTACATATGTACAGAAGGAGCAACAACAAAGCCTTAGCCCCTGATCCTGGCTCTGTTCCTTTAGTGGGTGTCACCCTGAACCAGCCAGTTTCCTCTCCATAAGTTGCAGGATCTGGAACTTGGTGTGTGAATGTCTGTGGACCATCAGAACATGCAATCTTCAGGGTATGGCAGTTTCAGTATAGCTGTGCAGTAAGACATTAGAGATGAAGAAAGGGTTGCTAAGTATTTCACTTAAGGATCTTAGTTTTCATTGTTTGATTTTAACCCAATTCTGGACAACTTTTGTTTAAAAAGTCTTCTCGTCACTTAAAAATAGAGGAAAAATAACAAAAACTGCTAATGAACCTGAAGCAACAAGTATGTGACTGTAAATATATAACCCTAATATCCATACATAATGGGGCAATGCTGTACTTTCAGAGAAGTGGCTCCATTTCACTAACACAAGAAAATATTGTTTATTTATTAAACATTATTTATTTCTAAGGGCGAACTGTAGCCAACTTTGGGGCATACAGCATAAAGAAGGACTTAACTTTTTCCTTTATCACTGGTCCTGACTAATGAGAGTCTTCAATAATCTTTCTGAAGTTAGGGTTAGTTGTCATGCCTCATGGAAACAAAATAAGCTTCAAGTAGCTTCAAGAAGCTACTCCAAAATTTGTGAAGGCAAGCCACTTCCTATTTCAGCTTAATTCAGCAATGGCTAAATTATTTGAATTGTATGGCTGGAAAAGGATTTTTGCTTTCAGAAGGACTGTAACTAGGACAGTCTGAATATATGGGTTCAAGCTTTTCTGTGATGTGGCCAGATAACATATCTTCATGATTTACTTTGGCTTGTGTGCTCTGCATTTTTAAAAAAAATATTGTTTGTCCTTTTGCCAACACATTATTTTCGTATTGTAGTGATGACTCAGGGAAAGGACTCATTTTTAATATTTCTAAAAGTAAAAAAAAAAAAAAAATCCATTTTCTTCATGTTGTTCAGACCTACTTGGCCTGAACAAATAAATCTTTGCTAAGGACACAACTTTGTGGACATCCACTGCCCCACTGCCTACCCTGCAGGTATCTGAGTAGCAATGTGGTTAGATTTTTTTTAAGTGTTCATCTTGTGCTGACTGAATATCTCACTGTTTTCTGAGTATTTTTAGACAACAGCTTTGCAAAACAGAGCAGAACTATTGAGGGTCATGGCATGAAGTACAGTTCTTATTCCTGGTACTTTGTGAAAACAAAGATATGCAGCCTTGCTCTAAGATAGCGTGCACCTAAGCTTTACACTTCACAGTCAGCCAGGTACAAGGACACACACTAATTTATTTAAAGTTCAATTTCATACCAGTGCACTGTACTTTACAACTGAGACAGTTTCTCATAAATTACAGGCTACATTGGATAGAGCAGGGAATTGAATTAAGGTGTCCTCAATACCAAATTAGTTTGATGACCACTTGCCCCCACCTGCCAAGAAAGCATGGATATGCTCTCCTCTGAGAAGGAGACTGTACATACCTCTGTGCATGCATATATATGTTGGTGGGAAACTCCATCTGCTTATTTCAGTTCAGACTTAAGCACATGTCATTGTGGAGAGTTCTTTATAAATATCTGGATAAATGTGTTTCAAGTCTTTCATAAATCTGGTTTGTTGGAATAAATTTAATGAAATAACAGTTTTATGGAGTTTGATACGTTCTTCTTTTAAGACACTGAGATATGAAAGTCCTCACAGATGCAGAAGAGAGCAGCCATTCATGTAAATCTTGACTCATTAAAATCCTAGGTGGTCCTGCATGACTGGTCTGTATTAATTATAGCAGTGACAGTTGGGGTCAGAGGATCATGGAACAGCTGGTCTGTATTACTTTGACCGAATCTCAGGTGATGTGGTCTAGGAAATAATTACATTTATCAGCACTCCAGTGACTCACATCTTCAGTATTAGGGTGATTGATCTTTATGCTTTGTAGAGCCTTGCTGCTGGTCTTGTTCTTCCTTCTTAGTATTCACCAGAACAGTCAAATGTCATAGAATCATAGAATGGTTTGGGTTGGATATGTTCAGATAAGTTTCATAGCTTTCATGTAATTCGTCAGTAAGAAACATAGTATCTCAGAGTGAACAACCGAAAATCTTGCTGCTAGAAAAGTGTACTGGCACTTCAGAGACCATGGAGGGAAACGAGGGGAGCAAATGATCTGAAAATGCTTTTTTCTAGTTTCTACTGATTACCTTCCCTAAGGGGTTTCTGATAAAGTTTTGGGCATGTTACCTTTTTAGATATTTTGCAACAGACAAAATATACAGATCATGAATGGAAATATCACCTAGCAGTATCTTAAAAGATTTGAAGTATATTTAAAATTCAGCACTAAACAGAATCAGTAGTTACTAGATTACATACATGCTTTCAAATGAAAAATCATCTGTTTTTCTGAAAGCCAAAGCAATTTGGCATGGAATGCCAAATATTATATTCATTGCAAATATTTATGTTAAATCAAGAGGATGTGGACATTGTGCAGAAGTCGGGAAATTGAATTTTTTGTTTTTCACAGCAGCTGTCACTTAACTACATTATAACTACAGCAGCATATTCTCACAGCACTGTTCCAATAGACTTTTACATCTCTAAAAAGGAGCTCAATACCAGTGACTGTGAGAACCTGCATTTTGAATTTCCTGACTCTGGCATATTTGAATTTTCATCCATAACACTAGATTAAATGAAATCTTTATGTTGAATGTATGGTAAGAAGTTGGGTTAAGCTCTGAATTCTGTAGTTAACACTCACACAGTGCTTCCTGAAATAAGATCACTTAGATTGTTTCTCCTGTATACTGTTCATGAAGATAGATGTTCAACATTTCCTCCAGAACTCTTTGTCAACAAAGTTTATTTTGCCTGGGATAAAGTTCAGCTGTTGTAACTGCAGAGCAAAGCTCTGCGCCTGCTTTGCTTGTCTGAGGCTGCTTCCTTATTCCTTTTAGGAATACAATAACACTTACTTGTAGGGATAGGAATCCCAGGATATTCATGAACATTACCCACAGATTGCAGAATAGAATCGTAGCCTTATTATATTTAAAATACATACGTTCAAAGTATTAGCCAAGTCTACAGAATTACTTTGATTTCTATTTTCAGTGACTGTTTTTAAGACTGAATTCATTGTAGTATAACTTTGAAAGTTTACATAAATATTTGAAAGAGATTTCAAAAATATTTCTTACATATATTTTAAACTTTGAATAAACAAATTTTCATTCATATGCATACATATTCTGCGTTTTTTTTTTTTTTCCCCACAAAGCTATGTATTTTGATGACAAAAATGTTCACTGGAAATCCTTGAACTTCAGCAATCACAGTCATCATATAAATGTTCATGTAATATAAATTACAATTAATTAATCTAATTAGGGCTTATGTTATATACCATACTTAGGCAATAAGTTTAGATAGTAAATTTTAGTATCTGTTAATGATAAACAGTCTTTTAAAACAAATAAAAATGAAGTAAAACGTAAAAAAATATATATACTTGAAAAGAATTATTAGGTGATCTTGGCTAAAGCATGAATTGAAATTAACTGTCATCTGCTTAAAGATACTACCAAAGACAGCTTTCTGCTAAAGGAAAAAAAAAAAAAAAACTCATAAATTTCAGCTTATCCTCCTGAATGCATAAGAAATAAGAACTTTGAGGCCTTGTAAATGTTTTATATTTCAAAATGGCAGGTTTTATACCAATATGATTTTTTTTTCATGAATTTCTGGTATTGGTGAATATTGTACTGTTTTACTTCTGATATAGAAAGCTTCTAAAGCATTGTTTTCTGGATGTAATTGGTCTTTTTTACTAAATTAGATATACACATTGCAAAGAGCAGTCTGCTCAGAGTAGCATTTTTCTGGCAATTTGTCCTTCTTTAGATTCACTGCTTATTTTGTAGTGAGTTAAACGTTAGAGATGCAGAATAACAGGAAGATCCACCACGATTCCTGATCAAACTCTGATACACAGGTTGTTTTGCATCAAAAATCTTCATAATACTGTTATAGTTTTGCCTTGGGAAAGCGGTGGTTAGGAATAAGAAGACATGATAATGAAGGTCAGTCAGCCATCTGTTTGATAACAGGTCATCGCCACACTCAGCTCTTTATCACTCTTTATTACATCTCTTTATTACATCTCCTTATTAATTAACAGAATGGGAACTTTTTTATTCTTTCTGACGATGACCTGGTGAAAAACAGGATATGAATTTTGATCTGGCCTAGTTCTGACAGCTAATTAAAATACCAGCATTGATAAATATGGACAGACAAATCATTGTATTAGAAATATTTGACTGTGTCTAATCTCAGCCTCTCACACCTGAGATTCTAATAGAAACAATATAATTTCATAGCATGCTTTTTGCAAGAATTGTATTAATTTAAGAGGAGACATGGAAGCTAACTAGCCTGGAAAAAAAAAAAAAAAAGTGAGTTAAGTGAAGAAAAATTAATAGATTACTTTGTGTGTAAAACCTGCAGATTCTGGATTTATGTCAGAGTACTATGACCTACATACAGCTTATTGTACTCTACTGTAAAAGGAGAAATACTCCTTTTTTCCTTTATTTTGCAAATAATTAATTTAAAATTTAATCTTCATTTTAGAATCATCTGTTTAGTAAAACAGATTGACAGTGACTTCAGGAACAGTTGGATTAATAAGATCCCAGGTACATCCTTGCACATTAAGCTAGTTTGCCTTTCATTTTTTTTGCTTTAGTGTTTAGCTCTGTTCCAGTGCTATAGAAAAGTCATCAAAAATCCTGTATCAGGTCCACACTAATGCTCAAGGAGTTTACATCCTGCTCCCTAACCTTTTTGTATTCATGGAACTGGAGATCCTCTTGTCCTTTAGATCTAGATGGATCTCATGTGTCTGAAAGCCTGAAGTATTTCTAGGAGCAAAGGCTCCTAGAAATGAGTTATCTGAGGTTCCTTACACACTCCGTGGTGAGGGATATGCACCTGTGCGGGCTCTATGAACGGAATCACTCTCTGGAGCTGCTTCTCTCTCTGTTGTCTGTATGGGGACTCTGAGGTAACTCTGTTCTCCAGGCCTATATTCAACTTCACCTATTGCAGGAATTTGTGCCAGTAGTCAGGCTTTAAAAAAGTCTTGATAATGTTTTCAAAACGATCATGCTAATCCAGCCACACTCTCAATTTCAGTGAGAGAGCTGCTGTATTTCAAATAATGATACTGAAAATTCCAGTAAACATCTACTTCAAACCTTTTCCCCTCATAGTTCAGTGAATTAATTTCTTAAGACTAATGGCTGCCATTTCCATGCATGTGTTGGTGATTGGATTTTTAGCCTAAGCCCCTAGAGAACAGGAAATTTGCCTTTGACATGTACAAGTAAACAAGAAGGCCTGGGCTGCTCGAGAGCCCCAGTGTTGTGGATGTTCCCAGTCTGCATTTGCTGCTGGGCAAGGAGGAGAGCTCACCAGGATGGGCCACAGTCCCACTGCCCATCAGCAGCAGCTCGCAGCATTTTGGTTAGAGCGGATCTTGTCTGGAGGGAAGAAAGAAAAGTTCCTATCCTCTGCTGACAGAGCAGGTGACGAAACAAGGATGAACTGAATGTGCCAGAGGACAGAGGGTAGTACAGTTGTTTGTACAGCTTCTCCTTTAACTGCGTCAAAACACTGACAACCATGACTCGAGGGGATTTGGGGCTTGGATATGTAATGTGTTTTTTCTTCCCCTAGGCTGCTTGTAACACAGGGCAGTTCCCCAGTGCAGGTTGTAGAAAGTAAACAAGCAACCTCTTTGCTGTTTTATTTTTTTTTCCGGTTTTCAGAAACTTCATATTGCTATAATGATGTTTAAACAGTTGCATCTCGTTTGTTTGTTTGTTTGTGCATTTGTGTGTTTTTAACTGATTATTCAAATAGCAGGATTGTTTATACTCAACTTGAAGTACACAGCATATTCAATAAATTCACTTGAACACAGATATCCTTATTCATCTCTTTTGCATTAACCTTTGTCATGTGTTACTATGAATCCCTTTCGTGGCTTGCTGCTTTGCATGTTGGTGGCATATTTTGAGGATCTGCTTTACAGGATTTTTTTGGTGTGGTGGTCATGCAGATTGGCAATGTAAAAATGAATAAAAAACTGCTATGGAAATTAATTCCTCAATAATACCCCCCAGTAGCTGGTGGCAAACAAAGAGTGAGCATTCAGGATACAGTCACTGCTACCATGCTGGAGAGAGGTGTAAAAAAGTTATTATTTTGTAGCGTTGTGCCTAAATGCACATTCAGAGTTTTTGTTCTAGATCTGTTTGACATATTTGGAGCATGTGACAAGCACTTCAAAAAGTTTCCACTTTCTCAACCAGCCTTCAACACTTGTGAAATAAACTGACTGCAGAGTGCCATGTTACAACTCCATTCTATCTTTTTTTAACCAGAATATGTTCACAGGGAATAGTTTCAGGACTCTGGACCAAATCACGCTGACAAAGTCTTGTAATAACGTTAAGTAGTGAACATTGTTTATTTTGGCCTACTTCCTGGATTCTTTTAGTCTTCCATTGCTTACCTTTTTCTGTATTCTCAGGGAAAGATTATTTTTCCCATGTGAAAAGAAGTGACCAAAAATATGCAAGATGACTGAGGTTAATGGTGTTACTCAGTGGTAATGAAAAATGATGTTTATTCATCAGCATTAACTATTCTTTATTATCCAGAAAGATGATTGTCCTTTTCACATTTGTATGACAAGTGCCATTTTCCTGTCTTGCACAGCATGTATGTATGTAGCATATATGCAGCAAATCATTTAAATGAGAATTGATTAACTAGACTTTTTAATAGTTTGTGAAAACTCCATTTTTTAATCTAAAGGTGTCCCACTTTTAAAAAGCCCTAATTAATAGTGACACAGTTCTTATTTCTGCAGTGAAAGTCACTACAGCCTAAAGGCTTTAAACAGTTTTGGTTATTTATAATTAAATCTCTATTTTTTTATAAGAGGTTTTTAATTGCTCTCAAAGCTTTTAATAAAAATGTGTCTTCAGGTGAAAGAGGGAAAAGATTGTGTTGCAAGTGTTTGAGAGGGAAGCAGCAAAATATATCACAAAGAATGAAATGCTGCAGAATCCAAAAAAAAAAAAAAAAAACAAAAAAAAAAACAACCCCTCGGGAAAAATGNAAAAAGCTTGAGAGCAGCTTTTGTTCTGGTTGCTAACTGAGGCATGACAACGTATGCAAAGATAATATCTCCTATTTTATTCCATCTGTGTTTTAAAAAAAATTCTTACTTTTGTGATAAATAAATAAGATTACATTGAAGAAATAGTTGGCCTCACGAGAAATTCCTCTTCCTACTCAAACCAAACCAACTCTTGTGATCCAAACTGTGACCTCAGTGCAGTAGCCAAAGCAAGGTAGTATTACATATGCTAACAGTGGAAATAGGCAGAGTTCAGAAGAAACGCTGGAAAAGGTACAAAACCCACTTTTTTTCTGTATGACTATTGTTACCACGTGTGCTTTGTATGAACATATTATTAAATGCAGAACTGGTATCACCACCTGTTGCCTCCTTTTTATTCAGCTTGCTTACTTTGCTTACAACATTAATTTATCAATTTGCCTAAAGTCTTTCGTTACTGACACTTGTATGAGAATTTTTAAATTTTTTGTGTTATTTTTTGATTTAACCAGAACTAATTACATGTTTCCCAAGAATGAAGCTGAGGGAAATATAACATGTAAAAAACTTTCTTGCTCTTTTCCTCAAAAAACTTTACGATTCACATGTTTATAGATTATAGTTTATAGTTTTTTTTTCATATGGAAGTCTTCCAATCTTCTTAAAAAACCAAAATTTGTTCAAGTAACAGACCTTCAGTACACACCAGTCTGTACCTGAGCAGTAGATGCTTCATAATGCTCAGTGTTGATTCTATCACTGTTTGCATCTCTCACACCTCCTGTTTCAGACAAAGTTGGTCTTTTGCCATATTCACAGTGGGACTAAGCAGACAAACTCGAATAATGAAATCAAAAAACTCAAATAATGAGAAATAATGAAGGCAGAAGAAGAGAGTCAGGTGTCTGAACTGTGAAACACTGAAGGAGCTGGTGAAACAAAACCAAAACCAAAACTGAACGCATGAGAAGATTGGAACAGGATACCACTTTGCAGGGAAAGTCAGTGGAAGCATAGGAGCTACAGAGGAAGATTTGACCTGACTTGGAATATGGAGAGAGAAATGAAATAATCTGGCAGGTAATTTGACATGCCGGGGAGAAGATTGGAAGGGAAGAAAACAAAAAAAAAGGGAAATTGATGAGGACCAATATTGGTTAGAGGACAGAAAGGTTGCCTAAAGACAAAGATAATCCATCTGGAAAAGGTGATTGCAGGAATCTACATGCCAGGAAATTAGCAGGATAATTTGTGTTCATGTAGTGAGTTTGAGCAGAGAAATCAAGAACATGCCTGTGGGATGTCTCCACCCACTTCATTCAATGCTGTGCAACTGTATAGTGTGTGTCTAGGGACACCAATGGAAAACAAATGCTAATTTGGTTCATGCAGAAGCTGGAATAAGGCATGAAATGGAAGACATGGTTTCATGATGAAAAAAAACTGAAAAATTGCCTGAATCATTGTTTTTACATGGCAGTTCATGTGTGGTATTAATGTTTTCCTTTAAAACAAACCATGCAGATATAAACACTGTGTGAATCTTTCATTTTTTACATTAAAATTTCACCCCAAACTGAAATGAAAATTAATGAAACAATTTTACATATTTGTAGTGCTATAACACTAAACATGCACCCTTTCCACACAAATTGTGGACAATTCAATGAATGATCACAAATATTTCTGATCTTAGTATCAAAGCATCATAACTTTCCTCTTTTCTAAAACAGAGCCAGTGTCACAAACTCAGCTCACAAAACCTTGGTCAAGGTGAAGCGGCATTCATGGCATTATGAAGCAATGATGAGCACACAGAAAAACACTTAACAGAAATTAATGAAATAGTCTTCAGTAGTTTGGAGGTACAGCAGCGTGCATGAACATGTCATGGAGTCAAATAGTAAATGACAGAATGAGAGGTTTTATTCCTAATCTCTAACAGAACGTTAGTTATCCTGTGTTCTGGGAGAGGGAGACTCATCTGCTGCAAGTAGGATTTATTATATGATCTTGCAGCAGAAAAATTGTTAATGATTTCCTATGCTTGCCCAGGGGTTTGAGCTCAGTTTCACAGATAGCCTTAATTTTTTAGTGACACATAACAGAAAATTGAACGTTCTTTTAGGGAGAAAAAAATCTTTGCCTTGGAAAGAAGGCAGGTTTATGAAAAAAAGAAAAGAATACCAAGATTCTTAGTTTGAATTTCTACTTAAATTTGCCATTTATGATTTCTGTTTTATTTTGAATGTTATCCTGAGCATTCCAGTCTCTGAGTGTTGTTCAGTGCGTTCTTTCCATTTTTATTTCTTTATAATTTCCTTTTATGATTTAATATGCATCAGTTAAACATCCCTTTTTTTCTTGATATACTTTCTTTAAGTATTTTAAATGTAAAATGCATACATATGGAAGGAATATATTACTGAAACCGAATTTCCCAGATAATAGCATCTTATTTATTTATTTATTTTAATTAAGAAAATAGAGTTTTGTTGAGTTTTTAAAAAGTTTGAAGTACTGTACATGCCATCTGCTGGAAGTACAAGGATGGTGCATTTAAACTGTATTAGCTGTTCTGTCTAGTGTAATATCCTAGTACAACATCCTATCATTATACTACTTA
>VXAV01005642.1:121844-133287 GCA_013399715.1 Alectura lathami | reverse complement strand
TTTTCAATTCTGAAGATGAGCACTCTGAAAGCTTTTCATGTGGCTGCCTAC
Organism: Alectura lathami; assembly: GCA_013399715.1. Taxonomy (NCBI): domain Eukaryota; kingdom Metazoa; phylum Chordata; class Aves; order Galliformes; family Megapodiidae; genus Alectura; species Alectura lathami. The sequence continues at coordinate 133,236 of VXAV01005642.1, read as the reverse complement.
ACAGATGTGAAATTATGAAAGGCAGAATAGCGTGCCTACATGGATGCAGTGGTCTGAACACATCAGTTTATCACATCAAGAAGAACCCTGGCAGAAGGCAGTTATGTTCTCACAACTGTGCTCTTGTGCAGAGGACAGGCAGGAGCTTTGTGGTTGCAATGCAGCGTATAAATGAGAGAATAAAAGAAAAGTAAACTACAATGTAAGTCCATTATAGACTTTGTACATAAGGAATTTGAGACAGTGGATTTGTGTGACTTTAAGTTCCTACAAATTGTATTGATTCTGAAACCAAATGGATTTGCAGTTCTACTCTGTGCCTCTGCAATTATAAGCGCTAAGAATTTGTCAACAATACAAAAAGCTGCTAATTATTAACTTTTTTTCATTACAGCGCTGAGGGGAAAAAGATTCTCAGTTGGAGGAGGATTAAGAACCAAGGGTGTCATTTCAAAACGTTGGAAGTGTTATGGAAGTAGACAATGAAGCTAGTGTTGATGAGGAACCACTGTAAGGCTGCTTGTTAGCATATGATGAAAATTGCATTATGTGTTCAGAGGTCACATCATTAATTAATACACAGTTTAAGTGCTGAGATAGATGAAATCAAGTCAGCTTCAGGTTGTCTACACTGTGAAGGCCATTCAGCTTACTGTTGGTTGAGTTAAATATGCCAAAACAATGACTTTGTTCAATGAAATGACATTACCTTGTCATCTTGATTTGCCTATGCAGTAGCTAGGCTTAGTCATTTGGATGAAATTTATGTGGTCTTTTTTCCTCTAAAGCGTTTCAGACATGGAATACTGCTGGTATCTTTGAGTCCACTTGTCATTTTGCAGAGGTCTTCAGAGACATTAACAGTATGGGGCTGGCATGTTCTATTTGTGTTATCTATGTATGTTTTCCGAAGTACTCATCTAATATTAAACATCTGAAGCATTCTACAAAAAAATCAGCCCATTGTTTTTGCCTGTGTGTACGTTTATACTCACTGAACAATATTCGCTCTTCTAGCAGCTACAGTTGTTTCCATGACCTACCCAAGACCCAATGACAAGAAAAAAAGTCTGCCGAAAGTCAAGATGAACTTAAAAGGCTTTTTGTAAGCTCTCAGTTTTGTTTCTCTTTTTCTTCCTTCAAAAAATAGAATTACCTGGTACAAAAGAAGCTATTGCTAATTACTTTAAACAACAAACTTTTCCCACTATCTAGAAGAAAATGAAAGGATGTTCAAATACTTTAAATTATCATTCTCAGTGAGAACAAGTTTCTCTATCAGAAACTGCAAAAAATATAACCAGTAAGCTATTTTGCCCTTGAAGCTGGTATCCTATGCTCATTTTACTGGTCACTATTAGGAACATGGTCTCTCGCATCTCCATGTTCCTGTTGTGTCTTCAAGGAAATGTCAAGGTGAATGAAAATATTTCACAAGGGCGCAGTTTCTTAGACCAAAAATAGAAGATTACTATGAACGGTTGCTTATACATTTCCAGATACGTCCCATGTATTTCCATTTTACAGGGACAACTGCTGAAAAACTGGCCCTGCCAGTGCTTGGATAACCTTTCTGTACTTCTGCCAAAGGAGTCTTGGTTAGATTTGAACTGTCACCTCCTGTCACTTTTATTGGTTATTCATGAGTTGGCCTTAGAATCTCTTTATTGTGTGGATTACCTTGTGGATTCTCAGTATGGACAGTCAATCAATGTATTTGTTCATACCAAGTTCTTTTTGCCTATGCTCCTGCAATAGTAGATGAGTAAGCATGGTCTGGGGATAAGAATGTAAAATTCCCGCTGACTGAGTTAAGGATTAAGAAAACCTATGAACATGTGATAAGAGATCTGAATATGAATAACGTACTTTCTTCCCCTTGACTGAATTGTCATATAAAGGAGGCACTATCCAAGGTCACATATGTTCCAATACAAAATCGAAGTTTGTGAAGGGTTTTCTGGGAACTATATCCACAAGTTAGGAACCAATTATCCTAAGGTCACAGAGAAAAACAAAGTATTAACAGTGGCCAGAAAAGCTCCAGGTGTATAGCAGAGTAGTGACAAGTATGCCTGATTGCAGACTTCTGATAGTGGAGGTGACAAGTGTGTATATACATCTGCCTTTCTTTACAGAAGGGAAAGACTTTTTATTAAGATGATCTTCTATGAAATATCCCTAAGAAACTTAGGAAAAGATCCTTTTGTATTTACCAATTTTTTAAAGAAATCACTCAAATATACTAGATTACTAATCCAGTTTTCCAATTAATAGAATTATCTACTACTAATATGGCATTTTTAAAAAGCATGAAAACGAGATCTTCATTATAAAAGATTATGGAGAATAATCTCTTGATGACATTCAGCCATGAAACAACTCCTGTAGAAGAGAAAGGAACTGTTAGACATTTTCAGAGTAACATTAATGAAGTTCTTCACTGGCATTTTCATTTTTAAAAGTTTAATCATCAACTCTAAAATCTTCAGTTTCTATAAAATTTTCATTGTAAAAACACATTTTAAATGAATTTTTAAATTAATTTTGAGTACAAATATATTTTCTACAGCTTTAGGATACTGCTTCTGTAAAATCTTTCTTTTAAGTAAGTGAGAGACAACAGTAGGCCTAAAGAAGGAAAGATTTTGAATAATAGTAGAGGTCTAAAAAGTAGCTCTGTTACCTAGTTGCAGTTAATGTGTTAAATTGTAAGTACATACAGAGAGAGAAGAGAGATGTAAGGGAAAGTGTGTAAACAAGCTGCTTGGAAATGACAGAATTCATTTGACTAAAAGGGCAAAAGTATCTTTGCCAACTGGACTGGCCAGCCTGATGCACAAACCTTTAAACTAGAAATCATGGGGCAGGGAGGGTAATTCCTCAGCAGACAAGTAAAGAAACTGGGAATAAAGTGAACAACTAAAAGGCCTGTGGTAATGGAAAAAAAAAAAGGAGGAGTCATTACAGGGCCATGACATCGCTGGGGTCGTGGAGACATGGTGAGATGGCTTCACGTGACTGAAGTGCTGTGATGGAAGAATCACACAGACATTTTAGGAGAGAGAGGTTAGCAAGGCATGAGAGGGCAGCTGGTGGGAAAGCTGAAGACAGCCTTCTCTGCAGTGACCATGAGATGGTGGAGTTCGGGATCCTAAACAGGTGGAGCAGAGCAGAAAGTAGGACCACAGCACTGGATTTCAGGAAAGCAGATCTCAACATTTTCAGAGACCTACTTAGAAGAATCCCACAGGGTACAGCCATGGAGGGAAGAGTGGTCCAGGAGACCTAGCTGATATTCAAATGTTACCCCTTCCAAGCCCAAGGAAGGTACATGCTGACAAGTAGGAGAGCAAGCAAAGGTAGCAGGAGGCCTGCATGGATGAGTAAGGAGCTTCTAACTGAACATGAACATATTGTGGAAATATTCCAGGTTGGCTGTGGTTGGAGCTGTTTTCCAGCTACTCAGCCCCCCAAATGCACTGATGCCCAGGGTTACTCCTCCCTAGACGCAGGACGTCGCATATCTCTTTGTTGAACTTCTTGAGATTCCTCTGCCCATTTCTCCAGCCTGATGAGGTCCTTCTAAATGGTAACATAACCCTCTAGTGCATCTGCCACTTGTCCTAGAATTACATTTTACCTTTCTGAAGGTGCACTCTGTGCCACCACCTGGGTCATTAATGAAGATATTAAACAGCACCAGACCCAGTACTGACACCTGGGGTACACTACTACTTGCCTCTATCCAGACTTTTTGTCACTAATCATAACCTTCTAGGCCTGTTTTTTTTTCAGCCAGTTTTCAATCTCACTGCCCTCTTATCTAACCTGTATGTTGTCAGCCTGTCTAAGCTGATGCTAGGGGAGACTGTTTGAAATGCTTTACTGAAATTTAGGTGAACAACACTCACTGCTCTCTCCTTGCCCATCAACCTAGTCACCTCATGATTTTCCCTGGCAAGGGGATTGAGAAAGTCCTCCTGGAAAGCATAAGTGTCTTTGTGGAAGAATTGTAAGTTGGCTCTTGTTGGACGTCATCCTAGAAATTATACTCTCTGATCAGTTTCCTAAGAAGGGGAATGCCCTGGATTTCTCCTACACATATGGAAGTGCTGTCTCCAAACTGCTTACAATGATTATCAGATCATTGGATGTCTTAACAGTATCTGTGGTTGATACTGCTTTGAATGGAATATGGGATTTTGAAATTTTTCATGTAGAAATGATAAATACACTTCTTAAAAAGAGGAAAAATCTCCTAAACTCAAATGTATGAGTGATTGTGACTTCTGAGAGGGATGGAAACAAGCATTTGCACTTACATTAACTTCCAATTGAAAATTTTTGTGCACTACGCTGACAACACACTGTCATATATATTGTTTATAAAAATATACACATAATTTCTACTCTTTATCTTCTGAAACAATATAGAATAACAATATCACTTCCTAGTGGTAGTAATGTTGCTCAGAAATGGGAAAAATGTTAATTAGTATAGAAAATCAGGTATTTATTTCTGCTCCCATTAAATATAGTTCAGTTTAGAATGACAATTCAAATGGGATATATACTGCCTTCTGTTTTGGAATGCTAAAAAATCTGGCATATCATGAGCAAGGAAACTTCTGATTGACTTCAAATGTTCATCCTCTGACTGATCAAAATTGAAAATGAAATTTAGAGATTCTCAGTCTCTATTACCTGCAAAAAAGTACAAAGACCATGTGGGTTGGCTATCACTTCAGGCTTCTTCTGCAGCACAGAAACAGTATCCCAAAGACTGCCAGTGAGAAAAAGTACATCTGAGTATGTTTAGGAACTTTTGCCTCTCAGAGACATCACTTTGGTATTCATTTATGCAAGGATGTTTTTTTCAGTCTGTGGAAAGAATTCCCCATGAGCCGTTAATCTCTTGTAAGGTCAGCATAAGGTGTTAGGTAAGTGTTTATTTGCAAAAATTACAAGATGGACAGCAGATTTTCATTTTTTAAAAAACATTTTTACTGATGCATAATTAATTTATACGGTGAAGATTGCTCACTGTAGAGCATCACAATACTGAAGCTGTTGACCAACAGTCAGTTGTCCACATGTGACTGAAAGCTACCCTTGCTAACTAAGCCTCAAGAGAAAGCCTAGAAGAGTGTTTGTCCAGGTTACAGTAATCAAAAAGAGAATAAGAGATACCTTTAATGTTAAAGCACAAAGACTGAACATCTTTTTAAAAAGCATAATGAACAGAAACAGAAGTACTTCAAAATCCACAGCCCAAAGGATAATGCAATTGTGAGTGGGAATAGTAGCATTCTGTCAGATACTGAGCTTGGCATATTCTGCATTTTTCAGAGTGCTTATAAACCAGCATTTAATTCAGAACCATAATTAAAGTCAGAGAGCAAAGATATTGAGCTGTTCTTTATAAATACTTGACATTTACTAGTATATATGTTCTCTCATCAGGATTGCTTTCCTCTAAATATTTGCAAGCTGTACAGGAGCAGAAACATTGAAATGCACCAACATCTAACTGGCAGGAGAAAAATAACATGAACACTAACAAATTTTAAAACATAAGCACAAAGTAGAAAAACTTTTTCAACGTCAATCAGAAATATACATAAATTTGTGCAAAGTGGAGTGCAAAAGATCTGCAAGCAAGATCAGTTTAACTGAATTCAAATTTTCAAGAGGATGCTCTACCACTGCCAAAATTCAGTGTGTCGCTTCCATTTTTCCCAAGGAAGAGCACTGTCATTTACTTAATATCAGAGCCTCAGCAGGAGGGCAGGAGATGGATCCTAATCGAGAGCATAACTACTTTGTTAAATTTCATGACTTGCCAAAAGGATGGGCAAGTTTGTCACATGATCCAGCTTGGGCCACAAGTCTTATTATGTAGTCCCACACACTGGAAGTGCCTCCTGGGTGTTGTTTTTACTGATTGTTTAAAATGTGGTCATCTTACCATAGAAACTATTGTTAAAATTATCACTGTTTCTGCTGCAGAAAAAGTCCTGTTTCTGATTTGGTAATGGTGGAATAAGTGGAATTGTTCAGACTTTCCCCTTCTCTTAATTTCATTAACACCCTCTGTATAGTGAAAGTCTAACTGTATGTAGAGTAGTACAAGAACTCAGTATGTTGTGTTAGCAGCACTGTTCTAAATTTTAGGGAAAATCATATTTTATCGTCTACCTTACGGATTTATGAACAACAGTTCTTCTCCCTTGTTATGCTGTACTCTTCTCATGTCTGCGATGCTGATGGCTCAATGTGTTGTGTATGCTGTGCAAATTTATGGGTAACAATTCCCTCAGGGACTAGAAGCATGAAATATGATAAGAATTCTTATTTCCTGAGAGTAGCAAAAAGTTCCAAATATGCAAATTAGGAGAAGTAGCAAGAGTTAATTTTGAAGCACGCATCTATAATTATCCTTTTTTCTTTTTTAGCAGGATTTTGCAAACGTAGTATAAAAAGAAGTCATACAAATCTTTCACTAAGGCTGTACTGTGTTGTTCCGGTACAAGAGATAAGATGTGTTTTTGTCTGTAGATGTGTGTGGAATGCTATGAATACTTAATATTTTTACACATTTTAGGTGTTTCAGTGTAGACAGTCAATAAAATTGCAATTGGCTTCTTCCTGATCATGCACATTTTGGAAATCAATGTGCTAGCTAAGATGTAAATCTATTTTGATATACATTCTTTCTGTGATGTGATATACAGATAAGGCAGATGCAGTGTTAATTTTTGTTTGCACTAGAGTGAAAACTTTAGGTTACCATTTGGGGTGACATGGGAAAAAAAATAAATATATACTGTACATGATTTTATTGCACTATGTACCTGCTGTACTATACAGTTATACTCACCTTTCAGCTATGTAAATCAAGATAACAAAATTGAATAATATGACATAAACATGTTATTAGTATGCTTCTGATGTTACTAGTGCTCTTTTCCCATGTGAATAGTTCAATAAACCCACAGCTCAGTTCATATCATTCACTATAACTCAGGAAATTTCCTCTGTTTAGAATGCTCTCTTGGAGGTGGTTTTCTGGCATCATTTTGCGCAAACACCCAGGAACAGTAAGGATTTTCATTTTTGCAGGTGGAATTACTTCTACGAAAGGAGATTTTCCTTGGAAGTGTAGATGGAAGAATGTATTGATACTTTGGATGCATATCAAAATTACATCTGAATTGCTCCAACTATGAAGGTACACCCAACATTTCTCCAGTCTCTGTTTAAGCTTTGTAAGACCACCACCACCTGTCAGCAGAAAGAAGGCATTACACAGACTGTGAGAAAATCTTGCTAAACTCTACTATTTAGATACCTGCAAATCCTACAGTCCATGCAAAATATCCTGAGATCCTCAAGACAATTTGTGTAGGACCAAGTAAGGAATAAACAGGCCACCTAGAGAAGGCTGGCTGGGAAACTAGTTACAGTTAACCTCTCAGCAATTAAATTTAGGAGCAGTTTATTTGCAACTAACTATACGTCTAATTGGTAATGGACTGTCTTTCACTTAAATAACACAGAGCCGGTCAGCAGCGAGTGTAGACTGTATTATTTGACTATAAAAGTTGGTTTCCCAAAGAACTAAAATTACCAGAGAAAGAAATGCATTCAGTAATTTCTGATTGCAGGTCGTCGACGTGGATGTTTGCTGATTCCTCTAAAAGTCAGCAGAACTTGACTGATGTTAGGTAGGAAATAGCCACTATGCAAAATGGATGATAAGACTCTCCTACGGTGCTTCTCCTGACGTTTCACTAAGGTTTCTTTAAACATTCTTATGCTAACCAAGGTTTCATGAGAAAGTGGATTCATACATTTAAACAATTACTTGGTTGAGCCAATAGAAAAGTATGTTTTTTAAAATTAGCTTCAGTGGAGGTTCTGTTGAAACTTGTGGTGCATACATCAACTAAACCATGGAAGAAGTGATGATGGAGAAAATCAATCAGTCAGATTACTAGGTGAGATTCTTTTTCTTAACTAATAATAAACCTGCTTCATCTGCTTACTGATAAGTTTGATAATGTTTTTGCTTGGTTCCTTATTATTATGGTTTACATTACACTTGCCTTCTGGGAGGCTTTTGTTAGAACAACATCACCAATGTAAATAACATCTTGTTACAGTAAAGTCGGGAGAACAGATGATGTATCACTGCTGAAATCAATATAGCATATATAGGCTCTGTTTTCTAAACCTTGACTGCTCAGATCTATTGACTCGAACTCAAGTAATTTTACAGAATCCCCACTCCTCTTTTCCTTGGGCAGGCAGAAGGCAAAGTACAATGATAAAAAAAGACAGCCTATATCCTTTGCCAAAGAACACTTTTCACTTTTTGGAATTTCTCTTCTCCACACAGCAGTTATAGAATACCCATGTTTGTCTTCTGTTAGGTTTTGCTGGCAAAGGTGCTGCACCTGCACTGCAAAAAACATAGCTTATGTCACATTTTCCTTTCCCCAAGTAATATCACCATAGGCTGCTATCAAGTACTACTAAAATCAGCAGTTGCTTGAGAGTATCTTCTAAAGAACAAATAAGATGCTACAGAAAGTTTGTCTTCTGCTTGGTTAAACAGCTTTTTTTTTTTTTTTTCTAAGTGCGCTTTGTACCATCTTCTCAGCTTTTAAAGATGCTTCTATCCTTTCTACTAAGAAGTGGGAAGTGTGGTCTTAAATTCTTGAAGTTAGCTTCAGAATTCTCCCCTGTTATTAGATTGTTTTGATATCTGAGGAGAGAAATAAAATTTCAAGTCACAGTAACTTGTATTACTTACAAATTCTAACACTGATAATTACGACTTGTCTAAAGAAGGAAAATATCTGGCATACCTATGCTGAATGGTAATGCAGTCAGTTTCTCATGGATTTAAGCCTTCAGTTGTGATAAGTACATTCTGGAAAAGTCTCCCCAGGATTGTTGCTCTTGCTGTTTTTAAGTGGACCTAACCTTGGGAAGACTTGTGCTTTTTCAAGCTGAGTGGAATTCAACAGAAATCAGAGATTTCTCTAATTCTAGCGTAATGTCAGAAAGCAGACATTAGATTAGTATAATTCCTTGTAATCTTCTCAGGTGCCATTTAAAGGTGAATGACACATAAAATGAGAAATGTAAGCCTTGCATACATACTCAGCTGTTAGGAAGTATGAAACAAGTAGAGATATGAGCAAAACTACACCTTGGTACAGTTTTTCTACCCAGCTTCCTATAGCGTCCCTGAGAGACTTTATCCATGTCATTTATTTCAAGGCCTCTCAACTCCAGCTCCTCTAATACTCTCCAACTTTTGCTTCCTGCTTCTACAATGAAGCAACCCAGTGCAACCTAGGATATTGAGTCCCACTACATACAGTCCTGAAAAAACCAAACCAAACCAAACCAAACCAAACCAAACCAAACCAAACCAACCAAACAAACAAACAGAAAACAGGTGAAGAATTTTCCATGGGTTTGGACAGCACCTATTTTTCTCTCATTTTGTTGCAATAGGAGATCCACTTACAATTTCAATGAAGTTCTGACACAGAAGTCTATTTCATCATACCAGATCTTAAATGGTGTTTTTAGTCAAAGAACTCAACCAGTAAATACCAGAGATGAAAAGCTGAGGTACACAGAGGCCTATATTACATCCAAGATCACACAGGAGTACAGTGCCAAGAACCACAGGAAATTTTCTGAGTCCATGCCTGCTTTCCTTACAGAGAATATTAAACTCTCTGCCTGAATTTCTACATAATTTAACCTCTAGGAGGCCTTCATTGCCTCAGGAGATCTCTTTTTCTCTTTCATTTAATATAAAGTATTGTGGAAACCTGATTTTTCAAACTCCACAATTAATTCTTAAAGATGTATACCTCACAGTTTCATGAATTATAATTCTTCTTTGTGTCTCTTTTCCCCTTAAAAATCTCAACTCAAACTTCAGTCCCTTATATTTGTCTTCCAAGTTATTCTTGTTTCAGTTACCCTTCCTCAGGTGCACATACAGTAATATTAAATAGCTTGCTCTTTACAGTTTTATTCCACTGTATCCTTCTTTCATATGCACGTGTTGTCATGCTGCTAGTATACGTTTTCATTTGTGTTCCCCTCTACCCTTATGGGTACATATGCCCTGTAAAATTACTAGTTGCTTTTACTCCAGCTGGTTATTTGGGCACACAAATGTGTAAATGAGATTTAGCTTTTCCTGAGATACTCAGGAGAAAAAAAAAAAAGCCAACTGTTTTTCTCTCTGTCCCATACAACATTGCTACATGTATGTGCAGTGCTTGTGTTATTTTATCTCTTGTCCATCCCTTTCCCATGCAAACACAAATGTGCCATAGCTTCATGAAAGAATACAATAGAAATAATTATATGAACGTGAAAACTTCTAAATTCAACCGTTTTTATCAAAATGCTATTCAATAAATGTTGTATTTGTAATAAAAGTGCAGAGTGCTCCTCAAATAATTATTTAAATAACTCCTGAAAGAAGATTATATCTGGTTAAAGAATGAATGTATATATTCATCAACAACATACAAATACAAAACTATTTTGATCATATTTGCAGACCACTGAGACAAATTGTGCCATTTGAATGCCCAGTTTGGAATCTTGAATACTACATGCAAAATAAAGCACTTTTGAATATTCATTTAGTCATTCCTGTTTAAACTGCTTCACAGAGCAAAAACTTTGTATACACAGATTCGTATTTCCTCTTCCACTGCTGTACACATATAGCTGCCACTATTTTGACTAAGAATTTCTGTGAACTTTTATCACATTTAGTTTTTGAAAAGTCTTAATTAGCTAGTTTTAAATAAAAAGATCCCTAGATGCCGATGCTGTAACAAATATTGTGATGCTAGTCCTGATTCTTTGAAAGATACACAAGTTCCTTATCAATGATGTAACCCAAGTCACCCTTAGTTATTCAGTATCTCTGAAACTGAGCAATAAAAATGTTGTAAGTCTTGAGTTCAGTTTTTTTTTTTTTTTTTTGCCAGCACNTTTTTTTTTTTTTTTTTTTTTTTTTTAATATCAGATCCTTATACTGTTAGGAAGGATATGTGTGTCCTTTCCAAGTTGCTGTTGTTTCTTTTTTGTAGGAAGCCAGACAATGCATATTCTTCTCACCTGGTGCTGACTGATACTGTCTTTGTTAAGAACCTTATTCCTTAAGTTTAACTTCTTGTTACTTGTTCCTTTCTTTTTTTTTTCTTTTTTATTTTTTTTTTAATATGCTAACAGCTACAGTAGTTTTATACACAAAACCACAGGTATCATTTCTAGCTGTCAGAATTCCAGATGCCTGCTGCGATGTTGAATTCAACTGATGTCCTGTAGTGACATC
>VXAV01005642.1:105500-117840 GCA_013399715.1 Alectura lathami | reverse complement strand
TTCTGTTTATAAAAGTATAAAAGGCTTCATTTTCAGTCAACTGTGATTGAATAAAGCCATGTTTACCATTTTAGGATACAACTGGAAAAATAGCCAATCTTGTATCTGCTACACAAAGTGAGGAGGAGAGCTGTTTTTGTTGCGGTCAAGTATCTGTCAACAATCAATGTTTCCCTCTACCTGATTTGCTGCAACCAATCACACACATTTTATGTAAACATCACAAAGTGTTTTCATGTAGCGAATCTATAACTGCAAATGGAAAACAATATTTTACTTCTGGTAAATACATTCAAAACAAAATGAGGATTAAATAAATTTTCACCATAAAACAGGACACATGAAAAAGGGAGGTTTTTTGCAAATATTTTTAATATAGCAAGTTGCAGGAGTTGCATTAACTGTCTGTAGAATAGTACATAAAAAATTAATGTTGACTTATCATTCAGACTTATGTCTTCTATATAAGAAATTTAAATATGCTAACATTAATTTAGTTAATAATTAGTTATTTGGTTAACACAAAGTATATGAAAACAAAAAGAAAAAAAAGTATGGCTTGTACATCAGAACTTCTGAGTGAGAGTTTTGTTATTAGAACCACTGTCAGGATAAAACAAATACCAGAATGAATTTCAGTGAGAGTTATGTACAGAATGAACAGGTTTTCAGAAGAGTTTTACGCAAATCTTTGCAAAACCAGAAATTTGAAAAAGCTTGAAGCAAAGAGCCCAATTTCTTAGAGGATAATCAAGGCAGAAAAAGGAAATTTACAAAGGATCTTTTATTTCACATGTATATTTCAATATATTAATATTGCAAATCCAGCAAAATACTGTAATGAAAATCTGAATAATAACATTATAACCAGTTAAACTATCATTGTGTTTAAAATTAGACATATACTTATATGTCACTGATCTTGGCCTATAATCAAGAACATCACAACAGTAACTTCCAATGTGTTTGTTCTCTCTCCTGCTAAGGTTCTGTTATGGCGTTACGATTTTTTGGTGCAGACTTTCCTGTCCAGTTGCAGGGAGTTAGGCTTTCATCTCGGTACCTATGGAAAGACAAATGGCATCCACAGATTTCAGAAGTCTTGCATATCTTTTGTTAAATTATTTGTATGTTTTTCCTTTCAAAATAATAAGGCAGAAACATCCTACTCAGTTGAGCTAATTTTAAAAAATAAGCAAACAAAATAAAATTATTTAAGGCATAGTACAAATCAATCACAAAGTAGCGTACAGTCAACAGATGCATAATGACTGTATAAATAAATGTTACCATATTAGTGCACAGGATTTTTCTTTCTGGCTTGAGTATTTAAAATAGTGACTGAGGGAACAGATATCAGCTTTACAACAGACACATTAAGGTGTCCTACTCTCTATGAAATAAGAGAGGAAAGTAGAATGCAGATCTTAATTGCCCTCCCATTCTTTTTAATGAAAGCAAACTCTGGAAACTATATTCAAAATGCAAATGCACAAAGCCATGTCTTCTGTTTGTGTACCCTGACAGTAATTTGTCAGGAATGAAAAGCAAAGAATTTAAGGCCAAAAGACTTCTTGTTGTTAGGAAGTCCTGAAATGTTTATCATGCATGTTTTGTTTTGTTTTGTTTTTTAAACATCATCCTTTTTTCTTATTTGATGAATGTGAAGTTTACTGTTCTTTCTTAAGGAAGACATTATTATCTGCAGGACAAAGAGGGTGACAGAGCTGGCTTTCAGAGATTGAAGAGTTAGATTTCTTTCTCCTGCAAATTCTAACCCAGTCAGCACATTCACCTGCATAAAATTGAGTATATAAGTAGTAACATAGCTACTTTTTATAAAAAATAAATTATTTCTCTGAATAAGGGAGGTACTGTAGCAACTCAATACAGCCAAAGTCTCACCCATTTTTTTTCAGGAGCAGGTAATGTAAGAACACGACAAATGAATTGTTTTCTTTCAATTGTTTTTCAGAAGTTTATGACAAATGTTAACAAAGCTGAATTAAATAGTGAGGATCTTTAAACATGCCTTTACACTGTTTGACAGTTTCAACCAATAATTTTTGCACTAGTGTCATGGTACCTGCCCTAAATCCCTGTTAATCCCAACCAAAACTTAAGGGGGTCAACGAATTCCATGAGGCGAATGCAGCCATTCCCCTGAGGTGTGTGACATGACATGCTGTCCCTGAGAATGGAGAGATCTACATTTAACACATTCTGAAATTTCACCACATTTGGCACAAACATTGACCTCCCTATGTAAGGTCTTCTGTGCCTGTGGGAATGCCGACTGAATCTGTCATCCTCAAAGTGGCACAGAGTTCCAGCTGTGCTATTATGCCACCCAAGAAGAGTAAGCATAAGATTGGACAGTGAGCCATGAAAGCTCTTGTTGGCCGAAGGACCAACAAGGCTGCATGCCTGCTGTTACACAGCAAATTGAATCTGCCTCTCTGTAAGCTTTCCTACTCAGTAATGTCAAAGCATTCTTGGGCATCCTGGGCATCCTTGGACACGCTACTCTACTTGGAGATGCCCGTAGAAATTAAAAATATACTTCTTGATGTATTTGAGAGAACTTTCTCTTTTTCCTGCTTGCTTAAATATATATGCCAAAGTGACACCCCATTATATTAACGCAGGAGGGAGTGCTACAGCTCTGACTTACCCTGATGACATCTACATCTTTCAATACAATGTTTACCAATAATGTGCCACAACATGCTCTAGCCAGTGCTATCAACAGGTAAAAGGTTACAGAAGAACCTTTAAATGTTCTATTGACATTTTTCTATCCACTTCTACTCCCAAGGGCATGGCTGTAAGTATACATATTCTATCAGAGATGGGATTCACCCAAGCTAACCTCTGATTTGAAGTGCACAAATTTGGGTATCAGGCTTTTACTTTTTTTTTCTTCTTGAAGAAGAAAAAAACACTTTTCCCTAATGCACCTCTGATGGCCAGAAGCTGAAAACTTTCACACATTCTAGTCTCAAGTTTGCCTGAAAACAGGTAGTTGTCAAGATCATGAATTATCTGTGGCTCCCAGCTTGCCAGACTCAGCCTCTTTCAGCATTGTGCTATGCCACTGAAATGAAAATGGAAAAGGATAACCTAACCAGAAAAGCATTGTCATATAAACCTGTAACTTAACACATTGAAATTGATGGAATGAGATGGCAGGAACAGGACATATTATACACTTTGAAAGACATATGCCAGGTGCTGGTAATGAGCAAATCAAACGAACAATGTACCAGAGCTGTGCATTGTATCATCAATCTAACATCGAATTACTGGATGAACAAAAATGATAAATCAACCTTTTTAGACATCAAACCAATACAGGAAACTCATGCACCTTGCTAACTTCTGGGCAAACCAAGAATCTTCCTGTGGTCCTCATCTGTTTTCTTTTTGTTTGCTACCCAATCTACTCACTGTTTCCAGATTTCTAGTTGTAACTTGACGTATATGTACATTATGTATATGACAAATATGCAGTATTTGAAAAATCCTTAAAAACAAACCAACAAACAAAACAGCAAGTAAGCACGATAAGTTTGTTTTTATTGATTCATTACTTAAAAGGGTTCACCATGTTAGGTAGCCCACATTGGTTTCCAGATTCCTTACCAGATTATTCATTTTTCTCTTGCTTGGAGTTGTTCTTCTCTTATTATGACCTCCTCTCAACATTCTGCCTAATACAGTCCTAATCCCCGTAGCACCTGAATTTAGGAGTGGGTTGCAGAAGTCTTTCTGTCAGGGAGCAGCAAGGCCCGGCTCCTCCTAAGGGAGGCGGAGCCAAGGGCCAAAGAGGTAGCCTCAATGCCTAGGTCCCAGTCCCACAACACCCAAGCAAGGTGAGCAGAACAGGTTTAGTGATGATGATCAGGTTCAGCTGAAAGTCCATCAGAGTAACCCGTAGTGGTAAGGTTAGCCCACGGTGAAGCTCAGAAGTCAGCTCAGCCAGTCAGGGTCACAAGTCAGGTCCAGAGACAGTAGCCGGGATCAGACAAAGTGCAGCAACCACCAGGCATAACGACGATGGCAATCTGAGGGCAAATTGGGAATTCCGTCAAGGGCTAGGCTAAGGGCCAGGGTATGGATCAATGGGCAAGTATTGGCAAGACTGAAAAAATGCTACAGCATAGCTCAGGTGGGGACTACGCAGGAGACCTTCACCTTAAAAGCATCTGCCCAACTAAGGGACCAGAAGTCCCTCACTGAATCTTTTTCTAGCCTTCTTCACAACAACTTTTATCAAAGAGCAAGCTGACCTTGAACTTAGCCATCTAAATCCCTGAAGTCAGCTAAGTAATCTTCTAGAACAGAGGAGAGTGTGTTGGAGGTCCTAACACCTTACAGCACTGAAATAGGAGTTGAAGGTCCTGTCTGGTAGTATGTTGCTTCCTACACAACCTGCTGGGCACACAAACTGCCACCTATTAGCAAGTGCACAGTAAACTGTAATAAGGTTAACCTTGGGTTCATGTGTTTAGTTTTCATTCTGGGTTTGAAATTAATGCATCTCAGACCTAGAGATTGCTTTCAATATACCTTGATAAAGTTTACATCATTTTGTCTATTTTCTAACTAAATATATCATGAATTATAAAAAAACCACACACACACCAAAAAAAAAAAAAATATTAAACAAATGGCAAAGACTGATTACCCTCTCTGAGTGGGAGCTGTTCCCTACACGCCTTGGGTTCTACATGGGTTTTACTTGTTTCCTTTCTTCTCCCACGCAACTGATATGCTTCCTTTTAACAGTGTACTAGAGATGCCAAACTAGAGCTAGTTTTAGGTACTTAAGGTTAGACTAGAACAACAGAGTGGCTCAAATAACAGGTTTCAGACTCTGCTTATTTGGCAAAAGTAGCTCAATGCCCTATTAACCTCTACCTCCTGCCTGCACATCCAGATAACAGCAATTTACTGTTTCTGCACCCCTGAAGTTGAAGTAATCATCAGAAACAAACATCTATTCTAGTCCTTTAATGGTAGAAAGAGAAATCACTGCTCTCTATGTCTCCATGCTATCTTATAGCCTCAGATGTACAGTTTTATCTTTAGCATTAGAGAACTAAAATCAGTTAACACTGCTGAAAAGTCTTGAGCTGCCTCTGAGTCACTTCTGCCAACCTCTCCGACTTCTGTTCAACAAGCCTGCAGTGCAGTAAGTCTGTTTTTCCAGAAGCATTACAGACCTAAGGGTAGGAAGGGAGATGAAACTGCAGTGATGGTGTGATTCATCATAAATAAACTTCCCTTGCTCCTCCATCATGTTCACATCTTTCCTAACTTGGGTTCAAAATGTTTCTTCCCAAATTTTCCTTTAACCCAAGATCCAAAAGGAAATGCCTGGAACTTCAAAATGCACATCAGCACTGCCCCCACTACATGGGCTGCAAAAGAGCTGTTGTTGGATTGCAGCCAGGGTAGCAAAAAACAGGGAGTACAAAGCACTTGGTCCTAGTCTCAGCAGAATGGTAGAAAACTCTAGCAAGCGAGTTCCTGCATCTGAGGAGAAAGCCCCATGACAACCTGCAGCTTGTATAAGGAGTTAACCAGCTCTTTCTGTAGGTCATCTGATCCATTCTGAGGCTTCCTAGTGGGGTCCAGCTTCTACCCCAGCTGCTGTGTTGGGTCAGCAGAGTACCCTTCCCGTATGGTGGCCTTCCATTTAGTTACTTACATTGTGCTAATACGCCTCATCATGTTGACATGATCATTCCTACCAAACCTAACTCTGGACTGAATTATGGCTTATAAAACTTGCTGTTGACTTGTTAGAGACAAAAAAGGGCCAGTCAGAATTTTTCAGGGAGGTAAACCTGAAGTAATAGAGAACTAGAACATTTTAAACTTTGTGTCTTTACCTGGGTCCAGTCAAACTCTGTGATTAACTATAAAGAAAGATGTGAATTATGCACTGGTCATAAAGCTTTCAGGAAAAGAAGAAAGAACCTCATAGTTTTTTTTCCATGAAATATAGCTGTAAAAGTAGCTAGAAGAATAAGAAAGAAAATTAAAAAATGCACCTCAGTTTTCATATGCAGAAAAGTCAAAACAAGTAAAATGCATATTTTTTCCCCTTTAACTGGTCACCTATAAACTACAATTTTATTTTTAATCCTCTTCTGTTTCAACAGCAGACCTATTTTTATGTAGCACTTCTGTTGGCAATTTTCCTCCAAGTGCTTTGAATGTGTTCATAATAAGAGCGTTAGTTTAGTGATTGCTGCACTAATGTGATGTAAGGAATGAAAAGAATGATTCATTTCTTATTCTAAAGCTTTAAATACAAATTAACACAAAAAAAGCCCCACTAATCTTCTTTTGGGGGGATTTAGATGTTACAGTATTACACAGACTACTTAAAAGCAATAAAAGAAATAACCTTAGAAAATTAAGCAAAATGAATTTTCAATTAGTTTCAGAAACGACGACAAATGTATTTTAAAATGAAAGAGTAAAATGCAACTTTGTTCAGTATCAATTGAAATTGCCTTTTGTGCTTAATATAGTTCACTTATAATTAGCTGAAGATTTTGTTCTGGTTTGAAACAAAGTTCCATCTTGAGATTACTATGTACTGTGTACACAGAACTTTTATCAAGAAAGGCTGTTGCTGCAGGGTTTGCTTTGACAGCCTTTATCATAGCTGTACAGAAACGAAAAGTGAAAGAACACAGCTGGTTTTAACAATGGGGCATGTTCAACATTAGACCAAAACACATTAGATATTGCAAAATATTGCACATTGTATTTATAGCTCCATGCAAGTTTTTGAAATTCATGCTGATGCTGCTCTATTCCAGCCTCTTAGAACAATCTGTCCCCTAATGATGGAATTAGATCTCACTTTCAGAAACTGCTTTTTAAACCAGTGGCAGCAGGGTTGGATTCAGAGCACTGAGAGCAAAATAATGAATTTAAGCATATTCTAAACACTTGGTGGTGTAATCTGTAGGTCTCTCTCAGACTCTGAAACTATATTTGCAGTGCTCTGTCATTATGGCTCACTCTTTTTGGAAATGCCATTCTGAGAATGTCCTGGCATCCAGCCATGAGGTTATTTGAATGATGCTGATTGTAAAAACATTTAGGGTGAGAATCCCCAAATGTATTTAAACAGCAGGTCCAACATTTAAGCTGAAAAGCTCCAGAACCCCCAATAATTGTTTCATCCTCCTTGAATAATCTACATTTCATAAATTCTGCCAAACATACATGAAGTCACTTACGTCTTGAGGCCATCAGTGTAACACTTACATATCTTTACAAATAGAATAATCAGCCAGGCATTTTTGTTTTGTTTTGGGACATGGGGCCTTTTTTTTAGCTACTCAGAGCACACCACATAAAAGACAGCAAGAAAAATTGTTCTTTTTTTTCTAGCAGGCTACTGGTTACAGCCTTCATCAAATGTGTGAGAAATTGAGAATCTGGTTTCACCTCTCCCTGTTTAGAAGAAAATTTCAACACAGAAACTCTGTATTTTCTACAGAGACAAATTTAATAATTAAAAAAAAGAGACAGAGAGAGAGAGTGTGTATGAGAGACAGGAAAAAAAATAGCTCATGGAAGAAGAAAATTGCTGTATGACACTAAATAAGAAGCTTTGAAGTACATCAGTGCATGAACCAGTCTAAGCAAAATCCGTAAATCACTAAAGTCAGTGAAAGACTCCAATTTAAAAGATTCTGATCCGTATTTTATAAACCCCTGTGGTTTATGTGTTTATAAGACTGTAAGACTGAAGTAAAAATGAAAGACTCCACTCTTGCCAGTAAGATGGGTCATTTCCATTTAAGTATGAATTTGTCACCTAAGCACTTGTGGACAATAGAAATGATGGAAATGGTAGGTTTAAAAGATGTTACAGGCTCAGAAGATAATACTGTTTTCTGGGTGTCTTCTGTCCTTCTCTCTCTTTTCCAGAACCTTCACAAAGCTATTAACTAGTGTCTGGGGACTGTATCAGACCCATGACATGGGAAAAAGGAATTGCCACTTTGCTATTTGTAAGTCTGATAGCAGTCTCAAAGTCTGGCATACCTCAAAAGGAAAATGATATTCAGGCTCCTTGAGAAGATGAGAAACTATAAGAAAAGAGCTCTGAGTTGGTCAGTCTGTTTACATGCAATGAAATGGCAGAGAATGTTGCTACGTTGTACCACCTTATCTGTAGACATGTAGTATTCTGTACTGGAAAAGGAGGGGTCAAGTGCAAGGGAAGAATCCTAGCAGGACTTAATTTCCTATGTTCTAGATGACGTAGCTGTATGAAATACTTTAAAGGTTTAGTTAGAAATGCCTCTCTTCTTGAAGATGTGGCTCAGTTTGACCATATTTGCTGGTACTGATTCTCCATCATCTCTAGTGGCAAGGTGGGAGCGTGGCTGACGCCCACAGAGCGAGCTAAACTCTCCTTCATCTGCTCCACAGTGAAGGGTGATCCCTTCTAGTCTGCCTATAGAGGTCTCCCCTAAAGAACAGCTTCCAGCCCATTCTATCTTGCAGAAACACCTGTTCCTGGCAAGGGGACGGCTAGCTGGTGTAGGCCAAAAACATACCCAACGATTAAACGATGCGTGTGATCACATCAGTGCCAGAATCATAGAATCATAGAATGGCTTGGGTTAGAAGGGACCTCAGAGATCATCTAGTTCCAACCCCCCTGCCATGGACAGGCCAACCACTAGCTCACTAGATCGAAATGCCCAGGAACCCATCCAGCCTGGCCAGAATTCATGCCCTGAATCATTTAGCTAATTAATATAGATTTAACCATTGCTTACGTAACAGACTAACAGGCTGCTCCTAATTTCCTACAAAAGTGAAAGCATATTGATAACTAAGGTAGAACATGTTACTTTTTCTGGTATTAGAAAGAAATTGTTATCTGCTGGTGTGAACCAAAATCATTCTACAGTCTCATTGCATGTGATCAAAACATTCAGCAAAAATAGTTTTGAGTGAAAAAAAAAATTAGTTTTTCAGTATTTTTTGCTTATATTTGTAGTCAGACTTTGAATCCATTATTGTGAGCTTGACAGTAAATAACAGCTGAGACTGAAATAACAAGATTAATATTTATAAATGCTATCAAATATCTTTGCCTACCCAGTGGTGTACTGAATGCAATTTTAATATCAGAAGGCAATCCGCTATCATTAAGAATAAAATGATGAATATTCCCCATATATAACGAATACATCCTGTTGCTGAGATGTGGAATATCTTCTTCATAGGCTCCAGTGTGATCCTGTTGACTTTAGCAATTCAGATGACCTGGCAGGCAGTCTGGTCATTCACTGTGAAGGTAAGGTCTTTTTAGAAGTACAGGTATCAGAATTCTGCTGATACAGTTGGTTTGAGAAAAGATTGTTAATACTGAATTGTCATATAAATATTTTAACCTATTTAACATTAGCACCAGTACTTTTACCGTAGGAGTAGAAAACCTGTATGTAAAGTTATTTGGTAGACTGTGAAGACATAAATAGCGGATATTTAAAACACTAACTCCATGTTAGTGGAGTTACTGCACTAATAGTGACACGTGAAAGCTTGAAAAAAGTGTGTCTTTCATTTCAGTATTTTCCATCACCATAATTACTGGATCAGTTTTGTAAATGAAGAGTATGATTTCTGTTCTTGCTTAACTCAGCTGTGGGAGGTTGGGTGTTAGCAATAAAAAATATTGAATAAGAGAAGTCTTGATAACTGGAAACTCAGTGCAATGAAGGTCCCTGGTCCATACCTACAAGCAACTCCCTTTCTGCAGTTTCTGTGTGATGGATATGTTTCAAGAACTGTTTGGTAAAAAAAAGTTACTTGTTTACTCCTTGCACTGTGTAGAGTTTGTACTTTGTAAGGTGTGTTATTTTTACAGAATAATGTCTAGCTATGTGAGTGATGATGCATGCTTAACTGCATTAGTTCATCATATATGTTAATGAAGTTCAGAAGGATAAAATGCACTTTCACTTCTGGTGGTTTTTATTTTCTAAATACATTTTGTCCTGGTAGAGATGTTATACTAAACTGTGTCTAATGACAGCACTTCGTTTAGCTGGATCACGTCTGCGGATGTAAAATCAGAGCCCTACACAGCTTCAGGATTGTCTTGGCAGTAACAATGTTGATGTTCTGCACAAAAACGAACGTCGCTTAGTCACATTATGGGAATAAAATAATTTATTTTCCTTGAGTGGTTTGGTTTTATTGCTTGTTTGCTTAGCTGTTGCTGTTTGTTTGTTTGTTTGGAGAGGTGGTGGCCCATAACATTCTGAACAAAATATATTGCATAATAACTTAGGCTGGTGGTCAAATTCTAAATGAGTGTATGTTACAAAGATCTCTTATATGGCCATTTTATAGCTTTGTCATATGCATCCTTTTACAGTTAGGTTATATATAAACCATTACATCAGCATTCTAGCTCAAACATTTTAGGAAGACCAAAACAAAGCATGAGGTGGAAATACAGTTAATCACCCAAATATCAGGGATCTATGCAAATACAGGAAATATAAATGCAGTGCAGTCTGATATGGGCAGATGTGAATCTGCTGAAGACAAATGAGGAATTTTTAACATAATCTCAGCTGGACTGGGATTTTACTAGAGACCTCTCTCCCTGTTTTATGAGGTAAGAATACATGTCTGAAATGTGTCTGGATAATGGCATTCTATCCTAAACAAGGAAAAAAGTTTTTGAAGTGTGACTGTGGTAGAACAGGGCAGAGCAATAACAGCAATTAAAAAGATTGACATGCAGAGAAATTGCAACAACCTTTATCATACACCAGAAAATGCTCCTACGAGTTTCATATCACAGAAAATGAGGAGTGCATGTGTACGTCTGGTTTCCTAACAACTACGTTTGCAAGTATGGCTCACGATTCTGAATGTGAAGACATGCCCACCAACAAAGGATACAAAACATTGTTTCAAGTCAGCATAGTTGTCAGATATATGATCATGCTATCTTCTAATGATAGAAGGGCATATGAAGTTATGAATCTACACAAAATATTACTGTATACATAATATGCCAAGATGACATTAATCTTTATGTGAAGTGTTTCAGTATGTAATCCATACGGAAATAAATATATGAAGCATTTATTTATTGCAAATATAAAAACAAAAGGATTGAGATAATACAATCTAAATCATTTTTTCAAATCAAAACAACATAAGAAACAGAAGAAATTTAAGAGATATGATCTCTGAATAATTTTATCTAAAAAACTATTGTTACATGAAGCTGGA
This sequence comes from Alectura lathami, assembly GCA_013399715.1. Classification (NCBI taxonomy): domain Eukaryota; kingdom Metazoa; phylum Chordata; class Aves; order Galliformes; family Megapodiidae; genus Alectura; species Alectura lathami. The sequence goes on along the minus strand of VXAV01005642.1, from coordinate 106,533 downwards.
GATTTTTGGAACATGGAGTATTTATCTGAATATAAATCCATATATTCATTTACGGTTACAAGTACATAGAATTTACCACTATGAGAAGATGCTATTGGTCTGTCTGTTGGAAGAAGTGAATTATCTATTAATTAACTAAATATTCACACGTGCAAACAAAGTAAATAATGCACTAAAATGCATAATGGAATCCAATAAGCCTACAAAATTCTTGCTAATGTTCTATCTGTCTTAGCCAAACTTAATACATAAGTGAACAAGTAAATAAATAAGTGAATGAATAACTAGTGGACCTTAAAAGCCAAGCCAGGAGTTCAGATCGTTTAGATACATATCCAAACATGCCCTGCTGGTGTCAGACCAGTAAATCTGGCCTTCCAGAACAGTATTCTCTCTCCAGCTACAGCAACAGCAACAGGAGATGGTATCTACTGAAAGCATGTAAGCCTGGCCACATCCTGCATTCCACTCTCTTCCAAAACCCCAGCATCCACAGTTGTTTTAGGGGTGCTAGAGGGCATGTCCCTTCCAGTTTTCATTAGGATTTATTTATGGACCTTTGCCTGTGAAAACAGACTTCATTCTTTACTTCGTTCTATTTTGCTTAGACTTTTGTATTTTGGAAAGATCTGTTATCCTCACTGAAAATGTCCTACGTAGATCCATTTACACTTAGCTGCTCACCTGATCTTAACTTCTGCCCATGAAAAGAATGAGGAGAAAAGCAGTCTCCTGACACAGCCAAGACCAATAACTGAGTAACTTAGAAAGTGAATTATTATAATGTACCTGAAAACAGAGAACCAGTGTATTTGATGCACCTGCAAAGGTGTATCCAACATTACTAGGCAAAAAATGTGTAATTATGCAGAACCCTGAGAGGATGTTATACTGCTACTCTTTGCAGTTGACAAAAGAATTTGTACATGTTTAGAGACACTGAGGATTAGATACCACCTTACATTAAATACTCATGGAAAATTTCTCCTGACGGCTGATGCACAGAAATTCAGAAAAAAAAAAAAAAACAAAA
>VXAV01005642.1:92206-102337 GCA_013399715.1 Alectura lathami | reverse complement strand
AGGGCACTTATGTCTGATAAATGAGAGCAAGCAATTATGTATTACGATTCAAAGACCACTTTAAGATAATATTTTGTAAAAAATATTTGGATTTATTTGAATATATTTAATCACAGTGTTAAAATGTGAATTATGATCAGCTAAAAAGAAATGGCTGCAGCATTATAATTTACAGAGCATTGTGTTATCAGTTCCTCAGAATATTAAAAGTTCGGTTTTATTTCTGTGTTAGGCAGTGGAAGTTTTGCTGTTGTCTTTAACAGAAGAGAATGAGGTCATCAGGTGAAGTTAATTCCATACAGATTGCCAGTGCCAGCAACCATATATGCAGTGATTTATGACATGATTTCCCCCTTGGGTCTGTACTTTAAAGGCTCTCCTTTGCAGAAAGGTAGCCACTCTGCGCTGGGCACTTTTTGTCAGACAAGTCAGTGTTTTAAATGTAGATTTTTACAATGCAAGTATAAAACACATTTTTTGCACAGCAGAGGAACACTAGGCTAAGGGTTGTTTGTCCTCTGAATATGATGGAGCTATCTATGGATTCAATTCCAAATCATAAGATCCTGTATCGTCAACTCCTTCACTGTCACATAACTGAACAACATATTTTTCCTTACCACTAATTGTAGCTTGTTTTTTTTCAGTGTACTAGATTGATTGGTGTGTTACTTCAAGTTATTCACTCTACTTACCTTGTCCTACAAAGTTAACACAAGTTTATATATACAGCATCATACCTCCCAAAAGACAGGTTTAGAATACAGACATGGTCCAGGGCAATGGAAGTTGTATAGGCAGTTTGCTCCTTCATTAACCATCCTGTAAGCTGGCTTGGATTCAAGACTGATGTCAAAATTCAAGATGGCCAGAGTAACTTGGGCAAAATAAAATCAGTGGACAGATAGACCAACTGTTTGTGCATGTAGGTGATAGAGTAATAATGTGCAATAAAGCACTAATGTAATGAAGAAGTCAGTCATCACTGTGCAGAGCATCTGCTCTTACATCCACGACATGATCAAGACAGCTAAAGGGCCACATAAAGCCAAAAGCCTCTGGTTACATGGTGATTGCTTTTGACCAAATTGTTTGCTCTGTGCTACCCTCCAGACTCTGATTACATGCAGCCAAACTGGATCCTTTGCACAGATATGGCCTCTGACCACAATGAAAAAATCATGTTATGACAATTTTCTTTTAAATATGCCTAAAAGGCAAAAGAGTAGGGGAAAAAAAAAGAAACAAACAAAAACAAAAATCTAATTTAGATCATGGCTTCCATCCTGACCTTTGGCAAATTTTTAAATTTTTCATCTTACTGTATTTTGGACATTTGTCTCTTTTTAGGGAACTGTTATTTATTAAGATGGCTAATTGACTGAGACTTTGATTTGAGTGCTAGAATTATCCAAAAGTCTCTTGCTAATTTGCTTCTAATAGCAACTGTTTCAGGTTTAGCAGCAAAACAATTAGATCACATTGGTACAAAATATGACTGCTTCAGTGACTCAGATATTCCAAACAGAGGAATCAAAAGCAATATTTACTGCTAGGATTGGCTAGATATGTCTTCTTTCTTATAATTAAAATGCATAGCGTCAAGTAGACCAGATTAAATCACAGGCGTGGTTTATGCCAGCTGAGAAGAGCTAATGTATTTTGTAATGTATAAAAAGCTATGTGTCTTTATGTAATCCTCATCTGATGACTGCACTTTCTAACCTCTACAATATCTAACAAAAATGGAGTAAGAATGCTTCTTAATGATTATGGCTGCGAGAAAATAAAGCTCACTTCCTGTAGGCTGTAAAAAGACAGATCTTCATAATCTACACAACATTGTGTGTATGCATGTTATTCTGATTTCCTGTTTTACACACAAAAAGAATTGACCAAACACCATAGAGTAAATGCCCAAACAAACAACACTTCACTAGACTGTTCACTGAGTCATTTTGGATTTAATGCACATCCATTATTAATCTCTTCCTTCAAAGACCCTCTTATTTTAGAATATTCTCTCTACTGGTTTTATCTAGGCCTAGAAGTATAATGTACCACTACTGTTAAGACAGTTCAGTTCACTTTCAGCTGAGGGGCATGGGAGGGAGCTTAAAAACGAGGAGTAAATATAATTTAACTATGATGCAAGTGCATTGTACAGGCATACAAGATATGCACACTGGTAGAAGCTTAACTATAATGTTGATCGTGTGACTAAAGTTAGTTTTTTTAAAAAGTGCCTGACATTTAAAAGTGATTAATCGGTGTGTAAAGCTAAAAAGAGAAATCCATCTTCCTCTAGAGGCAGCACTGTTTTGTTTTACATATAGGAACTGCTGTAATGAGATGTAAGCATCTATCTGCAGTTCAAAGCATCTTGAAAAATAAGAGAAAATGGTCCATGATTGTATTGAGCTCACTGTGCTGTATCACTGAGCACAAAAGTGATCTTGGATTTTTGACAGAGTAATCTTTCAGCAAGAGGCATACTGTCAAAATGTCCCTGCAAGGATTTCTTCTCTGTATATATTGATATGCATATTGATGAAGTTTATGCTGATAATATCTCATCTGTGGATCTGAGAGTGAATTTTTAAAAGTCTGTAACTGTATGGAGAGCACCAAAATTGGGATAGCTGTTGCTGCAGTAGTTGACAGAATGTCCAGTTTTGTCACGCTCAACTTACAAAATGCTGAGTGCAGGCAAAGACGCAACGTTAGGGTATGGAGGGATTCTTTTCTGAATGCCTCAAAGCTTAGGAACATCATATTCTATACACATTGCCTACTGCATGCCACAACATGATTCATTCTTCTAAGGTGCTTCTCTTCCAGGTGCTCTTCCTGGGAACACAGGGGAAGTTTAACTAATGACGAGCTTCTGTTACAATTGAAGAATGCCTCCACCTGAACTTCTTACTCCAAGCTGCTCTTGCAGAAGGATGAATCATTCTTGAAAACTTGTATTAGAGTTCCACATCAGACAACTGAGGTTTTTGTCTTTGGGAAGATCAACCACCTGCTGCAACTCATCATACTTATTGTGAGAGCAAGTGGTAGTTCCTAAAACTCAAAAAATCTCCAAACTGCTGAGGCTTCACTTTTTAGCACTCTGATCAAAAATATAAAACAAATCACTATTTCTTTGCTGGCCACTGTCCAGAAATAGAGTCTTATGTTGTAGAAGTTACCTCAAAGGAATACACCAGACTCCAGTCTCTTTTATCATAGGTACTTCACGGAACCATTTTATTTCTCACCCCATGAGTGCTACTATATATTCAATATTTTTAATAGTAATAATAAGCTAGGCCAAGAAAAGTTTAAGTATCCAAAGAGGAAAATTAGGTGCTATGTTTTAATAGATTTGTCTAAGGTAGAACCATAACAGAAGCCATCAGGAGCAGCAAGTCCTGCTGCTATTGGGGCAGGTGCCTCACCAGCCTGCACGAAGCACCATGTGAAACAAAGACAATAGCTCTTAGCTGCCACAGCACAGTGACACCTGAGCAGGCCCGCGGGCCCAGGCACGCAGTGAAGGCACAGGCTGATAATGAGAGTGCATTGGCAGAGGGCGTGGGTGGAGGTCCCATGTGGAGCTGATCAGGGCCATTAGGGCCCTCAGGTGGCTTCTTTTCTTTTCCAGGCTAGGTGAGTGTTCAAAAGCAGCCATGGCATGTGCTGGTGCTTAGGTACAGTAAGAATTAAGGGAGCTGTCTTTCCGATAGCATGAAAACAACCCTCAAAGTACACATGACCTCAGGAAAAAGGAAATACGGTGTATTCAGAGTGCGGCTAAACATTTGAGTATCCTATGTGCATGAAATTCTGTATGCTCTGTCACAACAGTTATTGCAACCCCAGCAACAGTATTAGCAGCAATACCAGTCACAGCAGTGTTATGCTTGAGCTCTGTGCTACACAAAATATAAAATATATTTAAAATGTCTTTCAAAATATTTTCATGCTCTTTCTCTAGTAACTGCACTTTTGTCATATTTCTGTCATGCTTTCACAAACCTGTATTTCTTACTGCCTTTTTCAGGAACAGTAGTTCTTAATTTGAAGCAGTGCCCTTTCCTATTCAGCAATAATATCTTGGGTTTTCTCAATGTTTAGTGACAATAATTATTATATTACCAAAGCTGCTGGTAGACTGCTTATGGAATTTTGTAAGACATAAATGATACCTGAGAGTATGGTAAGTGCTTAAAAAAGATCAGGGATTAGTCAAAAAAATCTTGGAATAAACTATGAAAAATCCTGAAATCTTTCTAGAAAATTGCTTTCCTCAAATGTGCTGCAAGTTCTGTTTCTGCCAAGGATTATTTTTACAAGGCTGCTCCCTCCTAATAGAGAGGCTCTCCATGATGCTGTTCCTGCTACTGACTGCTCACGGTTTTGTTTTTCCTATTCACTATTCATACTAGATTTTGAGTTGTTTTTGTGCCCATAAAACTGAAGACTAACAGCCTCTGGAGCCAAGCACAGTCTCTTTGTTGGGTAGAAATAAAGCCTACAGGAGAGGATGGATGTGCTCAGCGTCCCAGCAAGTGGCTTGAGATGAAGTGATATTGGCAAGATTCAGACTGAAATTATTACAAAACATGAATGCCACATGTGCAACTGCTGCCTGGCTGTTTCTGTGCTTCTCTCCTTTTGTTAAAAAGTGCTATCTTAAAAAAAAAAAAAATAGTAATAACCTTGATCTTGTGCCATTGCTATCTGAAAATTGCAGGGTCTTACAGATCCCAGAATGAAAGATCAAGGGGGAAAATGATTGTTCTGCCAAACATGAAGCTTTTATAATGACAGTATTATGTATTGCTTCCACAGAACAAGCCTTCCATTTAGCTTAGCTTGTAAACTAGCCTTACCAAGAAGTTTGATGACATGCTGTCTCCTTCCCAAAACAATCTGAGAAAACTTCATTAACAATGGTAATTTTTCAGGTCTGGCAGTTATTAATAGTAGATTGGCATATTTTTAGTTTTATTCATTTCAGTTGGGTTGCACTAATACAAAGATACATGGGATTTCCTTTAGGTTAGATAATCACACTAAATTTTGTGATATTAAACTAAAGAAAAGCACTATCTCGAGCCAGTTACAGGCAGGCTCCCTCAGTGCTGCCAATGCATCTCAATGCTAGTTGTGCTGTCCCTGTTAGTCAGTCCTGGGTTTCTCAGCAAGAAGTCATGCCAGCTGAGTAGTTGTTTTATGAGAACAGTTGGAAATTAGTATATCATTTTCACCATAAAAAGAGTTTGAATTTAGTCTGAAAAGTGAAAAGCTGGTACGTACATCGTTGACTCTTGTTCCCCTTCTGTTTAATAACTTAGGGTTCTTCTACTGTAACCTTCCTTATTCCGAGTATCATGTGCCCCTCATTAGAAGCATGTTAATCTCAGAGTCACAAAAGCTAAACTAAATTCTTTACTTTGCCAGAAATGTTTTGGTAGCAGTACAGATAACAGAAGATGAAAATATCTTAGTAGATATCCTGTGGTCTGCCCTTTTATATACCTTTATATACTTTATTTATACCTTTATATACTGCCCTCTTATACTTTTTTCCATTTCTGGGCATATATAAAATATATGCAATCTCAGTCTCTCGTATAAGCAGATACAAATGCATCTCAGTGCTGAACAGAATCTGAACGAGCTATATTTCTGTAATTCTGTAATATTGGCTTAACCAGTGCAACAGTACATTGCCTTGATTGTGAACAATTGACCAAATTTACAGAGATGTTTTGGAACTTATTCTGCATTAATCTTGTTTGCATATGTTGAAAAAAATACTTACAGAGAAAAATTTAGTTCATAGTTTTATATTGTTTTGGTAGTAAGAACCTTCTTTTTCCTTCTTCTCCCCTAAATATAAATTTTTATTTGCTTTTTTATTATTTTACTTGTGTAGAAATTATGATCTGGAGGATACTGGACTCTGCTACTCCTTTAGACTCAATGGGAACCACATATTCCCTCTTTCAGTTATTTTCATCTCATTCTAAGTTTTGGCAATAGTTATAAACTTTCAGTTTCATCTGATTCTACCTGTGCTATAATGGGATATTTTACTTTCCAACAGTACAGTCTATCTAAGAGTAGTTCCCATTTCTTGCTGAATTTTATGTTCATGACTCTCCTTCATTCCCTTCAGTTTTACTGTAGTGATGATGTAGAAATGACTCAAAGTCTATCACCAACATTTTTTAAATTGAAAACAAAGATAATTTACCTCATTGGCAGTACTGGCACAATATGATTTTAAATTATTCTGTATTTTCTATAAAGTAGTAGTGGAGAGATGTGGTAGTATATCAAGGCAGACACTTTAAATGTCGGTTACTATAGCTTATTTCAAAGTGTTTGTATTGAATAATTTTCAATTTTTTGGCAGGTCATGAGCAGACGTTTTTGTGTGTAGCACATATTTTAAATGGGTTTTATCCCGATGAATAAGCTCATATGGTTCATTTTACATGAGGGACAAGGGCCTTTTTTATGTTGGTATGACGCTGATTTTCACATGGTAAGTCATGCTTTTCAAAGTGTCTGTAATTTCATTTCAATGCTCTGCTCAGACATTTTACCAAAGGACAGCTATTATTGGCATGATATGACTTTAAAAGTTGCAGAATTCATAGTTCTTTTTAATCATCATTTCTATTTGTGTTTCTGCAAACCATTTTATTAGTACCTTTTATTGGTATCCTGTGTCAGAATAGACTAATGGGCTATGAAACAGTAACTCGTAAGAAAGAATAAACCCACAGTGCTGACAATTGTCAGAGCAATCTTCCTTTTAATTTTATTTCTTACTGCTCACTGAGCTGCAGAGCCGGACATACTTAAGGATTACTAAATATTACTTTTCATGCAAGCAGCTACTAGCTGCCATGTCTGAATTACAGCAACTTGGGTAGAGTTTGTCAGAGAAGTTTGGCATGGCCATGCTTGGATTTGTCATCAAATTTGACTGTATATACAGCTTAGAATTTGGACCTGACTTCAAAGCTGGCCATATTTTGAGCAGAGAATTGGAATAGATGACCTCCAGAGATCCCTTCCAGCATGAATTATTTTATATTTCTGAATATACATGATCACTGTAGAAGGAGACATCTGACAAAATAGTCTAGTAAGAATCTCTCCATTAGGATCAAAACCTTACATAACATTTCTAGTTCTAATTTTCTAATTCTAAAAATTCTAGTTCTGTGTTCAGAATTAAGGTGATGCTTCATAAAGCATAATATTCAATAGGAAATATAATCCTCTTAGATTATCATTACTGTGTCAGGTCTGCAGTACAGTGCACCTAACTTTCATAGACAGATTTTTTCCTATCCTCTGACTGAGTTTCAGGTTTTATAATCTTATAATCCAATAAGGAGAAGATCAAATCTTTTGCTGATTTCCTTTTTGTGTAACTGACCATTTAGTGGCTTTATGATGAGCTTCCTTTTGGAACAAGGTTTTAGAATACCTATGTATTCACAGAAAAGGTACCTTATAGAAAACCAAAAACGTATCAATCAAATTCATGTTGAAATTTGGGTAAATATTCTCAGGCATATCCTCTGCTTATACTATTAGTGTAAATGCAGAGTTGCCTTAATACTCCCAGCAAGATGTCAATTCTAGCTCTTCACAATACAAATGTAGATGGATATCAGAAGGATGGCATTTTACCACAGTGTGGGAGTGACAACAGCTCTATTTACTGGGCCATTTATTTCTTTTTAGCTCACACTTCCCTATAAGACACCTCCATTTCTGAATTCTATATTAAGGTAACTAAGAGACAGTTTGCATTTTAAAGAAAATTTTATAAAATGTACAAAGGATTTTTGGTTTTCTTTGAAAAGTGTTTATGGTTTTGTCCTAACAGCATTCAAATTCAAGAGATGCTGTTAGTGTCATCTCTCAAACTGCAGCCATGGATTTGAAGGTTTTTTGAGAAATACGACTCATTTTCCAACAGTCTCGGATTACAACTGCACATTTTCTGAGAACGTAGAGTCTGGTTGTATATTGTACACAGTGGGCAGGTATTATTCTTCGGAATAGGTGGATATCTAAATTAACTCCATGCTGGAATTCACTACAGTTCTATCAAAATTTAGGCCAGGGTTTCAACCTCCATCTGTGTAACTTATCTTGTAGGGGCTGAAGCTCTGTTAAAGATCATGCATAGGTTACTGCACATTTTCCTGGCAGGAAAAGGTGTGCATGCTGTCTCTTTCTAATTTGCAGCACTTTTATTTTATCCTTCTTTTCTATCTTCATAACATGATTTTTTTTTTCAATAAAAAATGCATGTTTTGAAAATGCACCTCACATAATTAAGCAATCTCCAGTTTACCTTATTGAAAAAGTTTTTCAGCTCAGTGTTTTCTACTGATCAACTTGCAGAAAGGACTAATTCTGTATGTTTTCTTTTAAAACCAAAGTGCCAAATTATGCAGCTTGACAAGTCCCTGTCAAGAACTCTTCTGCCATGTATGACAGTAAATCACCTGATATCATTTAACTTTTGCCTGTGGATTTCAGTGCAGCACCTTTTAGGTGGGGTTGTGGTAGAAGTATCTTTAGGAAGCAGCAAGGCTCCTTTTCCTTAATTTTTATTTGCTGAACTAGCTGGAAGTCTATGAAAGCTACTGTCTTTGTACTGTTTTTGTCCAGTTAGTGGAAGTAAGTCAGACATTTTGTGTAGTGATTATTGTTATTTATCATGTATATTCAGTAACTTTGTTGTTACAGGACTGTTTCAGAATTCATTGATAATTCTGGTAATATTTATTTTTCTGAAGGGAGAAAAGAGCATTTAATCATGTATTTAAAGAAACTCTTCAATAAACAATTTCATGGTCTATAACCATATTAATGAAAAAAAGGAATTAGTATCAACCAATTTGAAACTTTTTCCATGAAAGTTGGCACACAGTTCTGAGTGTTCAGAAATTCTGAGAATTGTGTTTATAAAACTAGTGTGAGTTACCATTTTTCATGTTACAAAATAATTGTTTATCATGTGCATAAATAATCACTCACCATATATTTATGTAACCAAATTTATTCTTGTAATTTTGGTTAACCTGCACCATTAGAAGTGGAAAATGCTTTTGCTAAGTGGTGGCCAGTCAGTAGATTTTACTTAACAGAATTTTTTTTTCTTCAACCATTTCCAGATAACACACAGAAGAATATGTTGTTTAGGGTATTGATTGCTGATTAAAGAGTTTTTACAGATGCTTTTTATTTTTTAGCTCACTTGTATGATAATGTTTTCTTTTCCCCACAGCGATACCACACAATCAATGTCATGATTTTTCAGCAATATCACTGTGACAAATAGAAGATGGTAAATTCATCCATTCCACGCCAGTCAGTAGGAAGAAAAAAGGTAAGATATGTTCTCTCCACTTACTTTCAACTATAAGAACATTTCTTATTCAAAGGTTAACCTAATCTGTCATGTCTCACAGCCATTCAGATAGAAATTTCATAATACATAAATCTGTAAATGAAATAGTCAACAGACTATCCTTTTTAGCTTTACTCTGAATACTATGATTCTTCACTGATTTCTTCTTCCACTTACATTAGCTTTATTTCTGTTCATTCTTTAAATACAAAGTACTTCACAAAAGATTTTATTGATGTCATTTGACACATATTTACTCAGCATTGCTCTCAAAAAAAAATGAAAATTGCATGAAGATCTAAGTGTCACAGCTGCTGAGGCAGTTATGTCACTATTTCTGAACTTTAACTGCAGTAATTCCTGCAGATCCAGTGGTAAATATAATGCTAATACTGTAAGAGCAAGATCCTAACATAATTATTCCAGTTCAAAGTCTTTCTGCATTAAATTAAAAAATCCTTGAGATAAAATGTGTTGAATATTTTGCTTCCTTTTTTTTCTACAAAACAATCATAGAATCATAGCATGGCTGGGGTCGGAAGGGACCTCAGAGATCATCTAGTTCCAACCCCCCTGCTGTGGACAGGGCTGCCAACCACTAGCTCACCAGATCAAACTGCCCAGGAACCCATCCAGCCTGGCCTTGAACACAGCCAGGGATGGGGCAGCCACAGCTTCTCTGGGCA
>VXAV01005642.1:78428-91747 GCA_013399715.1 Alectura lathami | reverse complement strand
CAGGGCTGCTCTCAAGGAGTTCTTCTCCCAATGTGTACACACACCTGGGATTGCCCCGACCCAAGTGCAACACCCTGCCCTTGGCCTTGTTGAACCTCATCAGGTTCTCGTGGGCCCACTTTTCCAGCCTGTCCAGGTCCCTCTGGATGGCATCCCTTCCTTCAGGGGTATCAACTGCACCACTCAGCTTGGTGTCATCAGCAAACTTGCTGAGGGTGCACTCGATCCCACAGTCTAAGTCACTGATAAAAAACAATAAAGAAGGCCATTTCATTAAAACTCCATATAATAAATCATAGTTTTGCAAAGTTTGAAATTGATGTGAATGAGAAACTGGACTGATTCAAAGACGAATTAGATTCAGCAAGTGCTTGGTACTTCAGGAATTAGTTTAACTGTAGAAGAGATTTTTGAAAGTAAAGATCATAGTGTTAACCTCCCTGAGATGAAGGTGATTATATATACAGATGACTGGAACGAAACAAGAAACAGCACATTTTCAGACCTGCAACTTAGTGCAGCAAGTTTTCTAGAAAGTGATACTGTAATTACAGACTTGCAGAAATGCATTAAATACCCTTCTCAAAGTTCAGGTAGCATCGATATTACACTTTTGAGTCCCATAGAGAGCTGTGTGGAAGAAAAGTGTTTCAGGGATACTCTGTCTTGTACTCTGAAAACGGTAATGAAAGTACTTCCCATGTTGTGTCATTATGACAAATAACTGATGAGTCTTACTGCAGCCTAAAGACCCACATATTCACATCGAAATGTTCTTTATATTTTTGTTTGAAGTAAGTATTTAGTATTTATTCTTGTAGTTCTGTCTATCTCATTAAATCTGCACCTAGTAAGTACGATAAGGGGACCTGATTGCCAAGAGAAATTAAAATTTTCTGAGAATTTTGACTATTCTAAGGATTGACCTTCATTTAAAAAAAAAAAAATAATAATAATAATAATAATAAAAATAAATTGTATCTTAGCTCTTTAGAGACCAGAAAAACTAAATCAAAATATTGATTTTAAGAGGAGTTTTGTGTTCTCAGCTGTTAATCTCCATTACGTCTATGCTGGTGATTTGCATGTCTCAGGTCATATTGACTGTGTAAGATTATGGTATGATGAAGCCTGACGTAATGGCTCAGAAGTTGCCATTGACAACTCAGTCTCCCTGAAGCTCCTTTGAAAATTATGTGGCCTGGGCATCAGTAGTTGAAAAGGGCTGCTGGCCTTTTCCAGATGCCTGTGGAAGCAATGTAGTCAGTGAGGAAGAAGTGCAGAAAAATTCTGATGTTAAGGTCTAGAAATATACATGTGCAGTCTAGAAAACTTGTGTTCCTAGCTGTGTACTAAGAAAGGTGGGAAACTCCTTATGTACCTTGATTTGGCTTGGATTGGCAAATACTGTGATGCCATATTGAGAGACGTTTTGGCTGTGGTGTTTGCTGTCAGGGACCCTAAATGTCATTTGGAAGAATATTTTTGTAATAATTTTACAGTCAGTGAGATTTGTGAACTTACTTATCTTAGACTGAAGATAAAGACAACCTGTGGTTTGTAAAAGCAGTGGCCAGTATTTGAGGGCAACAGTTTATGGAAATGGGTGAAAAACTTAAGTCAATTTCTTTGTGGTTTTCTCAAGCATCAGTTTAATATGGATATACTTTGCAATCCTTGTTAATGTCCTGAATTCTTTTTTTCTAATGTCTTTTTGAATAATACCTGTTTGTATAACTGCATATCAAAACTATACAAATATTTGTAATAGCCTGCTTTATATTAGGAAATTTGAGAATAGCTCATCCGGTATCATTAAAAGAATGAAGATAAGAATCTCTCTTTTAGAAATGTTCTTTTGCCTGAGCAAACAGTAACTTTTCTTAATCATCACGCAGTTGTGTGTGCTGATGCTGATAGTTTCAAAGAACCAAGAAATCTGCAGGTTTCCATTTCAGTTACCATGAATGCTAGGGTAGAAAAAAAGATATATTTTGGCTGCTGCTATGAATTGAATACTATTGAATACCCTTGGAAATGGTTTAACTTTGCTTCTGGGAAGTGTGCTACTAAAAATACTTAGTTGTATGTAAGGCTACATATATTTAATATTGATAATGTGGTTGTCACATCTATGTTAGATTCAATGGACTGCTAGTTATGTTGTCCTTTTTTATCTAAGCTATGAATCTCTCTCAGTCCCTCTTAATGAACAGCCTTTAGGATTCTTGATGGAAGCATTCCTAAAATATGTTGTTACAGCAGTGTCATTTCCTAGACTAAGTTTCCAAGTTTTTCTCTCCTGTTGAAATCCCCTGAGTTTAGGAATTTTGAATCTTCAAAAGCAAGTGAATTGAAAGATAATTTAGGTAGGGTTTAGTAAAAAGCCTGAATTTTGAAAAATGTTTAATGTATTTTTCTTTCTACTATGGTCAAGACAGACAGTGAGACTTGAGGTTGGTGGAAGAGATCATGCTAAAAACATGTTTCAGCTTTGCTATTTTCTCCATGCCAGATATTATGCATTAACTGCATCAGATAAATCTAAAATAGTCCAGCTACATGGTGTTATTTATATTTCATTTATCATAGCAGTAGACCTAGTTTACTTTAGTCAAAAAGTATCATTTATTAGAAGAAATTAAATGCAACATAAAAATATGTCACCTCAGTAAGTCCCAGTGGCATGCATTTATAATAATGAAATACATATCTGTAGACAGAATGATGGCTGTGTGTGCTCCACATTTCCATATAAATCAAAGTGTCAGTGCAACTGGAGATTTTGTCGTGTTTTCTACAAAGATCAGAGTTTTATTCTTATAAATGATCAGTATTAAATTAGTATATATAAATTACTTCAGGTAATATTATTTTCTAGCACATTCCTTTGCAGCATTCTCATAATGGCTCCTAAATCTGCAAAGCCTCATTACTACTTTGGGTTAATTCCTGGGATTTTGCAAACACTTTATTAAATCTGCATGAACAAATATATAGTGGGACTTGAAATTATCCGAGTCTTATCATGTAAATTCCTTTTTAAATACTTCAGTAAGTGTGATTAGCCCCAGCTGAGGCTCTGTCCCTGGGCGGTTTCCACTATACAGATTCATGTGTGGGTTTTCTGGAAAAGCAGTATGAAATATAATAGCAGTTGCTGCATTTTGGTTTTAAGTCATAAGCAATGAGAATGCTTTGAATCATTTCCATTGGGGGAAAGAAATTATTTGATAAAGCTCGTTCATTTAGAAAGAGTTTACAAAATCTTCTTTGTATGAGCACAGCAGGAATCGAGTAACTGGAGACAGTTTATTTGCTTATGTTTCTTAGCCTTTTCCCAGAATGCCTCTGCTCAGAGACATTTTCACTCTTTATTTTGCCTGAAGGCCACTTTTATCTCTCTTTGGAATTTTGACTGTGTTTCTCCAACTTTACCTGTCATTTACTAGGTGATTTGTACACAGATACACGCACATCTACTTACTAGCACCAAACAAATTCCTTGCTCTTCAGTTTCTAAGCAGCTTTCTGTTTGGGGGAGGTATCATTTTTTTCCTGTTTCTTGTTCAAAAAAGAAGTAGTAACAGCTTGCTACATATATCTTGAGAAAAAAGTGCCTGCCAGGTTTATCATAATAATTCTCTCCCCAAAGTAAAACCTTATGTGTTGTCTGGGGATGAACTGTTTACATAGTTATTTTAGAAACTGTGCTGAAACTACAATAGCTATTTCACATAGAATTACTGGGCAAAATGAGAGAAGTACAGTGCTCAGGTCATTTTACCCCCTTGTGTGATGAGCTGTGTGAAGAATTGTAACCCATTTTAATTTTAAGGTCTATGTTAGATTTTTGAAGGAATTTTACTCATATTCCTCCAATACATTTTTTTTTTGCTTCCTAGACTGACAGAAAGGGCCTCACAAAAAAAAAGGGCTCACCAATAAGTCATTATATTTACCAGTAGGTCACAGCAGAATCTGTTTAAAATGTCACAGTAAGACAATGGCAGGTGGACAGAAATTGCCTTCTGTTTCAATCACCATTTGTAATGTGCAGTTTCAGCATCGAGACTGCAGTAAGTCTGAAGAATTTCCAATGCTTTAACAAAAATTTTGAATGATTCCAAGGCCTTGACATCTCTACCTTTGAGCAATTAATCATTGATTAACAATGAAAATTTATTCTTCTCTGAAATATTCGTTATCGCAACATTTTCTGTCAGCATCTCATGTCTAGGGCAGTGAAGTTCACAACTGTTAAGATCCCCTAACTGAGTGGATAATAAAGGGCATCACAGTTTATTTTCTATTCACCCTCTATTCTAATTCAATTTCAGGCATAATCTAGAAAAGACCAGTGACTTGCAAAATGTTCACTTCCTGAGAACAAGACTCAGAAAGAAAACAGAGTTAATAAAGCAGAAAAACAGATGGAGGTATAACTATTTGTATAATTTGGGAGTCACTGTGCTGTGCCATCCATTGTGAAAACCGTATCACATGCCATGCAATTAACAATCTTCTCTGTCTAGCCACTGAGATAGGCAGATGTAACAGGCTGACCAATTTATTGTAACAGGTCTTTTTATAGTAGACTGATTGCAGAAAAGACTGATTGCAGAAAAATGTACAGAGAATGTTGCAGACGACATTAAAATATAAATGCTACATATGCTAGCATTTTTCTAAGCCTTCATTCATGAGGAATATTGCATATGTCTCAGTATAGGGGACCCCACAGGCAGCTGTAGAAGAGGACTGAGCAGGCTGTCAGAATTTTTCAGATAACACATGGATGGATAGTCCATGGCAGTTAATTTTGGCCAATTCTGCGTGTGTCATTTTCAGGCTGCCAAAGGCACATGTAAGCTGGCTTGCAGTGCCATTATTCATTCTTATCTTGATAAAGAAAGAAACCAGATTTTATTATTATGTTTTATAAGGACTCATTCCTTAATGGACTAATTTTGGTGTGTTCATAGCAGATCATTCCTGCTTGCTCACTGAAGGAGCTGTAACTCTCCATTTTTCTCAGTACCGTAGCTGAGAATATAATGTTTATGAACATAACCTCAGTTGTGCAGTTGAGAAACAAACGTGCAGAACAGTATCTGTTCGAGAAGGACCTGGAACTTCTGAGTTGTAGTCCAGAAAACAAACAGTAAGAACTTTCTTCCTCCTGCACACGTTGAAGCCTTTCTTCTTCAGTTTGCGATCTGCTGAATCTCCATAAACTTTAATTTATTTAGAGATCTGTAAAAAAAAACAGTTCAAGGCCTTCAGTATGTTGTGTTGATTGTATAATATACAGTACACTTTCCTCTGGTTCTCTATAGATGTAACTTCCTTTGTTATCTTACTGTCATTTACCGAGATTTTAGACATGGCATCTTCTGAATGATATTTAAAAGACTTATGGTCATTAAATATCCCCTGATTTTTTTTGCAAGAACTTCTATTTTGGATAGAGGTAAGCTGGAGTTTTGCCTACATCACTCTTCTCCTGTATTTTAAATTATTCTTCATAATGTTCAGTCTTAAATGATCAGATAGTTTACTCAGCAGTTCTTGAGACTGCTATATTTCACACCAATATCTGTAACTAGCAGCTGAACTGATCTCTGTTATGCTTTATATGAACACTACCTTTCCCAGCTTTTCAAAATAATAAATTCCTTAGGTTCTAAAATAATAACTATGGGATTTATCTGCTAAGATATCATTTGTTTTTAATACTAGTTTGAATTATTCTCTAGATAAATTAATCTGCATTCTGATCTTGTTTATAAGAGTTCATATGCTCAAGCCCTTTTGAAAGAGGACATTGTGCACACTTTCGAATGTGTGACGTGTGTGAGAAGGCACAGAAGCCAACCAACAATGAGGTAAAATGAAGAGAATAGACTTCTTAGCACTGCAAGTACCATCTGTTCTGTAGAAACGCATCCTCTGTGTTGGCATTGCCACAGTGGTATGACATGTGTTATTACTTTTAATCATACTTTGTGCTCAAGAGAAGTCTGGTTATATGACAGATTCAGAGGTTGCAGACTCCCTCTGAGTTTGTGCCTAGAAATCCAAGACTGCTTAGAGTATTCAATATTTTTGTTTCTGCGGTATAATGACCTGTGTAAAAGTATGCCACTGGAAACCAAGCTACTAGGACATGTATTATTATATTTGTATGTAAGATGAAGAACACAGACAGCATTCACATGAAAAAGATGACATTTTCATAAAATTCTGGAAAAGTGGGTGCTAAAGAATTTGTCATCAATTTCATAAAATTGTGTGGTATTATATATTATATTGGACAGAGAAAATTATGGAAGTTTGTCTGTCCTAACTCAGGCTTTTATTTCCAGTTTTTCTACTAATAACCATTCTTTATTTACCAAAACAAGGAAACAATCCATTGCATAAACCAGTCCTTACAGAGACATCTGTTGTCATGTAATGTCCTTGCGCATGTAAGAAGGAAAATCTTACAGACCTAAACGACATTCCCTGTACATCATAATAACTTGGGTTGTATAATACATAAAGGACGGTGTCTGACTCCCGTCTTATTGCTAGCCACTAGCACTAAGTGGCTAATGCAGATGCAGGAAGTTATCCTTATATGTTAAGTAGAGACACAAGCCATAACTAATTTAGACTGTCTTTTTAAAAGCTACTTTAATAGTAATAACCACTTGTCCCGGAATCACATACTCTAGTTGTGTTCGCAACATGCAACCAGATGATGTTATATTTCGCTCTTGATTAGGCCCCACTTTTTTGTCATTAGTGACAGTGACCTTTTGACCTTTGAAGTGTGGGGATCTGGCTATGTGTTGTCAGGTTGCTGTTACCAGTATATGAAGACTTGTGTTTTCTGAAACCTTAGAAGCAGCCTTTTGGTCTTGTGCTAGATTCAAACAGCCTGGCATCTAACTCGTGCTATACAGTTATGATGTCCAAAACTACAGAAGCTTGGCAATTCACTTAGGAACTCTAGTACTTTTTGGATGAAAACTAAATATCAGAGAACTGGTTTATCTGATAAAACATTTCAAGTGCTGTGTTGAATATATCCCCAAAATACCTTTTTCGAGGCTAGTTTTTCACATAATATTTATTTCCTAAAAGTCTGTGGATTTTTTCAGTTTAAATGCTTATGTAGTTAACAGTCTGATTTGATTTCTGAAAAACCTTCTCAGTAGATGCATATGGTGTATACTCTAAAGTTCTTCAGCATTCTTTAGTATTCTAGCCTATATAGAATTAATCATAACACAGTTTTAGTTTTAGAATATTGATTGCAAATGATTAATTAAAGAAAATTAGATGATGACAGTTTTTGTAATCATCATTTGTTACTAGAATAAGCTAATAAGACTGTGTTGAGAATAAATGCTTTTGTAGTGTTCATGAGTCACTTGTGAAAGGACGTTGTTGGCTAACGTTCCCATTTAGGATATTCTCTTGCACTTTATTAAATCTGAAAAAACCTGGCTGTATAATATATTTATGTATTCTGTTCTAGCTCAGTCTTCAAAGGGGTGGATGTTAGAAATGCAAAATTTTGCATGAATATTGGAGCAGATGTCAATGAACTTGTACCACTAAAAAAGCTCTGTCAAATGCACAAATCAAAATGTGTTCATCACAATCACTTAATATAGCATATGCCAAGACCCATTAGCTATGTATTTCTTTGGGAAAATAAAAAAAAAAAAAAACACTCTGCATTATTCTATCGTGCTTTCATCATTCCTTTTGAAATCCCTAGAATTTCCACCCTGAAGAAAATAATAATGTAAGTTATAGGACACTATTGGCCATATGATTAGTCATATCACTCTAGTCTTTGGGAGTCAGAGAAGGAAGTACTAAAATCTACAGTTTATTAAACAACAAATATATTTATTTCCTTCACCTAGGATTCTCAGAAAGTAATTACTAATACAGCCATATTAAACATCTACTTACATATAAATATATATATATAAAAGAATTTAAAATGTAGTTTTCTATCGTTGTATTTCTGAAACTATTTTCAACAGGTGTTTTGAGCTGTGAGTCTTATACAAATATTATAACATGGTAACAGAGTGATTTGCCTTTTTTTTGGGAGAAACATTGGCCATGTCCTCCACTGCAGTACTAGTTTTAATTCTAGACAGAAAGTGTAAAGATTACTTAGGATAAGCCTTTCTAAACATGGAGATATTCAACTGCTTCACGAATCTCTCATTTTTATTGCCTGCCTTTCAGATAAGTTCTTATGAGGCTCAGTAGCTGCAGCATAAATGTTCTGGAAAAATAAGTTTAATATGACAGGCTACAGACATGTGTGAACACATCTGAATCTTTTTGATGGTGGCTAATCACTGCCCTTCAGGAGGACAAGTGATATATTTTGGTTTTGAATAACTTTCTATTAGTGGCAGAGATTAATGATTTTGGAGGTCATAGAAGCAGATTCTAGACTTCCATCTTGCTTACATATGATTTAATTACTACTTCAAGATATGAAATTTGTTACTTGGGCAGAAAAAAATGTTTACAGAGTTTATCCTGCAGTAACAATCTGCTGACAAAAAAAAACACAGTCCTAGGTTTTGATTCCTACTCAAAACGTGCTGTTGCTTGGTATCAGAAGTTCCAGATACTGGCACTAGGACACAGGACCTCTCATTTTTGTGGTGGTCCTCAGCCCTATGTCAGGAGGGAAGCGCTCAGTTAAATAGCCCATACGTCTACATTTTCACTTGCTCCTTTACATGAACAATTTGCAGAGTGCGAATATCAGATGCCCAGCTAGGTCTCCAACCTTCCCTGAAGTCAGGTCACTACATTATGCACTAGCTGTAGTTTTGATATGCTACTCATAGACTTTCCCATAATGCATGTATTATAATTATTCAGTCCAGAGGCTGCACATCTCCCTGTGCTGTCTGTTTCCTCCAGCAGTGCTTGAAAATGTGCTATTATTGAAAGAGTTAAAAAAAATCCCCTTGGAAAAGCTAATTATTGCATGCAGATACTTCTTTGTGTGATCAAGGAGGGGACAATTTAATAGGCTCTGTAATACAACCAAGAACAAAATTGCTTTAAAGGAAGTCTCTTGTTGAGTGACAACTCTGTTGCCTGAGCCAATTAGGTCCCAATAAAGAGTGTTGAATTGGCTCCTGCTTTCTCATTAATTATGTTCTGTCACAGACATGGGGCTTGATTTAGCAATTTTGTATTACATTAAGATACTGAAAGGAATGGAACAAATGGCTCACTCTGATAATAGGCATTCTATACACGGTGTGACATTTACTATCCAGCTGTCCATAAGGCAGCCTAGCACTTCAGTTCAGGGGTTTATTTGTCATTGCTTCAAAGGGACACTCAGCTTTTCACAAAAAAGAAACAGAGAGGCTAATAGATAGGACAAAATGTACTGCTGATATGCTTTATTAGAGATAGGATGCTAGGGTTTTGCTAACAAGCTCATCCGTTGGGACTAAGCCGAGTTTGCTGTCAATCATCCTACACACAAAAGCACACTAGTTAACAAGGAGAAATGAATTACAGACACTTATTCCTGCCTGTGGGATCACAAATACACCAATCTGTGAAAGAGGCACAAACTCAGAAGACAAACTACATATTTGTCAATAACCTCCTAGAAAGAACCCTAGTAATTCTTTGAAGACCTTTGATTTAGCTTCCCTCTAAAATACATGTATAGGAAATGTTTTAGTTACCATGACATTTGTCCTTTGTTACTCGTACAATTTTTCATCACGTTAAAAACACAAAACTGAGGAGGTCTGCAAATGTTGTGCTAGGTATATACACTGCTTTTTATGCCAAGCCACAGGGGGCAGCTGCTGTTGTAATATTCATTAATAGCGACAGAAAATTAAATCTTACAAACTTTAGGTTCAGACTATCATGCATCAACATGTAGAGTGTAATCTAAATCTCAATTTATATCTTATATAATAATTAAAGTTGCAGGATTTTTTTAGGCTGTGCTCATTTTTTTCACCCTCTACTACATATTTTTGTGGGGAATTTTGGTCTATTGCTTATACTGCTTACACTACACTTCCCAGTTCAGATTCAATGCGTATAAGTCAATTTGTCTACATATATAATTAAATATTATTAACATATATGTGTGTATGTCTGTGTGAACTTAGACACAACTATTTGACCCTGATTTCATCTTCTTGTCAAAGCATTGACATTTATAATGTGGCATATGCAGTGTTACTGACTTCATCAAGAATCCATAGAAAAATGGGGATTTATTTTGCAAAATATTAGTTGAGTTTTAAAAAAATTTCCAAGAACAAACTCACAGTATGAAAGAGCAAAGAGGAAAAGAAAATGGGTGTGTATTACTCTGGAAAGAAAACTAAGGTTCATTTTCTAGTCAGAAAGGTATGGTCACTAGTAGCTTTACTGTTGTATAATCGTTGCGATCAAGGTCTTACCTAAGCTTAAGTGATGATTTCTATAGTTTTCCATGTTTGGAGGATTTTCTGCGATGTTTCTTGTTTCAGATGTATGGAATAGTATTTCTGGTACTTTACTCTTAGCCAGTGACTTTACCTATTTGATAATACTTTATTTTATGATTCTATGTTTCTATGATTTTACCCTGTCTTGATACAAATACAGATAATTAATGTCCATCACTACCTCTTCTGATGCACACTGTTTACCCTGAGATGTTGGAAGGGGTGATGTGGGGATGTCCATTTGTCCATTCCAGAATATTGGGTACAGTCCCAAACACTACCGATCTGCAGCCACAGGGATGAGGTAACATCTCCTCAGAACTGTAAGGGTTCGGCGCTCTGCCACCAAAACAAAATAAAATAGAAGTTCTTTTATGCTTCCTTCTCCCTACTAATGCTGCAGGCTGGGAGTGTGAAGGAGTTACCTTTTAAGAAGACACCACAAATGAAGCTGAGATGTGCTGCTTGTTCTTGAATAATTGAGGAAAGAGTATACAAACATTTCCCAGTGACGAACATACCTTGCTGAGGCCTGGGTTAGCATAAATGAGCTGGTTTCTTGGCAGTACTGGCCAAGGAGCAGGGGAAGGCTTTCCCACCTGAAAATCCTGAAGAGCAGACTGGGAACCCTCCTGTTAGTTAATTGAATAAGCAGTTCCCAATTCTAAACAGAAATATTAATGTACTAGATTGCATTACAAGGAAGGTTTGTAGGGAGGCAGACAACACAATCTGCATTTTATGAGTTAGGTGGAAAGTTCTCAGTTGAGTTAAAATACAAGGTAATTAAACCACTTTTTCCAAAGTGCGTCTCTCTTCGTGAATGTTTCTCTGCACAATAGTCCTCTAACAAATGTCTTCCAAGAGCCTCCCAAGTTTTTGTTGCTTTCTGCTTCTCCTTTTCAGCCCTTCAAAATGATCTGTTATGTTAATATAACAATCACCTAATACACTGGATAAATGCAGGCTAAGAATCTCCTCATCAGTTTGTTGCCTACTGCTACTTCTGACCAATAAAGAGCAGCCTGACCTTTGTTGTTAATTTGTAGCACTGTCATTCTCTGGCCATTCTTTCCCACTCATATGTTAAGTGCTCTGTCATTTCTATGATGAAGATTTTACAAACTTAGAAAGAAGAGCAAACATGCTGCAAAACATACTTCAGTATTATTATCGACCTCACCATTCCTTTCTCCTGACGTGTAGGTGGTGAGAATCATCCAACCCCATTATCTTGTCAGATCTTATGCTTGCCTTAATTTCAAAATGGCTGCATCTCTTGCAGATTATGGATATTTTTAGTCAAAATTTCCATTAATTCATTTATTGCTATAATTGCACCAGTTTCCTTTTCTAAATAAAAAATGAAGTGTTGGAAATGTGTAACTTGGAAAAGGAACATATTCAGAGTGGTAGTCAATTGAGATTCAATAGCTTCAAAAGCTTGAAAAGCATTAACCATGTCCAGCTACAGAGCTTCTGTGCAAAGTAACTTGACCCAGACAGTAATTAGGGTCATATTGAATGAATTTTCAAACAGTAACAAAGAAAGCAGGAGAATGAAGGGTTCATGATGTTGTTTCCTAGATCTTCAAATACAGATGCACTTTGATATAAAAGTACTAATTCTCTTCTCCAGTGAACATAGGATCTGAATTGGCATCACATAGAAAATTACCCTTTTCTGAAACAGACCCACAGCCCATGGTCTAGATAGTGCTAGTCTGGCATGGGTCACAAACAAGGCGTGAGACTGCTTTTTCTTGCCCTGGGAGATAACTAGCCCCTGAAGAGCAGTTACAGTAGCAGTATTGCTCCATCTTTGCCCTCTCAGTGAAATATACTTGTGAGACAAACATCTCTGATGACAAAATCGATGCTTAGAGTGCCTGCTTTAAGAGGACAGTTTCCTTGTGTTCAGTATGTAGAGAATGTGCAGAGGGATTCTTTCTGCACTCAGGTGCTGTTTGGAATTCTCGAGCTGGTCAGTCTCCCTGTTCGCTATGTGGGGGAGTTGACGGAGAATGGCTTCATAGCTTAGGTGACTTCAGGTAGGCGGCAGATTGGATATTACATAGAAAAAGTAGAATCTGCATGTGGGCATAATTAATTTTAATAAAATTCTGTTATTTTAAAAGATGAGCATTCTTGAAATAAATGGATTTGCTTATAAATATGTTTTCAAACACAGAAGGTCTTCCAGGTTTGAAATTATTTTAATGCTTTTCCAGGATATCTGACAGCAGGTCAGGGTTTCTTCCATATAAATTCTTGCATTGTTCTGTCTCCCTTCAGGACTGTACTTTAGATTGCTAGGGTATCATAAGACTCTTCAAAACAAATGTTCTTTTACCAGAGGAAGTAGGGGGAAAAGCAGTGATATTTGGACATTTTATGGAAATTGCTGAGGGAATCTAAGTTTCCATTCCACATCACAGTATGACATAGGCTCACTGATAAAATTGTTTAAAATCTAAAAGGGGGCTATAAAAATGTTACATTGTGGGGCTAGGCTGGCAGACAAAAGTTAAAACATTTTCACTGCTGGAGGTGACAGTGCTGTGTGTGACAGCAGATGTAAGACTGACAGTATGTCCAAGCTGAAATTGTGAAGTATCAAAGAAAAGCTAAGGTTTCATTTTAGTATGTACTATTTGTACAGTTTGGGGATATTCATTGTAACTGGTATGTTATTAATGAGGTGATTTACATAGTGATGTTATCAGACAGTCTTTTTTGACTTGGAGGAGAGTGGATTTTTGGATAACAGTAAGTTTGGGGATGGTTTTGACAGTCCCAATACTTTGT